>JAVRXN010000006.1:29111139-29490491 GCA_033556935.1 Timema podura
TTAAAAATTAACTTACACTGAAACCAAAGATTATATAAAAGGGGGTGAATTTGTGTAGCGACCACATAGTTAAATATTCAGAGCCAATCTAGCTCCTATCTAGTGGTAACAGAATAATTAAAATAAAATATATAATTTGCTGACATAGCACGATGAAGCGTTATGCTCTTTGGTGAAGCATAATATTTCTGAAACATTGCATTTTATTTCATTTATCGTCTTTAAGGCATGTTGACACGGTGTTAGTGGACTAATGCAAGTTTCCTAGTATTATCTTACTAACATGCTAGTTGTGTTGACACGCATTTTTCACTTGTATTAGTATCGCTTCTAAAAACATGGCTGAAAATAAAGTGGTGCTAACTGGTCTCTCTATTGGAGCAATATTTTTTTATCACTTCTCATTTCTCGTTCGGGTTATTTATACTTATATACTAATTACGCTTATGTGTTAGGAACTAGGAAGGGTGAATTTAGAATAAGAATGGGTGGCCAGATAAATTACAATATTTCAGTAAACGCAATTTATCATAATTAGTTGGCCTATTTAAAAAATTGTTTTGTATAGACAACATAAAAAAGTTAGTTATTAATATGTCTCCTATTTCTTAATTCCTTAATACATTAAAATATATTTCAGTTGATCCCAAACAATTGTTAAATTATTTTGCTTGATTTGTTAACTCACTTAGTGTACATGTTAAATAAAATTAAACTCAAATAAGGTCAATAAATCCCAATACAAACAAACTAATTTGGGCATTTTTTGTAAATAGGCCTAACCCAGGTTTTTTCAACCCTGTTTTAAATGTTGGTATATTAATAACAAAATATCCTGTTAAATGCTAGCTAGGCCTAAAATATTTCTTAAAATAATAATAAATTAATTTCTGGATTGGTTTAAATATAAGCTATCTGGTTTGCTATGACACAATAATATAATGTTATGTATCTACTCAAGTTGCCAAAGCATTACTACAAAGTGTTTGAAGTGTGTAGGCTGAACATTATTGAATAAAACATATAAAGATTGGTTAAAGTGTCAAATACGGTGATTTCACGTGTAAACCACCGGCCATTCATACCTTACTTGCCGATAACACGAATATTATGTTGCTGAGACTAATAACGGTACAACAATGTTGTATTAAGTTTTTAGATTGTATATAAAAAAATTACACAAGCAAAGTGGATTGTTAGGAAATAATGGTTTGATAAAATTATTTATAGCATTTGTTTACAAATATTAAATAATATCTCTCGCTAGGCACATTTGCAATATTTACGTAACATTTTATTTTGGACACTTCTTGAGAATATGTACGCCTGATATCACTTTACAATATCCCTCGCATTCTTATATTTATAAATCCGGTGCTTAAAATTCAACTAAAACTCATTCTTTTCATAACATTCCAAAAATAAGTGTCCCTGGCAAAACCCAATTTTTTTAATTGCCGCCATTTTGAATTATCTACTTGCATTAGTAAAGTTGGAAGGTGACCAACTTTTTCACTTGCAAATGGACTTACTTGTTAGTAGCTTGCTTGTCTGTTTACACGGTGCAAGCTGTGCGCGCGCAGCCAAATTAGTGTACTTGCATTAGCCAACTAACATAGTGTCAATGGGCCTTTAGTGAAATGTGATGCTCTTTTTACAATATATTTCTGTAACAATGTTGAGTTTTTGGTTTCGCATATCATACGAGCTATAATTTTATGTCTTAATTTTACATAAAGAAGCGAGGAATTATGTGTGGTTATTTGTAAAATATATTTAAAAATGGGTAAAAAGGGTTCACAGGTCTAAATTTAACAGTTTTCTAAAGTGGAGTAAAGAAAAGACCATTGGCTTGAGCTGTATTACCTATCTAAGCTAGGTACTACCGGTAGGGAGAAACAAACTCTTAATGTCTCTCTTTTTCACACATTCGTCTTAAACATTTAACAACATTTAGCCCTTCCTTTTGATCCACACACTCTACCTTCATATATTTGCTTCGTCACTCGAACCACACTTATCCTCTCAACATGGCCGAACCAACGTAAGACGCTTATTTCACACTGTACTATTGGATTCCCTTTCAAACCGCCCTCCTTCAGCACCCATTCACTACTGACTTTTCTGTTAGAACTTTTACGACATAGATTTCTTAAATATCTCATTCCAACCGCATTCACCTTGCTCTTGTGTTTCTCCTGACAAACCCACGTTTCACATCCATAAAACAATGTTGGCGTCAATGAACTTTTATATGCTGGTCGTCTTTGCATTTTTCGATACTACTTCATTTTTTGCAATAGTCTACGTAGTTCCAACTACTCTTTGAAATGCATTCACATTCCCCAGATATAAATTTTAAACAATTCATTACAGATATTATCGAAATATTTTAAAATTTTTGAAAATCACTCTCTTAATAACAAATTTTTACCCAATTTTACATGTATTTAATGTTATTTTTCAGGTAAAACACTGCATATATATATATTTTAACAGACTTGTTTGAGAGATTTTAGTAGACATACTAATTAATAAAATCAACCATCAGTAAGCTACCCATAATTTGAGCGCTAAGGCGAAACAAAAAAAAACATCTAATTATCAAGTTTAAACAAAACCCATCAAACATTTTCAAATCTGTGACCAAGCACGGACAGAAAAATATAGAGACACATAATAGTGGTAAAATCCACTTTTTTGGTCTCGGACACACGTAAAACATAAGGTTTCGTCACAATATCAAGATACAAAATGTTCTATATATATGAGAAATTAAAAATATTGGAGAAATTGTGATTGGAAGTTAGGCATAGTAGCTTATTTTTTACTTGGTAAACTGCCAACGTGTATACATAATGTTTATTATTTTATCTGCATCTGTATCATTTATAAAAGCTGACATGTGCAGTGTACATTATTATTATTTTGAACGTTATACTATATTAAAATATTACAACTGTAACTGTCATTTACCTGCTGTACTTTCAAAAGAAATTCCACTTTTGGAAATGAAATATCCCAAAACGGTTTGATTTATTTTGAATCTATTTTGTGTGTTGTTTTGTTGAAATTGTATATTTTGTTTTATCTAACTATATGCTGACGTATGTGGTTAATAGAGCGAATAAAAATGATCTACCATCATTGTAATTAATTATCAGACTGTTTGTTTTGACATATCTATTTTAAAAAAAAAAACGTTTTATTTAAAGTAACATGTAATTATGTAGAACTATTTATTATTACATTTTTATCACTGCGTCCTACTATCTGTTCAGGTAGTACGCATGTACACTAATCACGCTGGTTAGTTAAGGATGAGTGAGGTTGAATTTAGAGGAATTGTATCGACAATTTCGCTGAGGGAGAGTGTAAAACCGTTTTGGAAAAAAGCTCAGTACGTCCGACCAGGATTTGAACCCCAATCCCCTGTCACCAGCAGTTTGCTCTAACATGAGTGTGACGCACTAGACCATGTGGCCAAGGAAGCAGGTTAGTACAACTTTAATTTATTAGATATCATATAGCACATGATTTAAAACATGATCTTTGTTACAATAATTAATTAGCTAATTAATATAATCTTTAATCACGTTTACGTTCATATTATAATACAATATTATTAATTTTGCTAAGTGATAATTTAAAGCCCCACACATTGTTAGTCACATTGTTAAAAAAGGCCCTCTATTAATAGTTTGGTTTGCTGGTGATGGGAATATCAGGGTTAGAACTTCAGAAGGGTGTACAATATTTAGAGTACTTTTTCTTAAATACCATATTCCTCTTCCATTATTAAATTTGTCAAAAATAACAAAAGAGCTAAAAGCCATATTTAAATATCCAACATTCCACTGAAGGAAAATTTACATTCAAATTTTATTAAAAATAACTATCATGTATTGATTGGTAACTCTAAATTGTAATCTAATTATATGTAGGTTGAACTAAATATATAAGTGTCAACAAATGTTATGTTTGAAATATTACAACCCACCACAGTGGTTTAGTTAGTTAACGCACTAGTATCGTGTTGAGCTAGACTACCGAGGACGAGAAAGATCAAGGTTCGAATCTCAATCGTGCGAAATAAGAGTGGTTTTCCCTTAAATGGTTTTTCCACTCTCCTCCACGCAAATGCAGGTTCACCTCCTCTAAATTCAACCTTACCTATTCATAACCCATTAGCGTAATTGGTACTTAAGGTTGGTGCTAGTGAGCGCGAATTTAGTGCGCTAATTTTGCAGTTTTTATAGCATAAACATTTGTTGAACAAAATAAATCAAATTTTTCTTCTATAGAAACATATAGTTTAGTTTTCTGCACGTGCTAATATCAACAGTTTTTGAATATCTGTCATGAGCATGGTGGCATTTGGTGACAAACTTTTAAATTAAGAGAAAAAGTTGTCATTAAATTCCAGGACACATCTGACAGATATTCAAGGACTGTTGAGATTAGCATGTGCAGAAAACTAAACTATATGTTTCTATAGAAGAAATATTTGATTATTTTGGCCAAAAATGTTTATGCTGTAAAAACTTCAATAATACTTCCCTAAACTCACGCTCACTAGCACCCATCTTAAGCGTATAACTTGAACAGGTAGTAAGACGTGGCGCTATTTTATTTATTTTTTTAATTGTTACAATTGGTGTCGATACATGTCTGTTGAATTATTTCAATTTATTAACACCAATGAGGTGGACTGGTTAGAATTAACTCAAATATAGGAATGGGGGACGTAATTTTGTAAGTGCGGTACTGATCCATCGAGTTACTAAAGCCATAGAGTAGGTAATTATCTGCCAGTGAAATGAGATGGATTTAAAACCACCCCATTTCCAGACACATCGTGACGTGTAGCAGTGCAGTAAATGGCTTTACTATGTTCGGTGTCTAAATCATACCTGAACGTTTAATTTTGAAACTTGCGAGAAAATTAACTAGGGAGAAAGGTAGAAAGCTAGGGTCTCGCAAGCCACACGTTGAACAGTAACAGTGCTATTTTGAAATGTTTCCATCGTTACACGCGTCGGTGTGGCATTGCGTCACTCGCAACTGAGTTTTCAATTATACAACACTAAAAAGCCGATGACGTTCAGAAGAAATAACCAGATGGGATATAAACGAGGCATTGTAAAAAAAAAAATGTGAGCGAAAGCAAACAATACTATTGTATTGAACGCAACGTATAAAACGATTTGTTTGGATCTTATTAGAAAAACAACAACCCTTTTGTTTGCAAATAAGCTTACTGTCTCAAAATTTGCGCATATTATAGATTGGCGATAGTAGATTAAGTAAACGTTTTCTCTATCATGCAAACGAACAGATTTAATGAAGGATTTTATGAAACATCTAAAGCAATAATAGTTTTTAACGTTTGCAAATATATTTCATACAATCGTCCGTTTCGATCAATAAAATCATTCTCGGCACATTGTGACCAAATAGGGAAAGTCACGTCCATTTGGTTTTATGTTGCTTTACACGCTATAAAATTCCTGTCCCACACATTGTTAAATTGTCAAGAAGAATCCCTCTCCCAAGCTGTCAGTGTAATTTCAGTTTTCGCAGTCCAGGGATTTCAAAATTGTATTTATTTCTGAGATAGTGTGTTCGGTACGTTTTTCCCAGCTGTCCTGTGAAGACAGGGATTGATGGCAGGCGGATACTGAATTGCCTTTGCGCACGTTTACGTGCGTGGCTACACTCGGAGAACACAGCCACTATGGGTTGGAGTAGCTTGGAGAAATATATATATGTTCCCAGACACTGGCAGCGGGAATCAATATAGTAAAGTGATTTCCCGATTTGAAAAGACATTCACTTAAATAAGGTGGTCATCTGGTGACGGAACGGTGTTCTTAGTGCTCATTACGAGCAACCAGTCAGCGATTCGTAACCCTTCCCGTAGCCGTACAACGTAACTATTCTCGTTAGAGGTAATACACCTCCTTTTTTCGCCCATCTCAATTGACGCTAAGAACTGTCACACATCCACATTATATAGAGTTTCAAACAGGTGTTGTACACACTCTAGTTTGTAGAAGCGTTTAAGCTGATAAGTTGTCTTTGTCTAAAGATTTTTTCATATCTATTGTTAACATTGGCATCACTGATTTTAACAGTTTTTGCCATTACTCCTCACATATATAATTACATAAATTATTTCAAGCATAAAAATATCAAATTCTCTCTTTTTTTTCACCGCATCTCAAAATCCATTTTAGTTACATACTCTTATATATTAATTAAATTAATAGGGTCAGGGTGAGGAAGGTGGAGTTAAATTAAATACACTTGGATTTTCATAACATTAGGGATGAGAATCTTAAAAAAAAACCTCATTACACCTGACAGTGATTCAAACCCCTTTCTCCCCATCATAGACACTCAGTCTGTTGAGAAAGTGACGGCTTAGACCGGAGTCTTCAGCCCGTGGTAACATTTATGCGGCCTGCTTGTTCATGAAAAGTCTAAAATTATTTCAAGAGAGAAAAAATTGTAAACACAGATATATATATTTATACGGTAAGCAATTTATAAAATAAAAATACGTATTTTACGTTATTTTTCAAATGATTTTTGCTTTTTTGAATGAAGAAAAGTATTGCGATTTAATACAGATGTACTTTTAACCAGCAAATGACAACTTAAACAAGAGACAAGACAAACAGTACTAGCTACTGGTATGAAAAAGCTAAAAATAGGAAACAAACAAATGAGAATATATTTGACGAGAAATCCTAATCCCTGTTGTGAGTAAAAGTGCATAAGAATGAGCTGATAAGAGTATTTTAATATTTATTCACTCCTAATAAATATTGGTTACAGTATTGCGGCCCACGAGCCAACAAGAGACAGAAATTTTGACCTTTTGACATTAAAAAGTTGAACATCCCTTACCTAAATCAATCGACTACCGAAGAGGGTATATGTGTACTAATGTTCCCTGCATACAAGACATAAACTTTGGTTCATCGGGTTCGATTCCAGTGCCCATTTGCTTATTTTGAACATTTAATTCAATTAATATTTATGGACGACAGTTGTCATTACCAAGTGTTTATATTTAGGTTTTACATCCATTACCGTTTCCAGCCTGTTGCCTGTGCCAGTATTTTATTCAGGCCGTATCTTTTTCACTAACGGCTTGTTAGGCCTTATAATCTAACTTAAGCCTAGGACAAGCACAACATCCAGTCCCCAGCCATTAATTCATCACTGTGAAAGGGTAAACCCACATTTCACCAATGATAAATCTTTTGGCCACTACGGGAATCTAACCTGGTACCCTTAGCTCAGTAGGCAGACACGCTATTGACTAAGCTAAGGTTTCGGATGTTAATTTAATGTATTATGATAAACCTCTCTGATGGTAGTGTGTATGTCTACTGGGCTAAGAGTCCCTGGTGCGATTCTAAGCATAGTCTAATACTACCCTCTTCAGTGGCCACATGGTCTAAGGCCTCACTCTCGCAATAGAAAAGACTGCCGATGTTAGGAGAGCGTGGTTTGATCCCAGTCGAGTGTACTGAGGATGGCTTTTCCTAAATGGTTTCCCATTCTAACTCCACATAAACTAAGGTACATTTCCTCTAAACTTAACCTTCTTCATCCCTAACCCACCAACATAACTAGTACAGAGACATATTATATCCCGAATGGTTTAAGCTAAAAACTCTTATTATTTATTTAAATTATGTGGGTTTACAATTTCAAATCCATGCGTTGAGGAGAGGGGAAAATTAAATGTGGTTTTTTGTTTTTAAAAAAAAAATCTTTATTCTGTAAGTCCTGTGTCAATATAATCATAATCAATTGTTTCAGAATGTGAAATTTAAATACCCTTAAAAACACAAGAACATCGAAGATCTAAAATATCTATGCCCGAGAACCGAACTATATGACCTTGAAGCGTTACGGTTCATACCATTAACACGCACAATCTTTATTATCTTTTTAAATTTTCATTCATTTAACTATCATCACCTGGTGAATACATTTAATTACACTAATAAGTTAGGGATGAGTAATTAATTAATATATACATAAATCTAGAGAATAAGTACCCGAATTTGCGTGTCTGGAAAACCAGTCCTCATTACATTCCCTGGGACTCAAAACCAGGATATATAAGACTGGAATTTAGTCCAGGTTCCAAATATTCGTGGTTTTTTTATGCTTAAAACTAGTATTTTAGTAAAAAAAAAACTCAAATGAATACAACCAAACAGAAATAAAACATAACTAATCGGATTAAAACAACGAGTGCTTGTTTACAAAGGTTTTTTCTTTCATAATACGGGATTAGCTGAAGTTGTCGTTTTACATGTGTGGGATTTTGGGTTTTTTGTGTGTGTCTATGTGTGTTTTGTGTAAACGTTTTATCTTGTTGCTAAATTTGTTATGCGTTTACAATAAAGCTTTCAAGTAAACAGATAATAATATTATTTTTTTTATTTCTCAACATTAATAATAATGGTAAAACTCTTTCTCATAAACACGCGGTATATGAATCAACCGCTTCGGTGACCGCATGGTCTAAGGCATAAATTCACAAAAGCGGTTCTACGAGATATTCCAGGTAATCCTTGACATAGCTTTATATACTTTTTTAAATTTTATATGAAAGGTTAAATCACTGAACACTGAACACAATGGAGATGCCTTTCCATAATAAAGCTCGGCGAGAAAGTGAGACCAAAAAGTGAGGGGTAGGCCACCCCCCCTTGCGCCTACATCTTTGAAAGGAGCATTTGGATATTCAATTTTATTTTAGTTTGGTTTTTATAGTCAGCTAGCACAAAAAAACTCTCAGAAAAAGGAACCTAAGCATTTGATCCCTTTTCCAACATCCTGTTTGTGCGAGCAAGCCTTTTTTTTTTGTTCTTTGTGGTATTTAAAAATGTGAAAATATGGAATCAGACAAGGTGGGAGTGTAGTGAATTCGTGAAAAGGTGAATTTTTTTGCAGTTTTAATTGCGAAATATTTTTATTGACAAAAGAAATCAAGTATTGCTCCAGTAGAAACATAAGAGTTTAATTTTCTTCACATGGTGATATCAACTGTAATAAGTATATCTGCCATGTGCATAGTGGCATAGACGAGAAACTTTTTAAATTAAGAGAAAAAGTCGTCATTACATTCCAGGACACCCTTGACAGATATTCAACAACTGTTGAGATCACCATGGGAATAAAATTAAACTCTTATATTTCTACTGGAGTAATATTTGATTTATTTTGATAAAAAAATAACATATTTTGCGCTATAAAAACTGCAAAAACACCTTATTTTGCGTCCCCTACGCCCCCATCTTAAGGAGATGTTCACTCAAATTTATCCAGATTTCAATATTATTTTAAGGTCATACAAGCAGTTTCAATCCTCACATAAATTATCATTAATTATAATAAATTTATTTACCCACCTCGGTAGCGTAGTTGGCTAACGCACCAGTCGTGTTGAGCCAGACCACCGAGGACGGGGAGATCGAGGTTCGAATCTCGGTCGGGTGAACTGGGGGTGGTTTTTCCTAAATGGTTTTCCACTCTCCTCCACGCAAATGCGGGTTCACTTCCTATAAAATTAAACCCTTTCCCTAATTCCTAAATCCATTAGTTTAATTAGTACTTAAACGTATAAAACCCGAACGGGAGTTAAGACGCGTTGCTAAATAATATAAATATAATAAATTTACAGATATAATGCATATTATATTTAAAAAACTTATTGTAATAAATTTAATATTTATTTTAAAAAATATTATGAATTAAAAATGCACAAATAAACCCACATTTATTTTATTTTCATTTATATTGAATAATTTTTTACATTAAAAAAATATGATAACCAAAAAATAAATTACTTCTAATTTGTCCCTATAATTTACTATAAATTTATGTTTATACATTTTTGTTATCATATCCTACATCAAGAAATCCACGAATCAGATGTTTCATGTTTAGAGGGTCACGTGACTAAGCAGTTTGAGAGTCACTTGTCCAATAGTAACTCACAATATACTGGACTGCCAATAACGGAAAATTGGGCTTCGAATCCCAGTCGTGTGTGTATTTGGGTTGAGTTTCTCCTAAATGGTTTCCTTTCTACCTCCAAACAAATACTGGTTACAATTCCTTTCATTCAACCTTCCTCCTCTCTAGAAACATTAGCTTAGTTAGTACACTAGCCGAACTGATATCAACACGTGGTACTTACAAAATATAATTTAAAACGTTGGTTTCAAAGTTTTGGTCTATTGTATTTTTATTTTAAAAATTTGCTACGTTTTACTATACTCCAATTTTCGCTAAAGGGCCTTTCTTAAAATACAAACATATGTTATTGGGGTTAGCTATTATAGTATATTACTAAACAACAATGTAATTTAATAGGTTTAAAAAACCTAGCCAGTCGTTATATGTCTGTCAACTGAGATAAGTGTCCCTGGTTCAAATCCTGACATGGCTGGAAAATTTATCATTTGTTAAATGGGGTTTACCTTGCAACAGTGATACTTAACGACCGGGGTCAGGATGTTGTGTCTCTTCTATATGTAAGCTAGTTTCATAAAGTCGTGTGCTAATAAAAAAATTCGGTCATAAAGTTGCAGGTGACCTGGTGGTCTAGGGGTAAGGTGTCAGACTTCTGTGCTGAGGGTCCGGGGTTCTAACCTCGGTCCCGGCACAGATCTATCTGATTGCCAAACCCTTCCTTCACCTCTGACAAAAGTGTATAATCACAAACTTGTGAATGGGAGAATGCCAGGACTCCACCGTTGTTCGGATTCCACGTTAAACTGTAGGTCCTCCATTTCATCTCACAATCACCCTAACATTGCACATTAGCGAAAAGTGCGTATAACCCGAATCGGGTATAAGACGCGGTGCTAGTAATAATAATAATAAAGTTGCACGATAAATACCTCAAATAACTTAAAGCTGCAGATCATACGTCTTGACGTATGAATACGGGGAAGTAGATCTAGTAGAATTTCCGAGTGTCAGCTAAGGCCTTTATATGAAAATTAGACTGTATCCATTCGAGCTATACGCATATTAACACTAACTAACGGGGTGGAAGTTAAAAAGAATGGAGTATTCGCACCCACGCGGGGGAGAATGAGGCATCATTTAAGGAAATACCAAACTTAATACACTCGATCCGGATTTGAACCCTGACCTCTCCGTCACTGGCAAAGCATACTTACACTACATTATATCACGTGCCAATAGAAGCGGGAAATATTAGGGTTGAACTATGTTAGCTCTAGTACAGTCAAATTTTCAAATGAGAATCTTATCTTAGAGTGTTTCACATATGAAATGAATGTATGATTTTTGTTGTGTTTTTTAAAATAAATAATTTGAGCATAGTTTAGTAATGATCTATTTTTAAAATTTGGTCACGAACCATAATATAATGGTTTTAGAATGTATGTACGGATCTCTAGTAAAAATATTTTTTTTACAACCGTGTCTAACTATCCGTTGGGGTTAAAGCCCATTTACAGAGTCCGTGAGCTTCATATCCTTTAGACCTTAAGTACTTAGAAATGTAAATTGTGTTTACACAGTCCGTGGACCAGACGATTTACTCAACTGAAAATTACTAACAAAATTATCTACAGGACATATTTTGATAAAACGTCCAGGATAGGCTACATTTGAAAGGTAGTAAATTGCAGTCACAAATAATATAATTAAAACATGAGCTATTTATTCTAATTGCGATGAAAATACCACTAGTGCTTTCATTTCTATGCGCGCGCACATTTACTTTGCTGTGATTGGTAGTCCTTAGCCGTCCGTATCGACTAGTCCTTAGAAAGTTAAAGGTGAGTCAATCTATACGGAGTAATAAGGACTAAGGCATTATGTAAAAAACTCTCTGGAAAGAGCAATCTTTTTGTGAGGAGTCAATCTCTTGTGGACAACTGTACCACCTTACGGATACGGATTCTGTAGATGGGGCTTTATACGCTTATGTACTGATTAAACTAATGATTTTAGTGATTAAGAATGCTCTATTATATATAGGAAGTATAACCACATTTACTTAGAGGGAGTGTAACAAGTTAAATTGTAAGAGTTCAATCAAATGACATAACCTCATTGTATCATAGGCTTACCAAAAGTGAGAGCGGCAAATTAAGCTGAGACTTAATTCTATTCTTCAAATTTCTCTTTCGGCTAAATGTGTCGGAATCTTTTCAAAATTATTGATTTGGTCTTATATAAATTTAAATTTTTCAACTATGGGTTGGGTTTTTGGTAACAGCGTGGTTAGATTTGCAACCACGTTCTTATTTTATTTAACCTTTGGGGAAACTTAATATTTGCTCCATGTAAACGTACTTTCTGTTTTCGCCGCCAGGCGGCTAGCTTTTGATGCGCTCTTACCAACTTTCTGATTAATTGTTGACGTCATTCACTGGAGAACGAAATTTTAGAGTAAAATAACTTTGATAGCGCCTATTAACGTTTATTAGTATGTGGGAAACGTATACTTAATTATCTATTATATACTTGTAACTTCAATAGCTTTGGACTGCCCTAAGTGGTAAAGGTGAAGTTGATTGCCCTTGATTTGTATTATACTGTATCTCTTTGGGATTCATTGCTAGGCAGGACATTAATATTTAACGCTGTACATTTAATATTAGATGCGCGCGAACTTATTTTTTGTTGTAAGTATTCTTCTAAATTCCTTCTTTATATCACATGTCATTGTTACGTTATTGGACGGATTATTAGCACGGGAGGCGGGGAAACGTCATAATGAATTTACTTAGTAATTTGGAATCGTTAATTATTGTAAAAATCCAGAATATTTATGGCTTGATTGGTGAGCTTTTTTAATTTTTGAGTCTTCCCCTCTGGTCACTCTAGTCAATATTAGAATAGTTATGAAATATTCTTGTCTTATTATTAAAGTCTTCGACTTTGGACGCTCTTGTCAATATTTATATATTTATGAAATATTTTGGTTCAACATTAAAATCTTCGACTTTGGACAATCTAGTAAATATTTATGTATTTATGAAATGTTATTGTCTATCGACTGTTTCTTTGATTTACAATAAAATTTACTGTTGTTTTTCTTGTAACTCCCTGATTATCATTTCTCAAAAAATATGGTTACAGGAGAATGGATACCAATTTTATAAAAACTACCCTCAGTATATCCAACTGAGGCTCTAAAACTCGATCTCCCCGTCATCGGCAGTCTAGTCTACTGCGAGAGTAGCGCGTTAGACCACACGGACACTGAAGTGAATGTAAGATTTATTAATAATATTTTTTGGGGCTGGTTTGAGGTCCCAGACATGAATCCCCTTAGATACAGCGCTGATTACTATTCATCGGACCAAAGCTGGTGATCTACCCCAAGACTACCCCATTATAACATTTGTCGTTTATGGGGGTGAGATTTGTAAGGGGAATAGTGGGGGGAATGAGTGGAGGTTCATTTTTACCGAACATATTCTAAGCTCTTCATTTCTATGCATGAGAATTTCACAGATGTCCCGGAACAAGAGGATGGGGGAGGGGGGCTGCTACTAGATTAAATAGCTCTATGAGGGAGAAAGGGATTTTTGATGTGGTCTGACCTCACCATACCCTCCCCCTTGAGTTCCAGCCCATTCCCCTATTCCCGAAAATATGTTGACCAATGGATACCTCCATAATCAATATGGAAATATTATTTTTTAATAATAATGGAAACAATGATGTATTAGGGTGTGTGTGAGGTTTCCAAATGTTGAAGTCAAAGATCATTTCTCCTTTGCTTCGACTTCAACTCTTACAATAATGTCTGCATATTTAACAAAATTGAGAGTAGAAGAAATCTTTGATATATTACGGACATATTTGAAATATCCTAGTTAACATGACATATTTCATAATATAAAATTATCCCCTTCAATGGCCGTTTTGTCTAAGGCATAACTATCCTGTTGGACTGGACTGCTGATGATGGGAATATCGCTGTTCAATTCCCGGTTGATTCTACTGAATGTGAGTTTTCATAAAGGGTTTCCCACTCTCTTTCTACGCAAATACGGATAGATTAGACCCTTAAATGCTTCTTTCTGCAGCCTACCCCATTTAAGTAATTATTATAAATGTTTATAATATGCAACTGGCCTCGTGGTGTAGTGGTAAGTGCATCTAAGGGCCCCGGGTTAGATTCTTCACAGTGCCTAGGATATTTTTTCTCTTAAGGTGAACTATCCAACGGTCGCCAGGGATTGGTAAATTAGACTTAAGTTATGTTTAAGGCTCCCACTCGCTCCACAATTTCATAATCACTATCATCACTTCATCTCATTGCGGGTGTGACGTGTATTATTTGCCTCGTAAAAGTACTTAGTTAGTAAAAAGTGTTAACAAAAGCTTCAAATAATACTTATTTTTGAATTACTGTATGGTTGGCCTTTCCGTGATAAATTTAGGGGGGAGGGTGGGAATAAAACTATGGTATTTTTTGTTTCGTAGTTGTGGCAGCAAGCGATATATTTATTGCGCATGTAAAAAAGTTAAGAATAATATATTCACACTTTTATCTTCTTAATTATAATATATGAATTATGTTACAGCTTAGAGAAAAAGCCATTCAAAATAAAATAAATTCGTGAATAGTTAGCTAGTTAATTAGTTAGTTATTAGCACCGCACCTTACTACTCATTCTGGTTATACGCCTAAGTAATAGTTAAACTAATGGGCTAGGGAAATTGGTAAGATTGAAAATAGAAGAAATGAACCCACATTTGAGTGGAAGGAGAGTGAAAAACCACAAAGGGAAAACCACCTCAGTTCACCTGACCAAGATTTGAACCTCAATCTCCCCATCGTCGACAGTCTAGCTCAACACGAAACTATCGTATTAGCTAACTACACCAGCGAGGTGGGTATTTGTAAATACATACACACGAAAATGGTTTGTACGGCGCATTAATTTAATTTGGTTGGAAAAAAATTTTTACGGTGTGAAAACCTTTTATGAGCTCTTGTTTTAAATTACTTTTAAGTGAACTAAATAGACCATTATAGCAAAAAAGAAACATCCCAATGCTTATTTTCATAATTTCTTATTTCAACAATGTAAAAATAGTAGATAAGATTGGATTTTCTTTTAATCTGTTTTCTGTTAAACTACCCTTGAATAAGTTTTTCTAACAAAAATAAACTCATCATCTTGTTGAACACAATTATTAATCTTCATTTACAGTATAAACTTATAACAAATTTGCTCAAATAGTTTTACCTAATTTCAAATCTAAAAAAATGTATTAATTGTTAAGTAGGCTACCCTAAACATACTTTTAATTTGTAAAAATGAAAATATATAATTTTTTTTATGAAAATAAATTAAAATTATTCATTTTAAAGTAAATCTCCAAGGCCGTATTCGAAAAATTCCCAGTTTTCTAAAAGGTTTCATTTGCAAACTATCTTTAAATTAATTTATTTTAGAAAAATAAACAAATGTATTACTATGTATTCTATAAAACAGACCTCAAATACCAATTTTGAATAACATCGTTTCATTTATTTCATATTTTTTTAAAATATTTCAAAATGTTCAACTATCCATCATCTGTAAACTAACCTTAAACGAATTTTTACCTAGAAAACGAGTATACAGTATAATTTTAAAGGCCTAACATTCCCTAGTTGAACATTTTAAACAAAATCCCTAGCATCAATTTTGAAATAATTCGAATTTTCAAAAATCACCTAAAAGTAAACTACCCATATGCAAGCGTTTAACAAAAAACTGAGTATATAATATTTGGAAGGTCAAACACTCGATATTAATTTTAATCAAAATCTTTTCTAAAAATGTGGAATTCAAACAACTCACAATTTGGTAAACTACCCTTAATTTAAGGGATAGGATCAAATAAAAACACTTTCAAGATCAAAATATTAAGTTTGAATAAAATCTAAGAAAAATTTTCAGATCTGTGATTAGGGGACAGGCAGTATTGTAAAATCCACCTTTTTGAGTTCGAAGCCATATAGAACGCAAAGATATGTCTCAATCTAGAGATCAAAATGGTTCACGATTACAATACTTTCTCTTTAGATGAGAGAGTAAAATAATTTAAAACAATTGTTTGCTGTGAAAGTTATGACTACCAAAGGTGACATCTGACCAATATATGGACTCGCAGATCATATGGTTTGGTGCATGGATACATAAACGTAGTTCTGGTAGCTTAACTAAGCTGTCAGGAGACGCTATAAAAGGCCAGTCAGTGTCTATTAAGTTTTTATTACAAAAATTTTTGGACAAAATACACAAAATATTGCTCCAATACAAATAAACAATTAAATTTTCTTCATTTTATGTTGATATAAACAGTTCCTGACTACCGGTCATGAGCATGGCCGATTTATTTAACAAACTTTTTAAATAAAGAGAAAAAGTTGTCATTGAATTCCAGAACATTCTTGATAGATATTAAAAAAATTATGAGGTCACCATGTGAAGAAAATTAAATTCTATATTTGTACTGGAGCAATATTTAATTAATTTTATCCAATAAAATATTTTACCACACAAACTACAAAAACGCTGGATTTTTTTCCACGTCCGCTTCAATTCCACCTTAAAGTCTATTCGTAAGGAGTTTTAAGAGTGAGAAATCACCAACTGATTTAAGAGTGCATTGCTTTAAAAGACTTTCTCCAAGCTTGAAGGTTTATATTGTTTAATAACACTAATTATACTCTCATAAAAATATCTCAACTCAATTGATAGATGGATTGACACATAAAACGAAATTACAATGGTACAAATACCGCTATGGCTAGCATTTTTCTATATTAAAACAATCATTCAATCGGAATGCCACTTTAAAATACGTGTTTATTTGTAAAATGTTTGAGTGTTCAAATATCAAATGTTGTACTAAAAGAAATTATGGAAAATTTCATCCGTGGAATGTTTGTGTGAATAAATGTACGTGTGTGAATGGACTCACATGACGTATTCCACATTCCGTGGATTTCAACATTCCTCGCATCCTGTTTTCCGAAAATTGCACTTGTCGAGGGAGATTAAATTACATATTTTAAGGAATCAAACTAGACGTAATGAACGAATTTTATTTTATTTCCGTGAACCTATAGGATGACTTAATAATTCATTCAACCATACACACTACAATTATTATTAATATGTATTTTTAATATTCTTATCAATAATTAATGTTAATTATTACTATTAACTATTAAGTATAATTATTAATTATTAACCTCTATTGAGTAAATAGTAAAGAGTCGTAAATGGTTGATTGTTACTAATTATGCAAAATCGTTGATGTTATAAGATAAACGTTTTGACAAAATCTTGATTTTTTTTTTACAAATTTACATTTTGAGCACATTTTATGAATTAAAATAAAATTCTGTCAACATCAATAAGCATTTACCATACTGTATTAAAATTGTCAATTTAATTGGCATTGATAATACCTCTTAAAGTAGCAGCTTCAACTCATATGACTTTATGTATAATTACGTGACAGTATATCCGGTTTATTTTTCACATCTGTCAGATGTGTCCATTCGTAATACAATAAGGGATGGTTTTAGTTATTAACTATATATATTATGTTTTAGTGATTAACCATATATATATATATGATAACTGTATATATTACGGTGTTGAGCAGCGTGACTGCCTACGATATCTATGGGATTGTGACAGCCCCAACGCCAGAATTAATGGTAATTTATGCCCTGCAATGACCCCTTTCCTGGCCACCTAGTTCAATTATTGTTATGAATTGTCAGCGTTCCTCTGTAACCTTTCTCGTTCGTTACTTCATAGATACTAAGCCAGCAATTTTAGCGCTTGCTTCAACTCGAGTTATGTAAATCAAACCAAACATTCGAACATTGATCCATGGTTATGATAGTAGTGTTAATATATATAGGCTGAATTGTAATTTTTATCCTAGCTGTAGAATTTTGAAAATACAAGATTTTTCAAAAATTGTTATGGAAGTGTTTTTTGGAGACAAATTAATTTAATGCTTGTTTAGTGAGAACTGATTTTTTGATAACCTGAGATTTTTCAAAAATAGGTCTAACAATTTTGTTAGAAACAAGTAACCTATCTGGCCAGGGCTTTGCGTACTTGATAAGGATGTATGTTTGTTTTTCTAATGCATTTTTATAATGGTAGTTTAATTATAGCTAATTATCTTAGAATTTGAAATTTTTTGAAAGTGGCTTTTACTATTTAGTTTAAATTAAATATTGTAGTGTCTTGCACTATAAATACTAGTGGAAATATTTTAAGAAAAGATTACCTGACTTCTTGATTTTTTCCAAATTTCGTAATTTATATAATGAATATATAGGAAAAAGGGATATATTACTGAACCAATCTCAAAGCATTCAAGATGGTGGGTAACATATTCGCAAACTGGTTGGTCAGCCACATATGTTGTTTTACATGTTAACTTAATTGGAAGCAAATTAATTTTAAACTTATATAATGATGCATTAATAATCTAAGTTTTTTTAAACTAAATAAAAATAGTTCTTTTTCTGAGGAGTCATTTGCCTTTTTTTTAATCTTGACTTTTTGGAAATATTTGAGGACTTATGTTGGTTCTTGTCTCACTTTTTAAGCTTGGCACAGCATTCATTTAAAAGAAACTTTAAAAATGGTAAAACTTCAAAATAAAAACTATTAGTTTTTTGGAATAATTAAAATCCTTTATCTAAAGTACCACCATTTATACGCTATTAACTAATCACCAAAAGTTATTGAACGGAGTTTTTTTTCCCGAAAAAATAGACTTTCAAAAAAAAAATCTTAATCTCGGGCCAACTGCCTTAGGTTAATGAAGATGAATCTAAGAACGATTTTAACTCATCAAAATTGCCCAACAAATCAGAGGAAAGTATAGATTCATAAATGTTTCATTTTAATTCACATAGTTATTTGTCATTTGTTTGAATTGCGAGTTGATCACCGACGTAATCCATAGTCGAGTCGTGTTTTGATCCCTTGATGGTTTCTGTTTCACATATTTTGCCACCAAAATCGGGTTCAAAAGGAGTCAAAGTTGTTTTTGTGATCACATTAGCCATTTTACATGATTATCACAGTTATCAAAATTGTTTATTCAGTGAAAAGGTTAAAATTACTGGACTGTGAAACATTGCATGATAAAAGTTTACTTAAATATAGAAATGTGTTATTCTTACAAAATAAAGGATTTATAACTGTTTCCATGGGATATGTATTCCGATGGAGTAATAATGATCTTATTGCAGTTTATGATGAAGAGACCATTTCCTTTCACCGTCCATCCTTCAGAAGATAGCGCAAGAAACGATCCCAGGCGATAGAATAATTCTGCCCGTCAGTCAAGGGACGTTCTATGATACTCATCCGACAGGGAGGTTTTTAAACATATCCCAAAGCTGATGTCATCTCTCGGTCTCACCTTGAATCCAGCTAAATCTTCGAGGGAACCCACGCAGAAAAGCATCTACCTCGGATTCATCATTGACTCTAGAACATCAATTCTTACTCTTACGAAAGGGACACATGACCGCGCCCAGATGTTGCTAAAACACCTCCCCTGGACGGACGAAAAAGGCACCAGATGGATCGACGGATATTTTACGTGGTTGGGATACAACCTAAGATGGCCACAGTACATCACGACAAGACTCTATCGCCGTCTTACAGCCCTCACCGAGAAAGCTCTATCTTTTCCCAGATGGTGCAGCTGCTCCTGGAGCGAACCACAGAGCCCACCAGTCGACCTGTTCAGCGGCGCAACGCCATGGGCCACCACGTGGTATGCACCCTACCATAACTTGTGCACCACTGCATGGTATGCACCCTACCATAACTCGTGCACCATCGCATGGTATGCAACCTACCGTAACTCGCGCATCATCCAAAGATTTGAGGACCCCATCGAGATCAATAAGGCAGTGGTTATCTCCACCCTTCTGACCGCACTATGGGAGTTCCAGACCACAGGCGTGGTCGTCCTAAGAATCGGCACAGACAACACAACAGCATATCACTCCACAATTAAGGGCCACGGGCTGGTATTCACGGAAACCCTGCTGTGTAACCTGCATTTCTACATCCAACACTGCTGGACTGATACATACTGGATCTCATCGGAGGCCACCCCTCAAGGCAGGAAACTCTCCGGTTACTGGAAGAAGAAACCGCTGACGCCGCCATCTTGAGACTTCAAGACATTCCAACTGAAAGGCTAGAATTGTTATATCTGTAATATGCATTTATGTATCTGATGTAAGACTAATAAATGCTGCGGCCGCCGTTACCTTTCCACCGTGGCTGTCCCTCCTGGGATCATCCGTACCTTCCACCAGCCACGATGCTATAAAAGGAAGGGACGTGGAGGCCCCGGGATCCAGTCACTCGCGGGAAGGCGAGGCAACAACATCAGGGTGTGGATGTAGGGAACGCGAGAAAAGGCTAGTGTGTTTGCATTTTTTATGGCAAAACCTTTATTTTGGCAGAAATAAATAAAATGCGGCTCTAGTAGAAACATTGAGTTTAATTTTCTACACATGGTGATATCATTAGTTTTTGTATATCTGTCATGATTCATGAGCATAGCAGCAATAGATAAGATACTTCTTAAATTAAGAGAAAAAAGTTGTCAGTAAATTCGAGGACACCTTTGTCAGATATTCAATAAGAGCTGTTGATATCCTCACGTGAAGAAAATTAAACTCTATATTTCTACTGGATAAACATTTGTTTTATTTAGACCAAAAATTATTTTAAAAACAGTGCCCTTTAATCACATCCCCTACACTCCCACCATTAAACTGGCAGTTTGAACCGTTATTTGTACGGTTAAGAAGCATCAAAACTATATCAAATTAGAACATTTAACATTTGGATGCTCCCTTTTTGATAGTTCCTTGTTGTACTACTTGAGCTAGCTATGGCAATCACAAACAAATATCAAGGCAAATTAATAAATTAAAATTAAAATAAATATATTTGAGACAAAATATTACCTAGTCAACAAACTGAGTGTACAAACAAACACAGTCCATTGACAACTCAATTTTACCTAAGCACGATCATCAAATAAGATAAACGAATATTCATTGTTACAGAAATATTTTGGAGAAAAAGAGCATTACAGTTAACCAAAGATCATAAATAAATACTATATTATATTCATGAACATATAGGAATAATAAGAATAAATTTTTTCAAAAGTTAATCACAGTTCACTAAGCTATGATAGAATTTTAAATCTTAAAACTGTCAACCTGGTGGTGGTAGATTGGTATATCTAATGCCTTCAAAACAACTTACTCACCATGGACATCTCTAGTTATGTTAGTTAAATAATAATTTAAAACATTGCTATACATGTTTTAATATGAATAATATATATTGTGTATGTTCAAGTTAAGCTCTAACCTCCCTCTCATAGATAAATTCAGATGGGATTAAGTATCCCCAACCCCAACAATCCCAAAATCCCTAAAAAAACATTGGCTACATGGCGAGAAATTGGTTCCAAGACCCAATTTGTAATCTGGAAGAGAGAAGATGTGAAAAAACTGTTGTAGTTAGAAATACGGACAGGAGTCACAAAAAAAAAGATGTAGCTGCAAACAAAAGATAAGCGAAACTCCAACAATTGTTTTGTGACAAAACATAGTTCACACACAAAAAGAATATGCTTTCCCTTTTGGGAGAACGGTAAATTGTACAAGGTTTGATAAGAAACGTTTAATTATATATTCTAGGAGGCCTTCCTAGACTATAAAAAAAATATCCTTATTATTTGACCTGTAAAGTTTGCACCAATGCTAATAGTCGGTCTCTCTCTCCCAACCCCCACCCCCAGCCCTCTAGTCCACCCCCAACAACCTACCAGCTAATCAAGTAGAATAGCTCCTCACTCCCCATCTAAAGGAACTGGGTTGAGAGGAAACTGCAAAACATGACAAAAAAAACTTAACGTGGGATAGAAGTTCGCGTGGGTTAAGGGGACTGACTCGGTTAGAGAGAAATTGCTGCGCAGACGTTCAGCTCTAACGCAATATCATAATATATATAATTCTTCTGTACGTGTGTATGTCACTGAACTCCTCCTAAGCGGCTGGACCGATTTTGATGAAATTTTGTGTGTGTTTGAGTGGGTCCGTGGATGGTTTAGATTCACAATTGGACCCGGTAGGTGGCGCTGCAAACGGGTTCTAGGAATTTTTTATTTATTTTTTAGGTAATTTTTTTGGAGGGGGGAGATTTTTTTTTTTAGATTTTTTGCATATCAGAACATGTAACCTCAACATTTCACCCCCCACCCCACCACCCAGCCCTCCAATATTTATAATAATGAATATAATATTAATAACTGACCGTTAAAAAAAATCACAAGTTCATCAATAATTGACCGTTAAAACCTTCCGAAAAGTTCATGAATAATTGAACTTCTGAGAATAATTCATAGTTATGTTTGTTTTTCGATACAGCTGATATTTGAGGAGTTGTGGGCGAAATGCCAAAAATGAAAAGATGTTTTATTTTGTATGTTGTCTTGACAAACACTGAAATTGTAATATTTGTGTTACTCACTAATTGTAGTTCATTGTGAATTTGTAATTGTGATGATCACTTAGTATTTGTTTTATTATCGAAATCAATTATGCCACCCAAACGAAAAGCCAACGTTCGGGCAGGACAACGTCTGTCGGGTCCGCTAGTTTAATTATATGATGTGTCCAGAGGCGGATCCAGAATCATTTTCACTGGGGGGTTCATGATGGTCATAATTATAAATAACATAGTTACTTACAATGTGTATTTCTCTTTAAAGACATTTAATAGTTTCTCATTCATATTTGATCTTATGTATGTTTTAAACTGTGGTCATCATCTCCTATTTTTTTAATATCAGATAGTTTCTATAAACTATTTGGAGTGACCCTCCTCAACAATTTTTTAAAAAATGGTTCACTCTAGAAGCTATGGGTAGTCTTCGCCTTGATTTTTTTTTAAATTAGATTCTTTTATAAGTGTTCCTCACCTAGAAATTGTTTTAAATTTGGATGCCCCTATAAGCTATTTATAGTGATCATCACCTTAATTTTTTATGATAGTTAGATACCTCTATAAAATAATCTTTGACGTGGTCTTCCCGACAACATTTTGAAAATTGAATTATTTCAGAAACTAGTCTATTTGGAGTGTCCTCTACTGAAAATTCTTCAAAATTACATGCATCTAGAAGCTATTTGGAGTTGTCCTCCCCTAGACATTTTTAAATTTGGATGACCTTGGAAGCTATTTAAAGCTTTCCTCCTCTGACTCTTTCTCACAGTTAGTTGCCTCTAGTCTAGTAGTTATTTGGAGCGGTTTTATCTGGCAAATTTTTGACAATATAATGCATCTAGGAGTAATTTGGAGTTTGATTTAAGGACATTTTTCAGCTTCATATTCGATAATATCGAAGGATTTGAAATATATTTTGGAGAGGTTTATTCCAGGGGGGCAGAGTCTCCCACAGTTCCACCGCTCTTCTGTCCATACATACGCTATGTTCGGTATTCGTGGACGAACTGCTCTCAAGTCTTCTTTGATGTGATGTGTGGTAGTCTACTGTCTCTATGCGGAACAAGGTTCGTTACTCGCTAGTACGACAAATATTCTTACATGAAAACAAATATTTTTTCCACACTTGCCTGAGTCATGTCAAAAATTGAATAAACCTGGACGAATAACAAACGTGTGGACTCTTATTAAGAGGTGTCTGCTCCAAAAAAGATAAAAAATATTATAATTTATCTGTGTTGTATTTTCTTTCTAAAATTTGAAATTTCATTATGTTTTTTATTAGTTTTCTAACTTTCATAGAGGGGTCAACTGACCCTTTGACTCCCCCTGAATCGGCGCCTGGATGTGTCATCCTCCATCTCTATTACCTATAACGTGGGTCTTAGAATCTGTCAGGATGTTATATTGCTGAGGATAAGGGGGATACGATGGGGTATATTTGTGTGGGTTCGTGATTAATGTTAAACTAGGGTTTTAAATGGGTTTATTTCAATTACAAATGTGATTTTGGTATTGATATTAGAATTAAAGAATTCAGAACATACTTGGAAGATTGTGACAAAACAAGGTGTTGCTAGGAATTCCCCTTGGACTGTCTGACTACTAGGTGATCCCTACACGGTTCCCGAGCCCCAGTACCCTATGCTTGAGCAGCAGGTCTCATTACAAGTACTGATTGACCCGGCGTCCTGGCCCGCGTAGTCTCGAAACGGGCAGAGTGACCCACTAGACTTCAGTGTTGGTTTGTCAGCCATGATGACTGAATCCTCTACATTTTATCCTGGCTCCCTGGCCTGGTTTCTGACTAAGGAATGCTGACTACAATTTTGTGGTCAGCTCTTCTAATTTATTTGTTTATAGGATAATCAAAACAACCTGCAAATCTCGTTTTGTCATTCGCAACTCATAACATACAATATTACACATACTTGCCTTCCAATTTAGTCCATGTGTTTACAGATGTGTTATTTCAAAATATGACTCACGGTAAAATAAAGTCGAAAGATTCCAAAAGGGCTCCTTTTTCCTTAACAGCCCTATATTCTGAGTTGTATTAATAGTAAAAAAATGTGTGAAAATATGACCGTTCTTTTTCAACGACGTTTAAATCATATTTGCGTAGCTATGAAACTAGGCTTGATTCAAAATGGTTCTAGATTTAGCCTTCCTCTAACAAATATAATGATTTTTTATAGGCTTACGACAAAACCTTTTTAAGATATTTGAAAACTAACAGCTAACTTTTCTTTTTACCTTGAAATAAAAAGTTGTGAAGCTTTATTTCCTCTCTTTATTATTGACATTACAAAGGATAATTGTCGGTGAATGGTGAAAGGAATTATAAGCTTTTTCAGAATAAGGAAGTAGTTCTAGCAAACGACACTATTGTGTTTCAAGCCGTGTGGCCTGACAGCGATTGATACTTTCTCTCTGACTGAAGAGGCCGCCTTAAGGCCAGTAGATAATTTTTCAGCTCCTATAACTAGAAACTATTTTAAACAAAATATACAAAATATTGCATCATTATATGAGCGTATTTTAATAATACACACATAGTAAAATGTTAATAGGGCTTGAATATTTGTCATGGACATAATGGAATTTAACGGGAAACTTTTAAAATGAAGAGGAAAAGTCCCGTTTAAATTGAATGATGCTCATGACAAGTATTCAAGAAATGTTGCGATTACTATGTGTATAAAATAAAACAAAACGTATCTTCTCAAGCAATATGTTGTTTATTTTGGCCAAAAACTGCAAAAATACTGATGCTCACTCCTAAGACCACCAGTCCCACCTTAACCCTAATCACAAATTTAGTAAAAATATTGTTATATTTTTCACTTGTACTATAAACCCATTAATCCGTATCGCGATTACCCGAAGCTATGGTTTGTCCAGAACTTTCTTTCAATTATTATTATTATTATTATTATTATTATTATTATTATTATTATTATTATTATTATTATTGCACCGCGTCTTACTACACGTTTGGGTTATATGCACTTACGCTCATGTGTAATGGTAGGGTGATTGTGAGATGAAATGGAGGACCTACAGTTTAACATGGGATCCGAACCACGGTGGAGGCCTGGCATTCCTCACATTCACAAGTTGTGATTAATACACGTCTTGTCAGAGGTGAAGGAAGGGTTTGGCAATCAGACTTCCTTTCAGTTAAAAGAAACGGTAAATATTATTTAACTAAATAGCCGATTACAATCATGGTGCTATGGGATTTTTTGTTTTTTACAAATAGTCTCCTTCTGTTCTGCCACACTTATGCGGGTACATTTTCTTTAAATACTACATACTTTCCTTCTTCCCCCATCGTTAAATGCGGATAGCCCGTTCAAGTGATGCAAAAATAAGTTTACTTTCCTAAAGATGACTTTTCATTTTAATCGTCAATAGGATAAAATATAAAATAACGCTTGTGTAGTTGCGCTCTTTAATCTGTGAGCATTTTTATTTTGTCACACATATGTTCATTTTTCATATATATGTTAATTATTCAACAAGTATAGTAATAAAAGTGTCCACATGGTAGTTATATGGTGGTGTTCAAATTGGTTGTTCACAGGAGTACTGAGACATATTGTAATGATATGGAATTATACATCTTAATAATTCATTATTCACATCTATATTCAAAATTACTATATTATAAATGCGAGCCAGTAGTAAGATTTATTTGTGTTAAGTTGTTAAGTTGTTAAGTTGCAAGGTATGGCGACATCTTTCTATGTCTCTGTTTGAAAATCCAACTCAGTTTTGTAGACAGAAACGTACCTGGATGATCACACCTTTTTTCTTTTGGGAATTTTCGAGAAGGAATTGTCGCTAGATATACCTCTTCAAAGTACGCATCTCTTCACTTGCCTTCCTGACGAGGAGCCATGTAGGTTAGGTCTATGAATTTCACGTGTCAGGAATGATCATGCATATAACGCAATAGTCGGGCTTTTATTAATATCTACGTGTGAGATATCTATCAAAAAACTGTTTATCTACTTAAGATAAAAAACTATAAAACACCACAGAACTTTTGTTTTCTAAAATAATACATTATCCCATTTTAATTATTATGATACGAAATAACAAAATTGAAACAAATTCAATAATTATATAAAATATCACACTAAATGTGGCGAACAAACATTAACATATCAGGCTAGCTCTTTCATACGTTACAATATTTCAGACAATAAGGAATCCCTAAAAAGGATAGTTTGATATTTTAAAATATGACTCCCTCCAAAATCTATCTGTAAAATTAAAAATTTTACGTTTTTAAATATATGTTTAGAAATAATTATGTGGCAAGGTGTAGATAGCTTATTTTAAACCATGTTACAAAACAAACGTCTCAGTTATAAGATCCAAGTAAATGAACACACACCATTCTAAGTTAATTATTAAGGACGAGTAAGCCCGTGAGAAACTTTCGCACATTCAACATTTCCCTCTCTCCCCCCAACCCCCCCCCCCCAAAAAAAAAAAGATTTAGTTTTTTTTTATTAGATACTCAGCGAAGTGTATACAAAAAATATCAGAGAGTGTTTATTAATGTGAACGTTTTTACAATTTACAATACCTCTTTGTATACAATATTTGATGTCAGAATGCAATCATCTTGAATTTTTTTGTTTGTCATTTTCAGTAATTGATACAAAAAATATTGTTAGATTTAGTGACTCTTGAAAAGGATACATATAGTTGTCCGTGAGTAAATACAGCATTTGGCAAGTACAATCCAGCTCTTTGAAGCGTCTGTCCCTGAGACTTATTGATAGTCATTGCAAAGGCAACAGAAATAAAACATAGGTTTTTCTTTTAATTTAAAATCCAAACAAACAATGTGCTTCAACGTAAACTGAGTATGCTATGTCAGAAGTCGGTAAAAAATCCTATCCACTGAAACCTTGCGCTGTAGGCTTTGTATTAGTTGAGAAAAAGGGATGTTGACAACAGAAATAATATATAGGATTGTTTTAGATGTATTGTAGCTTCAGGACTGTTATATCCAAAAGAAACATTTCGATGTGAGCATATTTATCTTCAAGTATACAACACCTTTAAACGAACCATTTAATTATTATATTAATGATTGTTTGAGGAATTCATTAATTAAATCACTTATTTTGATCGGGTATTTAATGTGTTCCTTGAATAAGCACCTAGCAATTAATATATATATATATATATATATATTTCACTACTACTACTACTACTACAAATATTATGAAACTTTTTAATGGTTTGGATGTAAGTTAAGTGACTTAAGGTAGGATGAAAGGGGACTCGAGTAAAGGCCACTGTTTTTGTAGTTTTCAAACCAAAACTATTTTTTGGGTCAAATAAAATAAAATATTGCCTCAGTAGAAACAAAATGTTTAATATTCTACACATTCTGATATCAACAGTTGTCGAATATCTGTCACGCGCATAGCATTAGATGAGAAACTTTTTAAATTAAGAGAAAAAGTTTTCCATGAATTTTCAGGAGACCCTTGACAGATTTTAAACAACTGTTGATATCATAATGTGAAGAAAATTAAAGTATGTTTATACTGAAGCAATGTTTGATTTAGCTTAGCCAAAATAAGTTTTCCTATTAAAATTGCGAAAACAATTATCTTTTCTCTCGTTCTCTACATACCTACCTTAAAGGGTTGGATTTGAAACGATGTATTAAAACCAATTATAAACTTTGGTTCATACTTAGTTTGAGTCAAAGTAGCCAATGTATGGTGAGAAATAAGAAGTTCGAGAAGTTTTGAATTTACTTAAGAGAGGTCTTATGTAAATAGAAGCCCAATTAGTTTAAACGCTTGTACAGCAATAATAAAGCAGTATTTCTTGTTTAATTAGTTGGAAAATATACTAAATACATCTGGACTTAAGGTCCTATGTAGAGAATAATGACGTCCTAATTAGTCTGTGGATAAAGTTCTTGCCTCGTGACTAGAGCTCGGATTGTTATATAAATTATTACATATTTTAATCCTGTCAGTTAGAATTATGAAAAGTGAAATATCGTCGAACTATATTGTTTAGGATTGCATTTTCTGTTTTAATTTTAAATACTTTACATATTTTGAACTCTACATATTTTCGTAGATATTATATAAAACTACATATTTGGCGTGATTTTTTTATTGTTGTATTTATTATTTTTATATCTATCTTTAGTAATTTACTTTTAAAAATTATGTCTCATTAATTTTCAGGCAGCCAGAACTTTCATAAATGAATGTATCCAGTGAAGGGATGTCAATGTGAAAATTTAAAGTCAGATATGCTGGCTCGTCAGAAGAGAGTAATACAGTTGCAGTAACGTAGCTTTGTGTTTGACGTTTCTCGTGACGTCAAGAGGAGAGAATGCGGCGTTTCCAGTTTGGAGCTTCAGCCACGTTTCACGCGCGGCGTGTCAGTTTGTAAACACAAGGACGAGTTGTAAGAACCATAACTATTAAATATGCTCAGCTCATTTGTTTACCATTGTTCTTTGGTCAAGAGAAGAAATGGACATAAAGCGGTAAGGCAAAACACAAATGACGAGAACGGAACCCAAAATCAATCAAGGAAATGTAATTTGAAATGTGTCACAATAATACACCACGTAGAATGGTATTTTGAAAAGGAAACAAGAACAACCATGACTATACATCTTGTAAGTGTATTAAATACCGGCTAGTAAGTTGAGATCAAACATTTAACTTCATTCTAAAAAATGAATAGATAAGAGATAATAGATATAGAATTATAATAGATATAAGAGATAGGATAGATAGATAGATAGATAGATAGATAGATAGATAGATAGATAGATAGATAGATAAGTGTTTATCTATTAAACTCTTCGGAAATTTTGAGCCGTAAAATCAAATTTCGTGTCAGTTATATATATGTATGTATGTATGTATGATTAAATTTGGTACAAAGGTTTATTCAATATTACATATTTTACTAAATATTTCGACTGATTTAGTTACATATTTAATTAATGTACACATTTTGTAAGTTAATCCTAAGTAAATACATGGGCTCTGCTCATAGTCCCACCAAATGAGACCTGACAATGAAGAAAATCCATTGCACAACCTCCTTCGGATGGAAGTAAGGCAGTCAGTCCTATATTGACTGTGGTATGTAAAAAATCCATGATAGGAAATTACTTTCCAGCAAAATGTGTAAGCTCTTTCTCGCTCGCTCGAATAAATTGAATGTGTAGAGAAAAGGGGAAACTACCGCACTTTCTGGATGTATCTAATACAGGTGCTTTTTACCAGATGGTGTGGGTGGGTGACATTAACCAGCTGATGGATGGGGAAATAGATTAGGACCAACATCCAAGTTGAAATGTTACTATTATTTGATAATATTAAATAAACATATTTCAATGGATCACTGCTCTATATTTCCTTTTTATTAATTTGTGTCTTGAATATTAGTTTTACGATTGCATTTTAAGGGTACAGAGGAAAATGGGGGAAATTCACACTACCCACATTTTCCAGAACAATCACTTTTATATATAAAACCACATAAGGACAACAGCAAATACTATTTTTAAATTATTTTTAATATCACAAACTTTTTTAACCATAATCTAAAATAACACTATATAGGTCTCATGAATGTCTAACAGATGGCAGCAAACAAAATGGCAGTTCTAATTTGTATCAATTCTCTGCAACTATTTGAGTTAAGAAATAACTTAACTTATCATTGTAACGTTGTAGTACTATTGAAGATAAAAATCTCTTATTTGAAATATATGTTTATAAAACCAATTTCTGACCTGTAAACAAATATAGCTGATAAACCTTTTAACTCAGGTCTTTGAAAATGTAATTTGTTTCATAATGCTCTTTGGTAGAAAAAGATATTTCTCTTTTCTCAATATTTCTGTAACAGTGTTCCTAGTTCCTGATGCCATAGAGAAAGTAACAGTTGTATATTATTTCATTTATGATCTTTGGTGTATAGTCTTTCACAACAATGTATAGAGCTATTATTTCGTTTCACAAATCTTACGAGATTTTATTAAATTAATATTTTAAGATAAAAAGTTGTGGAAAGTCTGTGTGGTGCACTGTATTGTTTATTTATAAATTCCTTTTAAAGGATATTTTTTTTAAATATCCCTACTATCTTCTGTTGGAGGACTCTACCATAACATACCAATGGTAGGGCAGTGCTTTTAACAACATAAAATTACAAGAGCGGCACTGATAAAACTATTAACTATTTTTCTAATAGAGAAATGATTAGAGGAATATTTCTTCCTCGTTCCTAGTTTCTATAAATAAATAAACGTAATGTTTAAGTAATATACCATTTAATTTTTACATTAATATTAAAGTAACACTTTTTAATTTGAGTATTATATATTCACAACAAATTATTCTCAGCATTTGTAATATTTTCGTTCACAGATTTTTATACATAAATTTACAAAAATATGTAACAAAGAGTTAAATTAAGTAGTTATTTTTTATAAGCTTTGGCATTGACGCAAAACTTTAGGACCATTTCACAAAGGGCTCAATTTGTGACATGGTCCCATATTCAATATAATTAAAATACCTCATTAACATATTCAATGTAAACATTAAAACAAGTTATAAATCCAACCATATCTTATAAAATTATACTTAAAGCATTCTAAATCTATAATAAAAATAAAATTTTTTTTAGAATTGTTTTCACCCTGATGTTCACAAAATTTAAAAATCTTTTTTATTTAAATTTTTAAACAATTTTGATTACAACAGTACATTATTTTAGCATAATTTAACAAGTTCTCTATGAAAAAATAATAATATTTAATAAAGTCAAGGAAACAAGTTCACATCCAATAATATTAATATTATTTAACAGTAACATTAAATGTAATCAGCTCCGTTCATATATTTAACAATTTTAATTATAAAAGTTCATTAATAATGAAAATACACAATAATCACACATGCTATCCCTAGTTCAGTACAAGTTTTACATTTTAATTTAGTTTATTTAAATAGGAAAGATAGAAGTTTTCCTAGAAGTTTCTAGAACAAACACATCTACGATATTTTATTCAAGGTTTGTAGCAAATGTGATGACTTATGACACCTGATTGATGTACTTTATAAGGTTTTCACTGATATAAGAAAGTGTATTAATTGAGGATGCATAAGTAAAAATATATTTGTATTTTCTTAAGTTTCCGTTTTCCGTTTACCGTTAACCGTTTTATTAGCACAGAATAAGTCTCTTACCTTTATTGGCAAATACAATTTACGTCATATGGTCACCGGAAAAAAATCGTATGTAATTTTTAAATCACTGTTTATAATTCAATTATAATTTTGGATTATTTTAGTAAATCCATGGCTTTGAAAGAAGTATTTTACTAATTCAAAAAATAGTTTTAAATATGACGTAAAATTGTATTTATAAAATTATTTTGGAGTGACTTTTCAATCAAACTGTATCATGGTTTGTTATATTTCCTGTAGTTCTACTCGCAAACTGTGATCTAGTGGTCAGACCTCTTGGATACAGATACAGAGGTCCCGGGTTCGAACTCCAGCGCTTCCAGATTTTTCTGTGAAGCAGTTGGGGTCTGAAACGGGTCAACTACCATTGTGAGGATAAATGAGGAGATGCTTGAATAAATAAGTAGCGGCTCCGGTTTAGAAAACTGAAATTAACGGTCAGAGAACTCGTTGTGGTGACAACATGACACCCTCTATCCGTTAATGATGCCTAAGGGAACTGCATGGGAAACAGCGTTGTCATTTTATCGTCGTTGTGTGGTAATCTCCCCTCAATAATAACACAAGTTTGGCAGCGCTGGTTAGTCGAGGTTGCCAGTAGCTCCTTTCTACCTCAGCACACCACTTCCTGACATAACTGAGAGAGAGGAGATTTGGCAACAGTTAATTGATAGAAAGCTAAGATAAATATTTTCTCCATATGACCTACAGTTCCCTCAGCACTGATATTGGGTGTAAAGGCGGCGGCCGATTGGTTGGTGTAGCTCGCTTACAGGTTCACCCATAGATTTTTTTGTTCTACTTTCAAAAGCTTAATTTTTACCGGGTGGTTTCCTCAGAAATAATAACTTAAAAGAGACAGCTTTGTGAGACCAAACATTTCCTTAGAACCTTTTCCCTGTTATCTAAGTTTATATAGTAATATTGTAAAACATGAGTATAGGACGTTTGGCGCAGTTGTAAAAAAATAACTCTTAGTCCTACCTTGTGTTCTGTCTCATGTTTTCATATCCAGTGCATGTTCAATCACCTGATGGTTACGTTAGGTTAGGTTAGATTAGGTTGAGCGAAACCGAAAAAATCATCCAAAGGTTAGGCTAGGTATGAAAATATTGATGGAATTAACTTGGTGAATGTTCATAAATTAAGTACGCATATTAATGAGGGGGATGCTCCGCGTGACCAAGTGTGACGAGGGGCAGAAGAGAATTAGATAAGTGATGTCACATTAAAACTAAACGTACTATTGGGGCAGCGTTCTGTGTTGATAAACCGACTGCGAGCACGTATAAACAAACGTAAATCGACTAATCGATTTCGATAAATATTTGGGGGGGGGGATATTGTGACGTAATATAAGAAGGGAGGCTCACACACAAAATTGTGACAATATGCTAAAAAGGGAAGGAGGGGTAAAACTAAAATTAGCATGACGTATTTTATTGACAGACCCCTTTGTTGTTGGGTTAGGTTAGGTTGGATTATATTGTGTTGGTTAGGTTTGCATAAATTAAAGAAATAATTATTTTTATCACCATTCCATTCGTCCTTTATCGGTTAGTCCAAAATACCTCCCATTTAATAACTAATATTGTGCCAAATTTACTGTATAGATTGGTCCAAACGGGTTTGTTGCTTTCAAAGGGAGTTTGCTAAACGTACTCCGGCCAAAAAACGTACACTAATGACCAAACCTCACCAAAAAAAAAGTGTATGACTTAAGGAGTCCGCATACCAGAGTCCTGAGAAGTGTTACAGACGTTCATAAATCACGCGTTATTTAAGAAGTGGTTTGTTATTTTGAAATATGGCTCTCGCTTTAATGAAGGTGGAAGGTATAATCATGTACCTAGAAGATTCAAAATTTAGCGTTTAATTTTTGTAATTTAAAAATAGACTTATGAAAAATGTTGATAAGCTCATTTTTTAAGAATGCCTCTCGTGAAATGCTGTGATTCTGATATATTTTGTTTTTATTTATTTGAGGTAGGAATTTAACATGCACTTTCTGAACCTAATGATTAAATCAACACAAGAGAATTTCTATGAGCGAGAGTGAAAGGGCCTATAAATTTTTCCGGAAAAATATTTTCACATACCTTTCAGAGTTCTTTTACACACCATAATTGACATGGGACCAACAACTTTACTTTTACTTCCCCTCCGAAAGAAGTTGTGCTACTTATTTTTATCGCTCAAGAAAAATTCCTTCATCCCCGGCTGGGTTTGAACCTACAGCATCGGATCCTGAACCACCGAGGTCGACATTCAGATAACAATGTGTTAAAAACATAGATCTAGCTTATATCGCCTAGACTAGAGGCATCTAACTGGCAGAGAAAGGCAGGGGAGGAAAGCTCTTAATAACTTCCAAGGTCATCCAAATTTCAAAAATGTCAAAGGGAGGACAATTCCAAATAGCTTCTAGATGCAAATCATTGTGAAGAATTCTCAGGCGAGGACCATCCCAAATAGCCTAGTTTCTGAAATAATTCAATTTTCAAAATTCAAAGATTATCTTCTAGAAGTAAAAAAAAAAAAATAAGGTGAGGATCACTCTAAATAGCTTCGAGGGGAATCCAAATTTTAAAAACTTCTAGGTGAGGAACACTTTAAATGGCTTATAAAAGAATCTAATTAAAAAAATTAAGGCGAAGACTACTCATAGCTTCTAGATGGAACCATTATTCAAAAAATTGCTGAAGGAGGGCCACTCCAAAAAATTTTTAAAAATTATCTGATTTTAAATATTTGAGAGGATGATCATGGCTTAAAACATACATAAGATCAAATATGAATGAGAAACTATTAAATGGCTCTAAACAGAAATGTAACATTGTAAGTAACCATGATATTTATAACTATGACCCCCCTATGAAAATGATCTGGATCCGCCCCTGGATGGAACTATGGTTCAACTCGAACTATTCGTTCGTGAACTATACATCTCTAGATTATAGTTGCCCTTGAGATCCAGTCAACAGAACAACCACAAATTTAACCACAAAATGTAGCGAGGTGATGCCCGCACAGGTGGACGCGCAGAATAAATGTCAAGCTCATCGGATGTAGTATTCTGGTAATTTGGAGGTATAGGTTAAAATCCTGGTGAATTGTGACGGTATTTTTTTCTTTCGTGGTTTTTCACCCTCTCTCTACACAGATATGAGTACACTTAATCTAAAATTATCCTTCCTCAACCTTAAAACTTTAGCTTAATAAGAGAGCATATTTGTATAGCTCGATATATGATGCAATGACAAATAAAACAACTAAAGTGTTGAACCCAATTATCCTCTTCTTCTATCCAATATCTATATATATATATATATATAAAAATTAAATGAATAGTTTGGGTGTCTGTTACGAGCGTTTCGTGATATTTACCACAATCTGAGGTCAAAAATTCAAATATTAGTAACCCCTGTAAATGAACATGTGCACCTCTAAACCGGATTTTAAAAATTTGTATAAGGTTTTATTTAAACTAATTAAAAACTTGATCTTAAGATATAAAATGAAGAGTATTTTTTCTGTATTTTGGAAGCAAAGAAAAGTTTTGCCATTGCGTGGTTACCCAGGGAAACTCCGTGAACTTCTGCCAGTATATTAATTATTTAAGTGTAACACATAAGTGTTAATATCATGAAAGTTAGTATCCAGTAATTACCGACTTGAAATGTCCACGTGGTGTTTTATAATTGACGTGAGACCCAAGACCGTAGCCAGCCAATAATTTCAGGAGGGGTTTGGTGGGCACATCCCCCAATTGCTGGAAGCTAGAAAAAAAATTCTAGATGATAAACAGTTCTAGAAGCTCTCTGAAGTGGTTTTTTTCGTGGTAAAATAACTCACTAACTGCCGAAGGCTTGGAAAATTTCTAAATATTAAAAACTTTTTGAATCTCTCTGAAATTTTTGTATGGTAAATTAACCCCCAAAATGCCGAAGGCTAGGAAAATTTCTAAATATTTGACACCTCTAAAAGCTCTCTGAAGTGCTTTTTATGGTAACACAGCCCCCTAATTTGTATTTGTATCTTAATTTTAATATTGTTTGAACCATAAATAAAGCCATATATATTTTGTTCATAAAATTTCGCGGGGGGTTTGAACCCCCAAAACCCCTCCCTGACTACGGCTTTGGCGAGACCTATTAACTATAAACTTGTAGAGAGAGAGATAACCTACAGTGAAAGTAAGACTTGCCCGAAACTGCGTAGCATGACAGTTGAACATCTGATTGACTGAGTGCTACTGCGCACGCGCAATGCTCATCCGTCACCTCAGGTATTACCTCATCAACTTACGTAACCTAGTTACCCCCTGCAGGTGATCCTTCATACAAGACAAATACTCATTGAGGCAGTGGTTGGAGCTCGCCATGATTTATTTCATAGCCATGGGTGGACTGGCAGCTTCCAATCATCCCGAGGCTACAAATATAACAATCCTTAACATACATTTATAAATACGGTAAAACTTTTTTTAATTCGAAATCTAAGGGATATCTAAAAAAAATTACAAAATATCTAAAACTCAAATCAACCATTTTCATCAGTATCTAGGTAGCTGGTACACATTAAACCAATTACCTCAAAATATGCTACACAATTTTGTATATGTTATATAGAACACAAAACCCGCCTCGTTGGCGTAGTTAGCTAACGCGCTAGTCGTGTTGAGCTCGACTGCCGAGGACGGGGAGATCGAAGCTCGAATCTCGGTCGGGTGAACTGGGAGTGGTTTTTTCCTAAATGGTTTTCCACTCTCCCTCCACGCAAATGCGGGTTCACTTCCTCTATATTCAACCTTCCCAATTTCTAACCCACTAGCGTAAATAGTACTTAAGCTTATAACCCGAACGGGTAGTAAGACGTGGTGCTAAATAAATAAAAATATATAGAACACACATATACAATTAATACACACACAAAAAAAAATATTCAAACATAATTTATAAAAAAAATTGAAAAATTAATATACGAACTTGCAAAGTTAAATCATAATAATTGATGAAAGCCCAGCCAATGCACCCCCTATATTAGGCAACCCGCTCACCGACGGTGCATTGCTTTCAGCCTTCTCATTTACTATTGTGTCAATAGGCTAACCCTAACTTTATTTGACATTCTCAGTCTATTGGGTTGTTAATAAAGATTATTAAGTTAGGTGTGAAATGAGTACAAACTTGAAAAAAACTAACAATCTATAGGTCTGAGTTATCAAATTATCTCTTTCTAAAATTCGAATTAAATATTTTTTTTACTAATGATTTAAATAAGAATTTTATGGGAAATCATGGTGAGCTCAAACTAGCCAATCTTTTGAATTTGACAATGTTGAATCAGAAAAATCCTAATGTACCTTTGAAATTATTTCTCAGTGTAAGCCAGAGGGGTGGAGGGTGAGTAGGTATATTTTTATTACTAGTATATTTAATCCTGAGGCCATATGAGTAACATTATCATTGAATAAGTAAATATTAAGTCCACTTAAAACATCAGTTTTTACTTTCTACTGATATGATCAAAAAGCATCTAGATTGTTAGACAGTAGCTGGGAGTTTTTAAAAAATGTATTTTAAGTTGTAAAATGATCCTCCACCCACAAATTGTAAATATTACAAAGCTAATAGCAGTCAGTATTCATTTAACATATTATTTTACTTTTGACTTAAGAAATTGTTTATAAACAAAATAATAAACAAGATGGTTTTAAAAATTTAATGTAATCGTACTATATACAGGTTGCTTGGAAATTCATAGATCAAACTGCACATAGAGTTTGTTTGAACCAGAAGTCATACAAAATACCTATACACTTACATCCGGAAACCTAGGCTAATACCATTAAATTGTGTCCAAAGTTTCAGCGTACAGCACCGGGAGAGTAAAGCTGTTCAAGCATGCGTGTACAACAGGTTGCATATTAGTAAATCGCGTGGCACTACACACCTCGACATCTTGGAGCACGGCAGCAGAACATACCACAATTTATAGTAAACAACACACCAGTCCATCTAGAAATGGAAATACGTTCTAAGGGTCATCATTAACTGTCCAACATCATAGAAAGTGCTTGCAATTATTACATGTCTAGTGCCGCGCGCCTAGCTCCTATGCAATTTGTTGCACACGCATGTTTGAACAGCTTTGCTCTCCCGGCGCTGTAAGCCGAAAATTTGAACACAATTTAATGGTATTAGCATAGTTTTCCGGATGTTAGTGTATAGGGGCTTTGTATTACTGGTTCAAACTATATGCGCAGTTTGGGCTATGTGTTTCTGAACACCCTGTATACACAAAATATGTATTCTAGGCACCTCGAGACTTACTTTCTGAAACTTTTGATTAAAATTTAAATTAACCAGTCATTTAGAAATAAATGGATAGTTTAGTTTGAGTTTAAAGTAGTTGCAGCAACCCTAATCAAACCACCCCACCGGGAGATTCCCAGTCCACCCCTGTTAATTTGTTGTGTTGTTTATTTAATCGCGTTTCAGCACCACAATGGAATAGGGACGGGGAAGTTATAACTTTAGAGCAAATATACTCTTATTTCCCTGGAGGGACAGTAGAGAAAACATTTAATATTAAACATTAAATACAAAATAATGTATCTCATCCTTCCGAAAAAAAATTACTTGTGGGGTACTTTACATAAGCGAATACCTCCATTTTTAATCATTTCTCCACAACTCCTTCATATACGAAATAACTTGTCATTGTAAAGTTTTGGTACAAATAAAAATAAAAAACACTCATTTGAAATATATGTTTATAAAAACAGATCATTTCTGAGATATATTTTTAAAATGCTGTCTGGAAAATTAAATCTTAAGTTTTAACTATGTGTCCACGGGCCGAGATATCTCAGGAGTTTGTTTCCATTTCATGATAGAAAACAGATCATTACATACATGAGTGCTGCCACAAATTTAATATATTAGGTGAGAAAATTCAACAATTTTTTTTTTAAATTGGTACATGTTGAAGGAGTACAAATTTGTGCACCAACTTCACCAATCATAGTTCTCCTAATCATGACATATTCCCAAATAAAAAATTCCAAAATGTTATATTTTTTAGAGGTTTATAAAAATTAAGGATATTGTATGATGGTTGATGGTTCATCATAAGGTACGCGGTCCGCTCAAAATCATGGATAGGTCCGTGATTTTGAGATATCTGCTCTAACACCTCATTCCGTGTAAGACTGGATTGCCATTGATGGGAAGATTGGAGGGTTCGAATACCGGTCGGGTGTAATGAGGGTGATATTTCCTAAATAGTTTTCTACTCCCCCTTCACGTAAAACCTGGTACACTTCCTCTATATTCAACCTTCCTAATCCCTAAAATCATTAGCGCGATTAGTACATGTGGCTATAACCCAAACGGGTAGTAATACATGGTGCTAAAATGTATATATATATATATATAGTTTTTAGAACAGCTAATAAACATTATTTCAACATGAACTACCGATTAAATTACATCTATAACATAAATATAGATACATTTAAACCAGGGGTAAGCAACCTTTTAGGGGATCATTCAGCTTTTTAACTTATCAAAGGTTCCACGATCATCCATAGTTTCTCCAATTTTTCTTAGTATATAATATATATATATATATATATATATATATATATAAAGGAAAATTGGAGAAACTGTGGAAACTTATATAATATATATATTTATTTATTCCTTGATTTCAATATTTCCTAAAATACTTATATCCCAATTTTTATAGAAACAAATATAAGTAGATGAAATGTATGTTTTAGTATTTAACAAGGTGACCTGGTGGTCTAGAGGTAAGGTGTCAGACTTCTGTGCTGGGGGTCCGGGGTTCAATCCTCGATCCCGACACAGATTTAACTGATTACCTTCTTCACCTCAGATAAGACGTGTATTAATCACAACTTGTGAATATGTGGAATGCCAGGCCTCCACCGTGGTTTGGATTCCACGTTAAACTATAGGTCCTCCATTTCATCTCACAATCACCCTACCATTACACATTAGCGTAAGTTCGTATAACCCGAACGGGTAGTAAGACGCGGTGCTAATAATAATAGTACTTAACAATTTTAATTTCCTATAACACAACCAATTATGACCGTTAAAGGCTATTTTGGTCACATTTAAATATTATTTGAAATAATTATATATGTTTGCGAGTTTATAAAACTCAAAGATTGACTTTTAATGACGATGTAATTTTCCAACACGATCGACTGAAATTTATCACGAGATGGACTGGTTTCCGACACATGTTTGAAGCTGTGTCAGCAGAAAATGATAACAGTACGCTTAGTCTATGTCTTTACATTGTTATTTTTAGCTAGACGCAATTAGTGGGTAATAAAGAATTTAAAATTAGAGTTATATGGCATCAACAAACACGTTAACTTCAACTTCGCATTTAAAAGTAATCCTCGCTCACCACAACTCAAGTCTGTTTGAACTTCACGACTTTCTTATCTTCTTTTGTCCTTCTGAAAAATACCAGCTTAGAGGTCTAATGTATTTATAACCGTATTTTTATTTTGTGTCTAAATTTAATCGGCTTGGTTAAAATTGTTTTGTTCACTGGTGAAAGAAAATTACGAAAACCCACAATGGGTGGGTGTAGGCTAACTGTAAATAAATATTGTATTCAATAATATTGATGTATCTGTGTACAGGGGTGCACCAAGGGGCCTCCAGGTCAGGACCTGCACCCCTACCAACCCTGGAAAACATGAAGGATAAATAAAATTATAATACACAGCAATGATTTTGTAATGTTAAATCACCTTCATGTTATTAATATATTGTATATAATCTATTGAAATTGTTATTTATCATAACAGTAAGTAACTATATGTAAATGCTTTAAGATATACTGTCTATTCTATAGGTATAACCTCATAAATTAATTTGTAATTTGTTCAAATTATGAGTCTTATACGAGTAATGGCTCGAATTGACTACTGACTTGTAACTTCTTTAATTTGGACCACCCACCCCTAATAATAATGTATGTGTGCATCCCTCTCTGTGTATGTTAACAATTTACTAAATATCATCATTGTGGGGGATGTAAAAACCGCAAGAAAAGGCCAGTTTTTTTTTGTATATGTTATAGCAAAATATTCTTGGTAAAAAAAATATAATATTACTCCAGCAGAAACATAGAGTTTAATTTTCTTCACTAGGTGATATCAACCGTTGTTGAATATCTGTCAAGAACATAGCGACAGTAGATGATAAACTTTTTTAAATCAAGGGGAAAATTTGTCATTAAGTTCCAGGACACCTTTGACAGATATTTAACAACTGTTGATATCACCTTGTGAAGAAAATTAAACTCTATGTTTCTATTGGAGCAATATTTGAATTATTTAGCTGATTTTGATATAAAAACTGTAAAAACACTCTCCTTTTCGCGCGTCCCCTACAGTTCCACCTTAAAACATAACAATCAACCAGTTGTTCCATCAACTTTAACACCTAAAGATGGTAAATCTCAAGACTGAGAAACATATTTAGTTGTAAGTTACAATTCCAATATATAAATTTGAGTGGTAAAACTGTATCTACATCTAAAAGTCGTAATCCGTTATTTTAATTTTAATTTGATGAAATTAAATATGAATCAAATTCAATTTGAAAATTAGTTCAAATAACATCAATGTTTTGTCCTTATAATAAATTAAGATTAGTTTGTATTGTCCTAAGAGCCTTAGTCAAAATTGTATGCGGTAAATAAATTGTAAATACCCCCAAATAATTATATAGTAAAATTATACCATGGTTACACGCCTCGGTGGCGTAGTTGGCTAACGCACTAGTCGTGTTGAGCTCAACTGCCGAGGACGGGGAGATCGAGGTTCGAATCTTGGTCGGGTGAACTGGGGGTGGTTTTTCCTAAATGGTTTTCCACACAAGTGCGGGTTCCACTTCCTCTAAATTCAACCTTCCCAATTCCTAATCTATTAGTGTAATTATTACTTAAGCGTATAACCCGAATGAGTAGTAAGACGCGGTGCTAAATAATAATAATATACCATTGTTGTCCACAAAAGTATCAATCCCTTCCTACCAAACACAAGCTGTATCTTTCTAAGCCCTTGAATAAGCCTGAGTGAAGGAATAGTCTGAAGAGCCAACTGAAACGATAGCTTTCAGTTGAAAACTGCAGGTCACTATAAAACCCACGTCATAAGATGGTTCACTTGATGGTGTTGGTGGTGTGATTTACTGCCTCTGGTCTCCATGAATCACGACGGAGACAATTCCCCCCCGTAGCTATGCATCCCGACACACAACACCCAAGACATTTTGAGCAGCTGTATCGACAATGTCGTTTTATTCCCCCTTCAAATACAATGACTTATATTTTTGGCAATAACAAGAGTTCTTGTCACGTATCCGCTATAACGGAACTACAGTCCCCACCAAAATAGCGTTAAGAAAGGAGGACCCATTTCAGAAGATGAAAGCTTTAAATCGTCACTCTCTTTTTTAGACCTGCCTATTGACGAGGGGGAGATTGTGGTTATAATCCTGGTCGGATCTTCTGGGGGGGATTTTTATTATATGGTTTATCACTCACCTTCCAAGCAAATGCTGGTATATTACCTCCAATATGCCTCCTTTCTCATCTCTACCCTGTTAGAACAATTATCATATATGCCTCTAACCAAAATTAGAAACAGGCCCCATGGTGTGGTGGTCAGTGAACCTGGCTACGAGTCTAGGGTTCCCAGCTTCGATTCCCGGTTGGTATTTGGGTATTTTTCCCTCAAGTGGAATGATCCCAAAGATTACCAGGGTATATATAACTAGGCTTAAGCTAGGTTAAGACTCACATTTGCTCAATAACTTAATATTCACTCTCATCACATCATCTCATTGGGGGTACGACGTGTGGACAACCCCCTATGGTGTACCCTATGGTGTACCCTATGGTGTACCCTATGGTGTACCCTATGGTGTACCCTATGGTGTACCCTATGGGCAGCGCTCTGTCCGGCTAATAGTCTACACATTAGGGTTCGACCAGACTGACAAGCGTGCGAGCGTGCGACCGACCGAGCGAGTGATTGAGCGACTGCGTCACCAAACTGGCGAGAGAGCGCGTGATTATCAGCTAGCTCTCGATAGTTGTTGACGAGGAGGCAAAGGTTCGAATCTTGGCTCGATGAACTGAGGGTGGTTTTTGACAAGTGATTTATTTTTGTGGTTTTCCCATACTCTGTCCGTGCTAATGGTGATTCTTATTTGTAAAGGTCTAATTTGATTATAATATTGAAGTGTTTTAACATATCAGTTAATATATATTTTATATATATATATATATATATATATATATATAGGTATGGTTTGTGATCTTACCAATTAATACAGGATGTTAGAACCAGATGTGTTAAACCTATCGATAACTATATAAAAAAAAGTCAAATATCATGTCAAATTGAGAAGTTTTCCTACCATTCGATGAACCAAAATACAATAATATTGCCCAGCGCCTGTAAACTAGACTATTCCGGCTCGAGCGCGCGCGCTCGCTCAGCCTGGCCACCTATCATTACAACCAATGTGTTCTTTTTTATATTGATTTTATATTGCTCGCTCAGTCTGGGCGTACCCTAAGGCAACCGAACTGGATGTCATGTCATCATATATACATGATATATATATATATACACGATAAATAAAAGTGATAAAAACTTTCTTTTTTTTACACCAAGTCTTACTACCCATCTGGGCTTTTTTTAATATTCACACTGCAGGTGTAGGAAGGAGGAAGACGAAAATTAAAATGAAGTGTACCCGTAATTGCATGTAATTATAGTACGAAAAACCATTTAGGAAGGAAAAACACATTAGTACACTCAAACTGAATTTAAACTACGACCTCCATGTCAATGGCAAAACTTACAAGCCGAGACTGGAGCTTTTGTAGGTGTTCCTAGTGGTTCTGGTAGTTTATTGTCCGTAGTTAAGTTAAATTCTGAATCCAAAGCCTTATTCTACATACGTCGTAAGATTGATAGTCCTTTATTCTTTGAGTCCATACAATTTATAGTGTTGTGCAAACACAATCAGTATCATAAGAATTATTAGTGCTATGAAAAATTGTAAGAATTTAGTTAAAATAAAAATAGCCTTAATATACTAAAGATTTATCTGAAATGATATTAAAGGTAGAAAATTTACCCTTTAAGCCAATGGTGACAGATTTATTTATTAGTATTGAATAGTTCATTTGGTTCACGAATCAATGCTTATTTATTTGTCAAACTGTGAATGATTCTCCAAAGTCGTCTGAAATGACAGTCCACAATAAAGTAAAAGTTGAGCCAACTTTAAACTTAGTGTTGGACTATGGACTTTAAGATGAGACTTTGTGGACAAAGCCATTTTCTTTTACTGTGGAGTCGATCTCTTCTTGCGGACTACAGATGTTACAGTTCAAGAGAATGTAGAAAATACTATATACAAAAGGATGTGGTATAGTAATTAAATGTGTCGATAATGTACTAGTATTTAAATAAAAGTATTGAAATTGTACAAGTATTTAAATAAAAGTAACTTTACTGTACTAATTTTGAAAGAAAAGTATCGATATTGTGCGAGTATTGAAAGAAAAGTATCGATCATATACTAGTATTGAAAGGAAAGTATCTATACTGCATTGGCATCGAAAGAAAAGTATTACTACTGTATTCGCATCAAAAGAAAAGTATTAATACTGTACTAGTATTGAAAGAAAAGTATTGATACTGTACTAATAATGAAAGAAAAGTATCAAACAAAAAATTACTAATAACGAAAGGAAGATATAAATATATTTTTAATCTCATGCCATGGTCTATGTTATTTAACTTTTTAATTGGCGACACTTTTTATTACACGTTTGGGCTATCTACAAAAATTATATTTATATTAATCTAAATAAATTACTAATGATAATATTAATCAAAATGTATTAGCATTGGAAAACATTAGCTCAGTTGGTAACGTGTCTGTCTACTGAGCTAAGGATCCCGGGTTCGATTCCTGGCATGACCGCTAAAAATTTACCATTGATGAAATGTGGGTTTAACCTTTTTTCAGTGATGAATTAACGGCCGGGGACTGGATGTTGGGTCTGTCCTATGACATATGAAGTTACGACAGACCTAATAAGCCGGTAGTGGAAAATATATGGCTTGAATAAAAAACTGACCACAGGCTGGAAACAGTAATGGAGGTAAAAAAATTCAGCAAGGTTAGAATAAAGGGGACTCAATTTTATTCCTTCTATTTAGGTGATAAATAAATAATACACGGTGTCTGTTCGATGGGTATTTTTTTTAAATTATATTAGGATAAGAGGTTATTAAGGTACGTTGGCCTCCAAGTTTAGTGGGATACATTGCTAAAATAAATGGAGCTTATAAAATATAGTTTACAAACATTCCCATATTGTTCTTTTTGTGTGGTTCTTTATGTTAGGTCTTATTTTTTTTCAATTTAAGTAATAATATTAGTAGGGTAGTATTCTATAATGAAAAATTAAAAATAAACAAAAAAAAATTGTAAACACTTATTAAATAGATTTTTGGGCAATCCATAAATTTCTAAGAATTATGAACCAAAGCTACTGCCGTACATGTGATATATGTTTTATTATTTGATACTCCATCCAAAAGAAATAAATTCATTAGAAACTATTTAAATTGAATCTCCTTTATTTTGATGAATTAATGAATAATAAGACAGATCCCATTTACAATTAAAGCGTTGATTCATCTTTTAAATGCCAAAATTGTTTTAAAAAAATCTATTTTTTGTGTACGTAGTCGTAGTATAAAATATGTATAAGTTTATACTGAAATAACTCCTAGAAAAATGTTGACAAAAATCTTGTTTTTTTATCAGAGGAAAGTGAAGAGCACATTGGGGCATGAAATATTTATTTAATCTTTCCCCCCTACGAATTATTGAAATTTAATTTAAATCGATAGAGCCATTTACGATTAAATTGATTGATAGTGTTTTTGCCTAAATAAAATATCAATAATATTTATCATGCTTTGAGATAGGATATTAAATACTCTCAGAAACTAGATTTGAAAAAGTTTGGGCTAATTTTAGAGGTGTTTACACATATAAATACTTATAAACATTTATATATATAAATATAAAATAAGCAAGCCAATGTAGGGGAAAAGTGCTTAAAATGGCATAATCAGATAAAATGGCATAGGTGCATTTTCTCGCAAGTACTGCTATTTTTTTTTCAAATTGAGGGTATTGAGTTATTCCTTAGTTGGAATCATTGATAATTTGTAAATGGCTGACCTGTGCAGAAGGTGTTTCTGAAGTTATTAAAGAAAAATTGAAATGTTGCTTAGTGAAATATATTTTTTGTTATCTTTCATTGTTAACAAATACATTGAAGCATAAGTAATTTTACTGTAAATATAATGAGTGTTACTTCAAGTGTAATATGCAGTATGTATGACGTAAAATCGATCATAAATTATTTAATATTCTTGGTAAAATATTTTATTATTTCATAGTTAGCAATGTTGGGTAAAATGGCATACCACTGGTAAGGATAAAATGGCATAGTGTGTCATTAATTTACACTAGGTAGCGTCTTAGTTACTTAAATCAATCATTATCCTGCTAAAATAAATGTTTCTTAATGTAATTTGTTCACCAAATTATATTTTTAATACTTGAAATAGTTACTTAAATTATTTTTAATATTAAATTCTAATATTTTGTGCGAAGATGGTTGTGACATACGTCAGAAAGACCAAAAGGCAGTCATGGGAAGAGCAAGCAATGCAACGGGCTATCTATGTGGTAAATAATGAGGAAATGGGTTGGCTTTGGGCATCTAAACTTTGGAGTACCACAAACAACTTTAAGAAGGCGGGCCAGGAATAAAAACAAGCAGATTCAAGGTGTTAGCAAGGGTTTGGGTTGATTCAAGTCCACATTTGACCAAGAATCAGAACGTGAATTGCCTGGCCTTGCTAAGAGGAAAAACATTTTGTGTGTGATATTTGAAAGCCATGATAACTACATATAAAACAACAAAAGTCATAATAGAAGGTTTAATTTGTATGTTTAATGTTTTTTCTGTGTAAGATTAAATGTATGCCATTTTACCCATACAGTATGTATAAAATAGCACAGTGCTATATTTTGTATTTTAATTTTTTAACTAATAAATATATGTATTAGTGATGTTTTTTGGTGTTCATTTGAAAGATTATATATCATAGTTTATAAAAAGTTAGAAACAATTAATTTCAGAATAATATTCTAGAAGAAATTTCAAAACTTAAAAATGGTATGTCATTTTAGGCACATTTCCCCTATACATAGACAAATACGTACATATATATATTTTAGCACCACGTCTTACTATCCATTTGGCCTATACGCTTATATACTAATTACGCTAGTGATTTTAGAGATAAGGAAAGTTACATATAAGAAGTGTTCCCGCATTTGCGTGGTTGAAGAGTGGAAAACTCCTTAGAATTATCACCCTCAGTACACCCCACCGAGATTCTAGACCCGATCTCCCATCCTCGGCAGTCTAGTCTACTGCTGAGATTAGCGCGTTAGACCACGTGGCAACGAAGGTGGGCACATATATTTATATCTACATACATACATACATACATACAGTCCAATTGTCATAGGAAGATAGATAGAAAATTTACTTTCACGTATTCATACGTCAAGTCATGTTATTTGCAGATATCACTTTTGATAGATATTATAAATACCCAAAAAAATACCACTAATAATACAGTAAGATGCTATCAATATTGACCATAATCAGAGCCCTGCTTTTATGGTGAATAAAAAAGCCCAATTTCGTTTTTAAATTTCCCAAAAGCGGTGAATAAGCGGTGAATTACAAAAATCCTATTTTTGCGACGAAATTATCGAATTAAGACAAAAGCGTTAAAAAAGTGGTTTTTACCAAACTTTCGTGATTAAGGTGACTTTGTTGGGTTAAAACTAGACTTCCAGGACAATGTTTGAAACAGGTAAACTAAACATATTGAAGTGAAAACCAAAAATTACATTTTGTTTGGACAAAACGGTAAAAAAACACTAGTCCGCAAAAAAATGTGCTGTCAACTTATTATAAAAGTAAGATTTAGCGGCAGCTGGTCCGGGAAAAGTATGTACTGTACAAGTCACAAAGACAAAATATTACACAAAAATCATCTTGTTACTTCACAAAAATTGTAACTATATTTTAAATCTCAATTTAGGCAAGAAAAATACAAAATAACTACTCAACATCACCAAACTGCAAAAAGGGACCTCCGAAAATTAAAAATGCAATTTTCAAACTTAAAATATTTATTTTTCAATATCCCAAAATATTAGCGCGAATGCCGAAAATCGCGATTATCGCAGACATAGTTTAAAATCGCTAATATCACGCTAAAACGCCGATTTCGCGAATTATCGCGACAATTCTGAGATTATTTGCAATCAGGGTAACCTGAAATGTGAACATCTGAAAGATAAGATGCCATATCTAACATTCGCGAATTATAGCGATCTCCACAAACGCAGGGCTCTGACCATAATCAATAATTTTGTAACGGTTCTTCCTATGAAAATAGGACTGTATGTATACAAAACATAGATACACGAAGGCCCACACCTTAATAAACTTACAGGCATAAGTGCATTGATATTTAGAGGCCTATATACAAGCATGCATATATACTGGTACATATATATTTAGACATTCATACGTACAAACATACACGCACGCATGAAAACAGACCTCAGACCAAAAACAATATTTATTTTTTTTGCAAACAGAGCCACATAAAGAACATTTTCGTCAAGGTTTCAATATCAATCCTTTAAGTATCACAATATTTTATCACAACTTCGTATACATGAAAAAGTAAAAGATCGAACAACCTTTATTATTTGGTATACATTTTTAGCTTGTGCTATTTCTAATATATTTAATGACCCACATTGGTGGACACGCAGACTAATCTAGTGTGGCTTGCGAGTGAAGTGGAGTTAGGGGCTCGTATCATGGCCAGACTTACCTTTTTTTTACCTCCATGACGGTTTCCCACCTGTGGCTTGGGTCAATTTTTTATTCAAATTATATCTTATTTTCCCCCACCCGCTTGCTAGGGCTGTCGTAGCTTCATATAAATTACAATATTACTTAAGACTAGGACAGGCACAACATCCAGTCCCCAGCCGTTAATTCATCACTGTGAAAGGGTAAACCAACATTTCATCAAAGATAAATTTTTCAGCCATGCTGAGAATTTAGCCCGAGACCCTTAGCTGAGTAGACGGTTATAATAACGACTAAGTTAGGGTGTCGGACTGGCCAGATATACTGAGGCTATTTTCCACTAATGATTTCACACTTTCATCAACAAAAATGCATTTACATTTCCATCCTCATCGCTAATCCCCTACACTAGTTAAAATGTGTATTCCCCGGATGGTTAGTTCTATGCGGTTTGATTTTTTTTTTTAATTATTCGTTTTGTAGTTTTAAAATCAACAAAAACCTCTCATAATGTTCAAAATGACATATAAATATCTTGTATTAAAAATGACAATTATAAGTTGTAATTATTTATCTATCTGAGTACATGTGTGTGTTGAGTGTGTGTAATTTTTTTATCACCACGTCTTACTACCTGTTCAGGTTATACTTATATTCTACGATAATTACTCTAATGGGATAAGTATGAAGAAGAAAGAATTTTACTCTCATATGCGTGAAAAGAGAGTGGGAAACCATTTAGGGAAAACCACCCTGAGTAGACCCTAGTAAGATTTGAACCCCAATCTCCCCGTCATCAGCAGGCCAGCCTAACGTGAGAGTGAAGCCTTAAGCCCTTCGGCCACTGAAAAGGGTGTTTGTGTTTGTTGAGTGTGTGAAAGAGATCATTGGCTAGGGTAGGACATGTGTACCCGTCATTAATAACGTCTGTCACATTTACTGTATCATGTCTCTACAGAGAATTGAAAGATAAATCATGGCCTTATCGGAAGTTGCAATTATATTATTAAATGACTAGTTAGTATATTTTTAATTAATGTCCTTTAATAAAAGAATAAAGAAAAATATTCTGCTAGTTAAATTCAAATAATTAATTGATTAAATTGCATTATTCATATTAAAAATAATACGGGCGAGGGGGGCAATTAGACAATCTATGCTGAGGAAAGTGATGGACAACGTGCTGAGGTTTGTCTGTCCGGTGGAACTCACATGAGTGATATTATTTTCAAAAAGTGAAAAAGTGTAGTTTGTATTTTGCTTTTATCTAGCTATTGAATATTTACTTTTCAATTAAAGTGTTAATTTTCAAGCTAGTAATCGTTTAATTGTTTTGGTCCCAGCCCTTTGTAAATAATAAAATAAATTGAACTGGAATTAAAAGAAGGTGTTCAAAGTTTATAAAAAATAGCATTTATTTATTTGTTTAAGAAAATTATATTTGTATCTAAACTATGACATTGAATATAAAAATAAAATATTAATACCATTGAATAAACATATCAATAATTTATATTTGAAGTAGACAACGTTTTATGTATTTAGTAAGTATAACCCTATATCCTTCCTCCTTTTTACAGGTCTCCAAATATTTTCCATCCACATTCTTTTAAATATTCCGAGCCTTTATCTTTGTTTGTCGTGCTTCTTGTTTCGGAGTTGTACAGTAACATTGGGCTTACAATGGAATTTGATGCTCGTATTTTGGTTCTGGTGGACAAGCTCTTTGAATTGAATATGTTTTTCAAGCTATTAAGAGCAAGCTCATGCCTTCTTTCAGCAAATTCTCTTCAGTTAAATACGAACCTAATTATTTGAACTTTTCACTTGGTGCAAACTCATTTCCCCGTCTGGGCTGTACCCTCATTTCGTTCTCTTCTTAAAAGCTCCAGGACCTTTATACCTTTGATTTATTAATGTTTAGCCCAAACTTATTTTTGTTCAGCTCTTTCACCATTTCTATAATTTATGTCTATTCTTCCACCCATACTGAGACGTAATACAGGTATGAAAGCCAATTATTTTTCCCATTCAACACTACCCATTTCCAGTTCTTCTTTTCTATTTAGCTCATTACTTTCTCTAACCCTAAATTGAAAAGCGTTTGCGAAATTACATGTTCTTGCCGTACTCAGATTTCTATCCTCAGCTCACTTTATAGCATACTTCACATTTGCTTTTGTTTTCTCGGTGTATGTTCTAATAATATGTCTTAGTTTCTGAGGGATTTAAATTTTTTTCATCATACTATACAGGAAGTCGTAAGCTTTGAAAAGGCTGCGAAATTATTCATTATTTCTTTTTCAAAATCCCAGCCCTTTATACAAAGTGGGTTCATAGTGGCTTCCAAGCTATAACCGATCAACCCATATTTATGGCATATTATGGTTTTAGCTTTTTTAGGACGATTAGTACAGGAACATTATGCTATTTACAATTAAGATAATTCTGTAATTACTACCGTCCATTTAATACTCTGTCTGTAGGGTCACTATAACCACCATTTCTCATTCTTATACTGTCTGCTCTTCTCTTCGTGTCATTTTGATGTATTTTTATACCTCCACATGCAACCTGTGTCCACCCTTTTTGATTATCTTTGCTATGATTCAGTTCTCTCCCGGTGACTTCTAGTTATTGAGATTCCTTATTGCCTTCTTTACATTCTCTTCTATTTCTATTATAAATTTTTCTTCTACATCTTGCATTAGATCTAATCAGAATGTAACTGCCAGGCTTGCACACTGCACAATTCTTCAGCTCCACAAAATATTATCTCTGCCTTTAAAGAAAATATTCATCATCAGTGATCAAATTTCCCTCCTTTTCGTTGATAAAACATTCTGTGACACTACATCTATTTTTTTACTTATATTTTAGAACATATTTCTGCTGTTTCCATCTTGACATTCTTCTTCTATTCGGTATATCAACACAAGCATGCATCTTATATTTTCTATTCTCAGAATCCTTGATGTTTTTCGTTTCAATAACTGGTAAGTTCCTTTATATATTTCTCCAAATATTTCAGCCATTCTTCAAAAGACTCTTTTTTTTCCACCATTCCCTCACAAGTTTAGTTGAACCAATTTTTGTATTTTTTAGACAATTTTCTTTCTCCCAGGAATGTATCTGCTGTCTTTATGATTTTAATTACATTCCATTTGCTACTAGATGTTTTATCTTTATCCTCTTCTTTGTGATTTCTCAGGATTTCAAAACAGTTTTCTAACTCCACTATACCTAGTTGTTTAGTGTTTCAACTTGATCAAGTAAAATTATTTTATCATTTCTTTTTAGTTACCGATTTAAGCACATTCTAACTTCCAGTACATGTGTTACAAAGAAATAATAAGCATAAATAGCAGGTTGTTTTAATGACCTCATATCTTCAACCCACTTTATTTTCTTAGTCTCTATCATGATTTAGTCTATATGATTCACTATATTTTGACTATCCGATGAAGTCCACATTCTATTTTTATTCCATTTCTGCGCGAAGGTTGTCGAGCTCACAATCATGTTTTGTAATTCCAAGAAACTTATCAACACTAGGCCTACTCGATTATCATTACTCCATTCATAAAAATCTGTCTTTCCTGTCATCAGCATAAGCCCTTTTTTTACCCAACCTTTGCGTTAAAATCACCGAAAATTATTTTTCACATTCTTGTGATTAAGGTCAGCTCTATCATTTTATACAACTGTTATTTCTGTCCATCTACAGTAATTTAGTCGGGGCGTTTGTGATCATGAAAGTTATATTCCTCAAGAGGTGTTTCAACGTGATGCATTATAGCTTCATGTCTTTTGCCTCGAATTCTTGCACTAATTGAATCAGCTTGTCACTTACAATAAAGCCTGTTCCAAACTCGTGCCTTGAGTTGCATCCTTCTTGGAATATTAAGGTTTGTTCTTCATGCAATGTGACTTCTTGCAGCCATCTGAGTTTGTGCAGGGCTGTCAGGTCAATTTTGCAACTTTGTTGTTCCAAGAGTACGGGCTTGGTAACTCCTGGTCGATACATGCTCATGTTACAAATCGTAGTCCTTTTAGGAGGCGTTTTTCTTCATTATTTTATTATGTTTGGATCTAGTTGAAATTGGGGTTTTTAAAACATTTGTTTTTTATGGGAGAGGATAATCCTTCTAAAACTATTTTCTTTCAGGTGACATGGCGGTCTAGGGGTAAGGTGTTGGACTTCTGTGCTGGGGAACCGGGTTTCAATCCTCGATCCCAGTACAGATTTATCTGGTTGCCCAAACCTTCCTTCACCTCTGATAAGACGTGTATTAATCACAATTGTAAATGTATGGAATCCCAGGCCTCCACCGTGGTTCGGATCCCACGTTAAATTGTAGATCCTCCATTTCATCTCACAATCACCCTACCCATTACACATTAGCGTAAGTGTGTACAACCCGAATGGGTAGTAAGACGCGGTGCTAATAATAATATAATAATAATAATAATAAAATAATAATAATAATAATAATAATAATAATAATAATCCCTTTTACCTGTAATAGGGATCAGCAACAACGTTATAAAATTACGAATATTTAAAAATATCCAATTAAATATTTACAAAATCAGCTACACCTTTTATATATTGAAAATATGCTTATTTTAATAAATAAAAAGTAACCTGTGGACAACATTTTTAATTCTAGCGACTTGTGAAACATCAACTATCACTTAGCATCTTATATTTTAAAAGATATATAAATTTGATAAATACCTCAAATTCGTTTACAAAACAAATATATAATTTGGTGTTTTTTGTTTAAGGAAAATACCTAACCTATAATATTTATTTCTGAAATTATATATTTTACGAACCAAGAAAATAAAAATAGGAATATAAAACGAAATGAAATAGGCACATAATTAGAGATACTTAAAAGTGTGCAGATATAGCTTATATTAATAGGCCCAACATCATACATACATACATACATACATACATACCATACATACATACATACATACATACATACATACATACATACATACATACATACATACATACAACATACATACATACATACATACATACATACATACATACATACATACATACTACATACATACATACATACATACATACATACCATACATACATACATACATACAATACATACATACATACATACAATACATACATACATACATACCATACATACATACATACATACATACTAACATACATACATACATACATACATACATACATACATACATACATACATACATACATACATACATACATACATACAATACATACATACATAATCACGCTTTCCCCTACGGGTAGGCAAGAAACTGTACATATATCTCAAAAAACAACTTCATACTAAGTCCATCCTCGCTAACTTTCTCCACACTTCCCTATCCTTGCATACTCCCCTCACTTCAACAAAATCCATACATTGATTCATGCATGCTATTTTATTCTTAAAACTCTTAATGTTTCTCTTTTTCACACATTTGTCTATAACATTTAGCCAAGTCTTACATGGGCTACTCCTTCTTTTTGATCCACTCAATCTATCTTCATATATTTGCTTTATCACCCGATCCACACTCTTCCTTTCAACATGTCCAAACCAACGTAAGATGCTTCTTTCACATTGTCCTATTATATTTTCTTTCAAACTGCATTCCTTCGGCATCCATTCATTATTGACTCTGCCCACACGAGTTTTTCCACATACATTTCTTAGATACCTCATTACAACCGCATTCACCTAGATCTTGTGTTTCTCCTGTAATATCATATTTATGCGTATAACATGAACAGGAAGTTGCGATAAAAAAAATAGGGCTAGGAATATTAGTATAAGAGAAAATATAACAAAATTATTATGGCAGTTAAAAATCAGCCCAACAGCTATATTACATTTTATTTACCATTAGATACCAAAATTGGAATAATTTTTTCCTGATTAACCATCATTATGTAATTAATAAACTCTAGGTATTTAAAAACAAATAGTGATTGGGGTACTTTATATGACGTCATAAACTTTGCTGCCACGCCATACTGCTGTCAATGAACATAAAGAGTTATAACGTCGTACCCCATGGTGATAAAGGAGGTATTTAAATTTTAAATTGCTAATGATAAACTTAGAAAAAATATTTATCGATAAAACTTTATCATAAAAGCTTTGGTTTTTTAATTATTGGATGTGAAACTCCCTCCCCGTTGAAAGAAATCCGGTAGATTATGAGGCTGACGCCTTAACCCGCGTCATCAAAGGTGTGGGTTATTCCAATCACGATCGACCTCTTAAACTAATATGGTCTAGCAATATCTACAGGCACTTAAGCGTGGAAGTGGAGAAGGGGGCAGGGGTTTCAATATACCCTCCCTTTTCTCTCCCAAGATTACAACAAATATTAAATTACCCCCGCCTGTGGGCACACGGTTATAAATGTCAAGGTCATTTAATCTGGTTTATCGGCGACGCGGAGGTTGGAATTGGAATCCCAGACGTGTGTAGTGAGTTGTTTTTGTTTCTAAATGGTTTTCCGCTCTCCTACCACGCAAATTTGAGTACATTCAGGGATTTCGGAAGCTTATCGTATTTGTGGGTAAGCGTATACTTAACTGTTATAGAGGTTCCGGAGGTGTAGGATGATTTGTGCACTGCTACCTGTACCATGATTTCTCTAAAAAGGTGGATTTGGCAATGATAGCATAACCTAACATAGCCTAACCTAACCTTGGTCCCCCTCTCCCTAAGAATTAATTTTAACCTCGGACATATTATACGGAGTAACTAGCGTTCAGATGAAGGATATAAACTGAGCTGAAGTCTACTGACGACTTCCTGAACCCATTACGAATTAATATTCTACTATGAAGTGTTAAATACACAGGCTTAACAATTCCTTCTAGTTGAATCGATGATATCCAATTCACCCGAAAGTAATAATTTTAGATGTAAAACTTTTTTTATCTAAACGATCCAAGGAATAAGAATCGATCATCATTAGTGATCGGCAAATGAATCTACTAATTCAAGCGGTGGACCGTAATATTTACGGCGCCACAGTACGTGGAAATGATGAGTCACCTAAAGATTCACTCCTCTACTCATTGTAGAATGCTGAACAAGCTTAAAGATAGTTTCTTAAACAATTATCACGAGATATAAATTGTGCTATCACTTAGTTTAATACGAAACCTCGGATAGTTTGGAACCTACCTAGGAAAAAATAAGGAGCCTCGGATAATATGGACCCTCAGGTAATATGAAGCATCGAATAATATGGAACCTCGGATAAAATGGAACATAAGATAAAAATGAACCTCGGATAACACGGAGGCTTGGATGATATGAAACCTCATATAATATAGAGCCTCCGATAGTTCAAAAACTCAGATAATCGTGTCTCGGATATTCGGGAATTTGCTGTATTTTTTATCAGTATCTATTCTCTTTAACGAAATTGAGTAGCTAATATCACTAAAAATAAGTACAAATATAGATTTAGTTATTTTTGTTATTGTCATGTACTTACTATCCATCCTACCAATGCCTTACTATAGCAGCTCTGTGACACAAAATAATTCAAACCCTTATTAAACTTGGCTCGTACCAAATCTATCTTGTTTGGTGTTGTAATATTGGAAAAATGTGATAGACAATATGAATTCCTTTTTTAAAATTGAGACGCAGATAATAGATATGTAATAAATGGTTCCCTGTGTTTCGAATATAAAGGGCAAATATTGTATTTATGGAAAAGAGGGGTGGGGGGTCTAAGATCACCCCAAAGTAAAAACCAGAGGGCTAAAGCACTACCAGGTCCCCCTCCTTAACCACCAGTCTATGGGTAATTTTCGTTTAAAGATGTTGCCTACTTGGAGAATTCTAAGCTATTTTGCGAAGCGGGGGTGGCATCTTAACCAGTGTTAGGTTTACAGGAGGGTTCGGGGGGTGTGGGGGGTGAATAGCCCAAGGCGGTAATATCGGAGGGGCGGCAAAGATTTTTCAAAAAAAAACTATTGAAATTGAAAAGGTTGACATTATTATACCTCTCTTTGTTACTCTACAAACAAAATTTTTTCATAAACATGTAATCTCCCTCCCGAGATGGATGTGTAAAACCCGTAGTATAAACTATTGGGTGTCCATTCCCCGTAACCCTGCAGCTCTTCCTCCCTATAAGAGAAGTTTCACCCGTTTTTTGGCAACACGTTGTGTGTATATTTTTTTAAAGTTTTATTGCATGTTTTAAAAGTATTAGTTTTGGTTTATTATAATGACTTTATTTTGGCCTACTAATTTTTATAAATATTATTTTCCTTTCATAAAAAGGTTATTTTCTATAAAAATAGATCGTATTAAAGGTATTATTAATACATTTATAATTGCTATGAATCTTAATTATTTTATGCTATCATGTAAATTAAAAAAACTATATCTAACATAATATAATAAACACTAAAAATATTCAACATGGTAATAGAATATTATTTTATTGTAACACATTTAAAGGCAAGGTTTGCCGGGCTAGGGTCAAGGGGTATAGACCATTATCTTATAATAATAAAAGGAAGTGTTTGTTTGTTTGTTTGTGTGCGACGCCCAGCAGCACGCAGAAATCTGATATTTTTTAACATAGGTAAGGGGGTCCGAATGCACCTCAAAGCCGGATTTTTAAATTTTTAATTAGCTTTTTAACTAGCTTTAATTAGCTAATTTAGTTATATTTTTAACAAATTTTTTTGAATAAAATATTTTTTATCTGTTTAGAATTACGTTTCAGGGATAACGTTTCAAAATGAAATCGGGTACCGTGGGGGGTTAGGGGGGGACTTATATAATTCTTATACCATAGTGGGTCACGGTCAGCGCCGTGGGGGATTGTTAGTTGAAATAAAAACCAGCAGCTGAAGAGTAGCTGAGCAACGAAAAATTAGGTTAGAGTTTTTTTAGTGATCAAAACAGTCGGAGTCGAGGGTATGGATAAACTACACGCAGGGATATATTATACAGTAAGTCTATTATCACTATCTTTCATGTACGACTGCTCTGTATGGCGTTTAGTCTAGATCTTACATAGACCCGGCCACAGGCTGGAAACAGATGGTAATGCTGATAATGATGATGAGCTTAAGGCAGAATCTGTGATGGACGTGTGAAAATCATCAGCTTCTATGATCTAGCTATCATTGGTACCACAGCCACGGGTGACTCTGCGGTACAAACGGAAGCATAAATACCCTCCCAAGTCGCCGGTACTGTGGTATAAATTATATCTCATAGTGAGCGGATGATACCCACACGTACATCAAAGACTCTGCCTTAAGATATAAGTGAATAATGCCCCTAGGCACGGGACGATTACTGGATAACTCAGTGGTAGAGCAATGGCGTGCTAGGCCAAAGGTATCTGGTTTGATTCCCGTGTCCAGGTGTCATTTTTTTTAAACCTATGAATAAGATACGTACTTTATATGGCCACCTGTGTAAATTAGAGATCATTTCCATTTTCCAAGATTCGCTGCTTATGTACTGCAATTAATTGTATGACAATTTGTTTATCTCCATATTAGTTTAGAAAGTTCACGTTAAATCCCCAAAATGAAATATTTGGGTGACTTTTTTTTTTACATTGTTAAATGTCTGAATGAGTGTTCTTCCCCTTACCCCTTAAACTCCCCATCATCACTTCACTATCCCCTTAAAAGAAATTGTATCCTAGATACTCACAGCATGTCTTACTAACCATTCGAATTATACGCTTTTGTACTAGTTACGCTGTTGGGTTAGGGGTTAGGAAGGTTATATTTAGAGGAAGTGTATACGAATTTTCGTGGAGGTAGTGTGTAAAACCATTTAGGGAAGAATGTCCTCAGTACACCTGACTGGGATCGAGCCACGATCTCCCCCGCCATTGGAAGTCTCTTCTATTGCGAGAGTAACGCCTTACTTATACCATGCAGCCACCGAAGTGGGTAGAATTTCCAATTGAAGTAAAACATTTACAAGCAAATTTCTTGCAAAACGAAGTTTCCTCGATCTATTTTTCATCCCGTTGTGTCATTATACAGGGTGAGGCGGAGAGAATTAGATGATATATGCTGAGGAAAGTGATGGAATACTTGCTGAGGTTTTCCTGACATCAGGTGGAACTCATCTGAGTGACATTATCTTCAAAAAGTGAAAAAATGTAGTTTGAAGTTTGATTTTATTTAACTAATGAATATTTACTTTTAAAATTAATGTACTAATTTTCAAGTTAATCGTCTAATTGTTTCTGCCCTAGCTTGTATATGTCCGAACAGTTCGTATTTAATTACACTAATGTGGTTGGGTTTAGGAAGGGTGTATTTACAGAAAATTTGCCCGAATTTTCTTGGAGGGAGATGCGAGAACCGCTTAGGGGAAAAAAACCACCCTCATTACACCCGGCTGGGATTTGAATCCCAATCTCTCCAAACAATACTAAATCAGATCAACATTTAATCCTTGTGCAAGCCGATGTATAAACACTAATATTGTCCCAACTAAATCTCTGTTAGAGTCCATGCTCCATGCACGTTTCATAAAATACACCCCTCCAACCCCCAAAACTGTAACCCAATACCACCTGCGCGTGACATTGATGTTTATAGTCACGTAATGGCGCTGTAATCAATGACCCAGCACAGGGGTCGGTCTTTGGTCGATTACTATCGACCGGTCGATCTCACGGACATTTTTTTTTTATTCGATCGCGTAAGAAAACTTTAACGTCGTTAAAAGTCGATCTTAAAGCCTTCTAAGCTCACAAATGTATCAAAAATTAATTCAAATAAAATTTGAGTGTAACCAAAATAGTTTGATTGGTTATAATCGGTAACACTGTGAGAAAATTTAAATTGTTTAGTTTGAAAATTTACATTTTATTTATTCTATAAATTTTCTTGTAGAAAAATAGGGGTCACAAGAATTTTAGAAAATATCGATATTAAAAAGATCCATTCCAGGACAGGATAGAGAAGGCACGACTAAGGATGTATAGCCATGTGAGAAGAAGTGAAGGAGAGGATGAAGGTAGGGAAGACAAAAGGGACAGACGGCTGAAGGGAATATGGAGGAGTGTGGAGGATAGAGAGGACTGTATCATGGTGGAAAGAGGTGTGAGAGGATAAGGAGGAGTGTGGAGGATAGAGAGGACTGTATCATGGTGGAGAGAGAGGTGGTGGAGAGGAGTAAGGAGGAGTGTGGAGGATAGAGAGGACTGTATCATGGTGGAGAGAGAGGTGGTGGAGTAGGAGGAGTGTGGAGGATAGAGAGGACTGTATCATGGTGGAGGGAGGTGGTGGGAGTAAGGAGGAGTGTGGAGGATAGACAGGACTGTATCATGGTGGAGAGAGAGGTGGTGGAGAGGAGTAAGGAGAGTGTGGAGGATAAGGAGAGGACTGTATCATGGTGGAGGAGAGGTGGTGGAGAGGCTTATGTTCCAAACAAACCCAGACAGCAGCTGAAGGGAGTAAGGAGGAGTGTGGAGGATAGAGAGACTGTATCATGGTGGAGAGGAGTAAGGAGGTGTGGAGGATAGAGAGGACTGTATCATGGTGGAGAGAGAGGTGGTGGAGAGGAGTAAGGAGGAGTGTGGAGGATAGAGAGGACTGTATCATGGTGGAGAGGAGTAAGGAGGAGTGTGGAGATAGAGAGGACTGTATCATGGTGGATGAGAGAGTGGTGGAGAGGAGTAAGGAGGAGTGTGAGGATAGAGAGGACTGTATCATGGTGGAGGGAGAGGTGGTGGAGAGGCTTATGTTCCAAACAAACCCAGACAGCGGCTGAAGGGAGTAAGGAGGAGTGTGGAGGATAGAGGAGAGGACTGTATCATGGTGGAGGGAGAGGTGGTGGAGAGGCTTATGTTCCAAACAAACCCAGACAGCAGCTGAAGGGAGTAAGGAGGAGTGTGGAGGAGAGAGGAGGAGAGAGGAGAGGACTGGGGCAAGGTGGAAGGAGAGTAATGGAGGGAGGAAAGGAGGCGATGGAGAATCTAATGTTCCCAACAGACCCATCCGGTGGCTGGAAGCTGTTCATGATGATGATGATGATTGAAATTAAGTATTTTATGTAAGATTTATAGACAAAAATATGTAAAAAAAAATAATGAAGAAACGATGGTTGATCGTGGGACTTTTTTATATAAGTATTTAAGTCGACAGGGGTCCTGAAATGTTGCCGACCGCAGCTGCCCTAGAATATGATAACAGCGTCGCTCTACGCAGAAAAGCATCAGTGGCACGCAGTCTAAATATCAGGCTCATTTTGTCTGTTTACCGCTGGTATAGATCAGGGTGGTCCAACGTTTTTTACCCTAAGCGCTAAATCTGACTATCAATTTGAATCGTGGGCTTGATATATTAAATTTAGTAATTCCATCAAATTAATATAGAACCAGTAACAACAATTAATAGACAATTATTTTCAATACCTATAAATAGATCGTGTTTTAGGTTGGTAGAATCTTTCAAAGCTCATGGCAAAAAAAAATTTTTTTTAATCTCTCAGAAAATATATTATGGAATATACACGCACAAAAACTTTCACAAAACAACTTACGATAGCATTAAAAATATACATTTATACATATTATGTTTAACAGCACAAGAGAATTTCTATGAGCGAGAGTGAAAGGACCTGCCAATTTTGCCGGGATGGGTATTTTTTCAAATATCTTCCAGGGTTCTTTTACATGCCACAATCCACATGGGACTGACGGCTATACTTCGCCACGAAGGAAGTTTTCTATGGATTTTTTCGCTCAAGAAAATTCATCGACCCTGGCTGAGGCTGAACCCACGATCATCTAGTCTAAGGTAATCATTTACCATAAGGCCACTGAGCTTCTACACCTTTTTAAATAAATATTTTTATTTTTATCATCAACTATTTCACATCTGCCGCCAAGGGTTTCACTTCATTTTCCTGCCGGTACTGTGAAGGACACATTTTCAGTGAGCGCGGGCCGCATGTGGCCCACGGGTCGTCAGTTGAAGCACACTTGTCATAGATTAGAGTGGAAGTTTCGGTGACGCGAGAAATGATCAGCATTTTTGCAATTTTTGAGTAAAACATTTTTTTTCTTTTTCCAAGATAAATAAATATTTTTCTAATAGAAACACTAATTTTTCACACAGAGTAACCTCAACTATTATTTAATTTACGTCATGGGCATTATGTAATTTTACCAGAACATTTTTTTTTCTTTTAGTTTAAAAGGTTTATGTTCAAATTCCACTATGTTCGCGACAAATATTCAAGAACCATTGAGATTAAAACAATTATAAATTTAAAATAAACGTAACCTATCTACTGTAGCAGTATTTATCTCTTTAATACGAGAGTGTATGTTCTTGTTAGAACAAATACCGACCTATGTTATGGGTGCCAGTCGACAAATGAGTACTTTAATAGAAAAGTGTTGACCTGAAGATGTGCAACCGCTATTAATTTTACAACCACTTCTACCCCAATTCGTGAAGGCCACCCCTTTTACACCCCCTGAACCCTACCAATTCATCCCCAGACGGATCTCTGGAACTGTTGGGGCTATGGGACTATGAGTTGATCTCTGTCTTTTAGCGGAGTAAAATTATCTTTATCGAGGACAGAGAATGCGGCGAACAGAATATTTTGGTTAAGGATTGGCCAATTCGGGGCACAGGTTTAATAGTTTGATCTATTTAAACTAAAAAAAAGTTGCTATAAAAACTATGAAAATACGGACTGCAACTCCCGCTTATTTCCATCCAACCTTTAAGTTTTTGTTTTTTTGTCTCGAATTCATAAATGCTAGAATTTTCTTTTTATTATTTAGCATTTCTTATCACTCCATTTTACTTTTTTTTTAAGTTGTACGTATATTTTTCAATTACGCTAGTGAGTTAGGGCTGAGTAAGATTGAATTTATGGGAAGTGTACACGCGTTCCAACCGGGATTTGAGCGATCTTCCTGTCATCGGCAGTCCAGTCTAACACAAGAGTGACGCCTTAGACCATGCGGCCACTGAAGCAGGTAACATCTTTGTTAAATTCTCTGTGTTTTACCCGGTGTTTTTTTTTTTATTCAGACACAAAAATCTTCAAATTTTTTTTCCAAATTTTCCAGATGTGTGGCAAACTTGTTTGCTTATATTTCCCCTAAATGTTAAATTAACCTTACGGAAGTTACTACCCGGCCATTATTAGCGTGTACAAGCATGGTATGCATCAAAGATTTTTTTTTAATAATTCATTGGGAATAGGGCCATTCCTTTCCAAATTAGTGACAACCGTGCTAATGACACATCCCAAACTGGTTCAAATCCCCTCCCCCTCTTGCGGTGGTAATTAGACGACGCGAACCACGCACATGAGTGAACATTAAATAAAGGTCCTCTGGAACATAGTTTCACAATGCGGCCGGGTTGAAAAGGACATTCTGTAAGGATGTTTGGTTTTGCGATTTAATTATGACTTGTCAAAAAGGTACAAATTACACTCGTCATGGTTTAAACTTATAGAGTTTATTTATCTCCTGCCCCTAATCATTCATCCCCATCCACCATTACCCATTGATGGTCACCGGGGGGACTAAATAGCGTCCAGAAAATGGTTATGGGATAATTAGGAGTGTAAGTTAGGTAACGAATAGTGTTCAACCACCTATCACCTAACTAAATATATTACTTTATCCACATCCGGCCACGTGGTGTAAATGTCAGTACAACTGATTACGAGCCTAGGGGCCCCGGGATCGATTCCCAGGTTGTACCTGGAATTACTCCAAATGTCACCAGGGTTTGGTTAATTAAGGCGATTGGCCCTTTACATTTGGCGTGGAAATGCAGAGCCATGGGAACCAACGGCTATCTTCAAGAATTTGTATTGGTTTCCAATTTTTCTTTTCGGAAACGGTTTGTTCAAGAATTGAAGCATGTTTATTAAGTTATATTTTTTATACACACACCTCCTCTATAATTTTAACAGTAATCAAATATTGATAAAATTGATAGTTTTCAATAGAAAACTGCTGGCTTCATAACAAAAAATAAGATAATGTAACAATTAATAAACATCAATACATTATCTTAGAAGAAGTGTTGAAAATATTACTAATTAAATTGCACTCGTTCTCGAGAAAACTGATATTTCCAAATGTATGATTTTCCCGCAAGACCTGTCTCCATCTACGTTTTCCGTGATCCATCTGCTCTTGTTAGCGCGGAAGGATACTTTGGTTGGCTATGAAGCCACGCCTTTCCCCCTCCCGCCCACCATCCCACAAAATAGGTTTTAGACTTGCACTCGACAGGGTCAAGGGCCTTAAGGTTTCCACTTGTTCAACACCCTCATACTCACTATCACCATCACCTCATCTCATCTGGACATGGAAAGAGCCTCCACAGAGAAGGTGTACGATTAGTACATTTGGGCGTCCCCTGGGCTAAGGTACATTAGTACGGGCTAATCTTTCCACAATCTGGGCTACGAGTTATGTAACCCAGACGTGCAATATTATTGTATCACTAGAGCCATAAAGCCAATCAGTTGATTACAGTAATAATATGACAAACATTCAATCTCTATTTGAAATGTGTCTGCTGTTTGCTCGTTAGATCAAGTTAGGTCAAGTTAGCTTATGTTATCTTATGTGACATTTGACTGACCTGCTTCGGTGGTCACATGGTCTCAGGTATCACTCCAGTAGACCCCCAATCACAGGGAGGTCGAGGTTTGAATCCCGGTCGGGTGTACTGAGGGTGTTTTTTTTTCTAAAATGGCTTTCTACTCTCCCTCCACGCAAATGTGGGTACACTTGCTCTGAATTCAGTCTTACTATTCCTTAACTAATTAGGGTAGTTAGTGCACATTCGTATAACCTGAACAGATAGTAAGACGTGGTGATAAAATAAAAACTATTATTATCATCATTATTATTATTATTAGCACCCCGTCTTACTACCCGTTCGGGTTATACGTACTTACGCTAATGTGCAATGGTAGGGTGATTGTGAGATGAAATGGAGGACCTACAGTTTAACGTGGAATCCGAACCACGGTGGAGGCCTGGCTTTCCTCACATTCACAAGTTGTGATTAATACACCTCTTGTCAGAGGTGAAGGAAGGGTTTGGCAATCAGATTAATCTGTGCCGGGACCGAGGATTGAACCCCGGACCCTCAGCACAGAAGTCTGACACCTTACCCTAGACTGCCAGGTCACCAAAAAAAATATTGATATCACCAAGTGAAGAGAATTAATCTCTTTGTTTCTACTGTAGCAATATGTTGATTTATTTTGGCAACAAAAAAAAAAACACTTAAAGTCGTTAGTAAAAACAAACATGTCTGGCGGAAGCTTTGTATTCTGCTTCCGTGTTCTGGATTCTCTAAAGGGTGCAAATATGCCTCGGCCCCAAGTTTACTCTTAATATGCGCCTTATGTATCTTCTCCATTTCTGTATCCATTAAACAAAGCAAACTGGTGGCAAGAAATACGCTGATGTTATTACAATATTCTTCAAACAAGCCATGTTAAAAATATAATTCCAAAATCAATTATTATTTTTTTCTTTTATTCATCGTGTCTTACTACCCGTTTAGGTTGTACGGATGTATAGACTTAACGGTACTAACCACGCTAATGCGTTCGGGATGAGTAAAGTTCAATTTAGATGAAGTGTACCTGCATTTAGAGGAGAGAGAGAGTGGAAAAAGCATTTAGGAAAAAAAAAATATTCTCAGTACCCCCGACTGGGATTCGATCCAGATTTACCCATTATTGGAAGTACAATATATTTCATAAATGACGCTTTAAGGCCATGTGGCGACCAAAGTGAGTAAAGTCGATCTTACTTTGTTTTAAATATCCAATGAGTACTGTATAAAATATAAACACTAGAAAATATTTTTCTTTCGGGTGTTAGGGTTTAATTTACAACGATTGCCATAAATATTTTATATGTGGAATATTTATTTTGAAAAAGAAATCACAAGACCCATAGAAGTAGAGATATTTATTTTACTATGTTTATTCCCATGTTTTTAAGTGGTATTTATTTTATTTTAATTGCTGAAAAGGTTTTGGAGAAAAATGGGAGAAACGATAATAAAATATTTTTGAGAAAATTGTCTTAAATCAAATTTTCATAGGAAGCGTCATTTAAAAAATACAAACGTATTTTGGCACTAAAAGTTGGTAATATTTTACTAAATTACTAGCGTTATTTTAAAGGTACTAAAGGAGCCGACCGATATACGAGAAATTGCCGCGCAAATTTTCATCCCTAACTAAACATTTAATTATACGATGCTTTATTTCAAAATTTCTTTCATGCCAAAAATTAAGTCCAAAGATTCCTACAAGGGATATTTTTTCTTAACAACCCTATATTTTGAGTTCTATAATAGAAATAAACGTCTATAAAAATGTGACACTAATACATTTTTAACTACTTTTTAAGCATATCTACGATTCTTTGAGAAAGTATCACAAAAGTAAATGCTAAGATATTTGAGAATTAGCTGTGACCTTTCCTCTTTACTTTGAGATAAGAAATTTCGTGGTTTTCTTAACCCTATTTCTTATTCACATGACAATGGGTGGTTGTAGGTGAAGGGAGTATAAGTTAAAGACAGAATAGAGAAGTAGTTCCATAAAACGACACCGACCACTGTAATATTTAAGTTGTGTGACTTGACAGCGCTGACCGAAATGGTCGCTTTGGTAAAATCAATCAAACACTAATAGCTGAAGTTTACATGACATGACCTATTTATACATGATCTTATATCTAATCACTTTTGTAGCCGTCAGATAAGGTCCTTTATTTGAAAATATTCGTAATTATAATTATTGGAAATATACAGTAAGTACTTACTGAGCATTTACAATAACCCCAAGGTCACGGAAGAAAGAAGAAATCCATACTTCGACCGAAACTAGTTTACCGAGTAGTTATATTCGTTAAGGTTGGGTGTTAGTGAGCGCCAGTTTAGTGCATTAATTATGCAGTTTTTATACCATAAACATTTTTTGGCAAAAATTGATCAAATATTTCTTCTATAGAAACATAGAGTTTAACTTTCCGCACATGCTAATCTCAAGATTTCTTGAATATCTCTCATGAGCATAGCGGCATTTGGTAACAAACTTTTTAAATGCAGAGAAAAAGTTGTCACTAAATTCCAGGGCACCCTTGACAGATATTAAAGAACTGTTGAGATTAGCATGTGCGTAAAACTAAACTCTATGTTTCTATAGAAGAAATATTTGATTTATTTTGACCAAATAAATGTTTATTCTATAAAAACTTCGAAAATACTGCCCTAAACTCACGCTCACTAGCACCCCATCTTAAAGAGAGAAGGGAAATAATACATAAATTACAGTCAGGTCTAATGGGAAGAAAAATAATTCGCGAGCTACCAAATTTACTAAACCAATATTCATATGAACCCTTCATCTGTTGTCACATGGTCTAAAGCGTCATTCTCGTGTTAGAATGGTTTGCTGGTGATGGATATTTAGGTGTTCGGACGCCAGTCTGGAATATTAAAGGTGCTTTTCTGCTTTTTTTTCCTTACTAAATGGCTTTCCACGTAAGTGAAGGCAAATTTTATCTCAAATTGGTTTGGTAGTTTAGACTTAAGCTGCGTTAAGACTTACACCGGCTCCACAAATAAATAATCACTATCATCACATCATCTCATTACTGATACTTGTAGACAACCTCCAATGGTGTGCCCTGTGCCACCAGAGTGGCAAATAGTCTACACATAAGGCGACCTAACCTGGAGGTGAAGATGGGGTGTTAGTGAGCGTGAGTTCAGGGCAGTATTTTCGAAGTTTTTATAGAATAAACATTTATTTGGCCAAAATAAATCAAATATTTCTTCTATAGAAACATAGAGTTTAGTTTTCCGCACATGCTAATCTCAACAGTTCTTTAATATCTGTCAAGGGTATCCTGGAATTTAGTGACAACTTTTTCTCTTCATTTAAAAAGTTTCTCACCAAATGCCGCTATGCTCATGAGAGATATTCAAGAACTGTTGAGATTAGCATGTGCAGAAAGCTAAACTCTATGTTTCTATAGAAGAAATATTTGATCTATTTTTGCCAAAAAATGTTTATGCTATAAAAACTGCAAAATTAATGCACTAAACTGGCGCTCACTAACACCCCATCTTAAGACAGTCAAATATGACATACTAAAAAAAATACTCACGACTAAAATGTATATTCGTATTTTTATAATAAGTATCCAAGCATAATGATTTTATAGTAATAAAATATTCAGGGATTCTTTTCAGTCAATATTTTTTATTATAAAGAGATTTTCTATTAGATTAATTATATGATTTCGTTGCCCTATTAAAACATTTATAGACGCTTTAAAAAAATAATACTTCAACAAGATCCTCTTAGGATTTAAGGGAATATGTTTGGTATCTATATAAAATATGACACAGTTTGTTGCTTTGGCTTATAATTATGAAAAATTGTACTTTATATTAATGTAAAAATGCAACAATAGCGAGCGAGTCAGACACAGCTTTTTTACTAGTGGAGCGAGCCAGTGATGTATTTGAATATTAGTAGCGTAATTGCTGGACGTTCGCTATTTTCATTTCTATGTCAATCACAGATAGTTTGTATAAATATAGTCAAGTATATTCTGCGTTGTTATAATTGTATGGACAGCATTAACTTTGTCAACAAATTAATAATATAAATAGCACAAAGTACAATCCCTGGCCAATTAATTAGTTCATCCCTCAGAAAATGGAAAAAATACTACATATTATTTAAATATTAAAATTTTGTTAAGTCTCCCTTTGTGGTAATGACCCTGTGAGGCATGCAATCAATTAATTTAATAACCGGACACATTGTGTAGTAGTCAGTACACCTGTCTACAAGCCTAGGGACCCCAGGTTCGGTTACCAGCTGGTACTTTAGGTATTTTTCTTAAAAGGGGAATTATCCCAACAGTCAACAGAGTTTTGTTAATTAGGCTGAAGCTAGGTTAATATCTTCATTTAGTTGGCTTCACCCTGTCATGATCACTATCATCTCATCGGGACATGGAAAGAGCCTTCACGGAAAGGATGTACTATTAGTACATTCGGGGTGACCTGGTGGTCTAGGGGTAAGGTGTCAGACTTCTATGCTGAGGGTCCGGGGTTCAATCCTCGGTCCCGGCACAGATTCATCTGATTGCCAAACCCTTCCTTCACCTCTGACAAGATGTGTATTAATCACAACTTGTGAATGTGAGGAATGCCAGGCCTCTACCGTGGTTCGGATTCCACGTTAAACTGTAGGTCCTCCATTTCATCTCACAATCACCCTACCATTGCACATTAGCGTAAGTGCGTACAACCCGAACGGGTAGTAAGACGCGGTGCTAATAATAATAATAATAATAATAATAATAATAATAATAATAATAATAATAATAATAATAATAATAATAATAATAATACATTCGGGGGTCCCCTGGGCAACGGTATATTAGTACTGTATACTCTATCCACTACAGGACTAGGAGTGATGTAGCCCGGAAGCACAATATCTATACTTTATGCATTTAATAACCATCTCTGCTCTAATATGTTGATTGTGGTTACAACGACTTATTATTATTTCAATCACTGTTTCTTACTAATGACTTTTTTTTTTCAATTTTTCCTTGGAAATTAATCATTTTAAAAGTTCCCATACATATTCTATTGGGTTCAAATTCTAAAATGATTCCTGGCCATCCTAATTTAAATAATATAATTGCAATACTATTTTGAAGCAACAATCTATTTAATATTCGTTTGATGACATATTGTTGAATTGTAATGCATATGTTATTAAAGAGTTTATCGATCATCGATGTGAGGGTAAATATAGGGATACAGTAAGATTATGTGTGTAGGCCTAAAGTGAAATTATAATTACATATAAAAATGCATTTAATATATAGAGCTACTAAATATTATCAGTACTGTTTTCTTTTTAAATTATTTGCTATCTACATCATGTTTAGATTATGTTCTGCGTGTTATAATGACATGTGAATGTGTGTGTGTGTGTGTGTGGAATGATTGTGTATTTTAATGTAGCTCTCTCTCTCGTTCTCTCTCTCGTTCTCTCTCTCTTTCTCTCTCTCTCTCGTTTCTCTCTCGTCTCTCTCTCGTCTCCTCTCGTTCTCTCTCTCGTTCTCTCTCTCGTTCTCTCTCTCGTTCTCTCTCTCTCGTTCTCTCTCTCCGTTCCTCTCTCTCGTCTCTCTCTCGTTCTCTCTCTCTCGTTCTCTCTCTCGTTCTCTCTCTCTCGTTCTCTCTCTCTCGTTCTCTCTCTCGTTCTCTCTCTCTCGTTCTCTCTCTCTCGTTCTCTCTCTCTCGTTCTCTCTCTCTCGTTCTCTCTCTCTCGTTCTCTCTCTCGTTCTCTCTCTCTCGTTTCTCTCTCTCGTTCTCTCTCTCTCGTTCTCTCTCTCCTCGTTCTCTCTCTCTCGTTCTCTCTCTCTCGTTCTCTCTCTCCCGTTCTCTCTCTCTCGTTCTCTCTCTCTCGTTCTCTCTCTCGTTCTCTCTCTCTCGTTCTCTCTCTCTCGTTCTCTCTCTCGTTTCTCTCTCTCTCGTTTTCTCTCTCGTTCTCTCTCTCTCGTTCTTCTCTCTCTCGTTCTCTCTCTCTCGTTCTTCTCTCTCTCTGTTCTCCTTCTCGTTTCTCTCTCTCGTTCTCCTTTCTCGTTCTCTCTCTTCTCCTCTGTTCTCTCTCTCGTTCTCTCTCGTTCTCTCTCTCTCTCTTCTTATTTAGTTCTACTTTACTCATTTATTTTATTTTATATGTTCATAAATGTACAAATATATATGTGAGCAATATATTTTTATTGTTATTGGTTTTGTACAGATGTTATTAATTAGTTTTTAGCACAGAAGCATTAAATGTGTCACATTCTTTATTATTAAGGGGTTATGTGTAAGAAAAGGCGCTGCTCTTAACTTATCCCAAATAAAGACTTTTTTTATAATCATTAAATAAGGGAAAATATAGTGATTTCCCCATTTTATGAAAGATAGGTTGATAAATTGGCCAGGGACTGTGGGATATTCTAAATTTATATAGTCTGACCCTTACCTAATTTATCATAGCTATCAAACACCATGAGCTCTCAAATATGTTTCCAATATAACTTTGAGCTAATAAAATTTGGAAGTTAACATAAAGTTATGAAGTAAACGATAACGTGCCACCATTTTAATTTATCGTCGTGACATGAAGTTACACCTGCTCTTTGAGTGGGCGCGAATAAACGTCACAAAGTTTGTTGCCAAACTTTACCTACTCTTTTATCACGTACCGGGGGAAATACAATTCAAATTTACTTTGTAGAAATGTGTTAAACAAAATTAATGGCACGGAGCAAAGCAAATTAATTTCTCACTCCTTTGTATAAAGATAGAGACATTTACTTAAAACTTGGAAGGTTTTTGAAAAGAAATAATGGACATTGTTGCATGTATATGACGGAAAATAAGAGCATCGAATTGCACCCAAAAGTATAAATGAAATAATATACACTTTATATAAACATATTGACGAAATGTAACAATTCTATTCACCAAATAACATAACATATAGATATATATACGTACATCTATACTATATATATATATATATATATATATATATATATATATATATATATATATATATATATATATATATACACGTTAAATACCTCAAATAATTTAATTTAATTTTAGCACCGCGTCTTACTACCCGTTCGGGTTATACGCTTAAGTACTAATTACACTAATGTATTAGGAAATGGGAAGGTTGAATTTAGAGAAGTGAACCCGCATTTGCGTGGAGGGAGAGTGGAAAACCATTTAGGAAACCCCCCCACAGTTCACCCGACCGAGATTCGAACTTCGATCTCCCCGTCCTCGGTGGTCTGACTCAACACGACTAGCGCGTTAGCCAACTACGCCACCGAGGCGGTAATATACCTCAAATAAATATAATACATAAATAAAATGAATCATAGCTCTGAAACAGTTTTAGATTTAAAATAGCTTATCTTTTTAAAGTTGTATAACTATTAAAAATGTAATACTTTTATTTGAAATATATACTTATAAAACCAATAGTTTCGAGCCTATTGATGTATATACAGGACGTTCGGAAACTCATAGACCAATCAGCACATATAGCTTGTTTGAACCAAAATTAATTCAAAATCCCTATACACTTACATCAGGAAACCTATGTTAGTACCATAGTTATAAAACTTTTTAACGATATAAGTTATTTCATATCTAAAAGTGTTGCAGAAATATGACTAAGTATATTTATGTATTTTATTTATTTGAATTATTTAACGTGCAATATCTGAACCGACTGATTAAATAAACACATGATAATTTCTAATAGCGAGAGCAAAGGAGGATATCAATTTTGAAGGGAAAGGTATTTTCACATAGCTTCCAGAGATATTTTACATGTCCACGATCAATATGGTACCAATGGCTTTACTCACCCTCGAAAGAAGCTGTGATATGGATTTTTATCACTCAATAAAAATCCGTCGACACCGGCTGGGTTTGAACCCACGAAAATCGGGTTCTTAAACAATGCCTGAATTTATTTATTTTCCAGATAACCACCCATAATTTTTAGAGCTAGATACGTAATTCCATAAACCTCGAGGGGAGGGGGGGGGCCTTGTGAAAACTCTGGGTAGCAACTTTTAGCTCGATTGGTAACATGGTTTAAGCTCCAGACCCAGATACTGACAAACGGATAGACTGCATCGAAAAAAAAAACTTTTTTGTGTTCAGATGGTCATGAAACGTCAAAATTCATCAAAATCTCGAAATAGATCTTTTTTAACCATTCTCGGGTCTAACACCTTATCTATCTGAGGTGTAATTAAAAAGTAAAAACTTAAATCTAGGCATTTTTTAAAGATAGGGGCGTTCAAGTAATATGTAAGCACCTTAAGGTGTGGAGAGGGAAGTTCAAGCGTTGTTTATTTTTTATGACAAAGGGGGGGGATTCCAAAATGTCCAACAATATGCTTACATAATACTTTAACGCGTGGTTATGGTACCGGTTGGTTTTAAGAAATATATAATGCATTGAAAAAAGGAGGTAAACTCTCCCTGATAGTTTTTAGCCTAGCATTATAGTATTTTATTAGGGTAATGCAAAAGAATAGGAAAGACATGCCACTCAACGATATAATGATTATGTTTTATACATCTTTTTTTTTATTAATTCATAGATAACAAGATCTGATCTAGTGTGGTAATATTACAATTCACTATTGTTGAACACTATCTTTAGCAGTAAATGTCAACGCGGCGCAAAAACCGTCCTGTCTCTCTCTATCGGCCACCCAGGTGAAATCTTCTCCGAAATCAAGAAAGGGAGGAATACAAAGGACGGTGGCATCTCGGCACTCAAGGAACGTTCTAGAACCTAAGACTTCGTAGATTACACTTTGTTTTTTGATATCGTAGGTCTCGTCGCAAGCTTGGTAGTCGACGAGCTGTCCTGGCGTTTTTATCCGTCATAAAAATACATTTTTTCATCAGAATCACCGAATCCATATATATTCCGAGCTGGGCACAAACTAGGATCAATCATGATCCTAACATATTTCATCCGGCACAATTCCTTATAAAGGAATCAGCAGAACGTATTGTATCTAATAGAGAATACCTTTGTTCAGAATTATAATAACAGTGAATTCATCATTATCATCATGAACAGCTTCCAGCCTTCCTTTCCTCCCACCACTCTCTCTCCACCATTATACAGTCCTCTCTATCCTCCACATCCTCCTTACTCCTCTCCACCACCTCTCTCTCCACCATGATACAGTCCTCTCTATCCTCCACACTCCTCCTTACTCCTCTCCACCACCTCTCTCTCCACCATGATACAGTCCTCTCTATCCTCCACACTCCTCCTTACTCCTCTCCACCACCTCTCTCTCCACCATGATACAGTTCTCTCTATCCTCCACACTCCTCCTTACTCCCTTCAGCCGCTGTCTGGGTTGTTTGGAACATAAGCCTCTCCACCACCTCTCTCTCTACCATGATACAGTCCTCTCCTCTATCCTCCACACTCCTCCATACTCCTTCAGCCGCTGTCTGGGTTTGTTTGGAACATAAGCCTCTCCACCACCTCTTTTCCCACCATGATACAGTCCTCTCTATCCTCCACACTCCTCCATACTCCTTCAGCTGCTGTCTGGGTCTGTTGGAACATAAGCCTCTCCACCACCTCTCTCTCCACCATGATACAGTCCTCTCTCACTCCTCTATCCTCCACACTCCTCCTTACTCCTTCAGCCGCTGTTGGGTTTGTTTGGAACATAAGCCTCTCCACCACCTCTCCCTCCACCATGATACAGTCCTCTCTATCCTCCACACTCCTCCTTACTCCTTCAGCCGCTGTCTGGTTTGTTTGACATAAGCCTCTCCACCACCTCTCTCTCCACCATGATACAGTCCTCTCTATCCTCCACACTCCTCCTTACTCCTCTCCACCACCTCTCTCTCCACCATGATACAGTCCTCTCTATCCTCACACTCCTCCATATTCCCTTCAGCCGCTGTCTGGGTTTGTTGGAACATAAGCCTCTCCACCACCTCTCTCTCCACCATGATACAGTCCTCTCTATCCTCCACACTCCTCCTTACTCCTCTCCACCACCTCTCTCTCCACCATGATACAGTCCTCTCTATCCTCCACACTCCTCCATATTCCCTTCAGCCATCTGTCCCTTTGTCTTTCTCTCGGTCTCTTACCCCCTACCTCCATATCTAACATCCTTCTGAGCATCCTTTCTCTCTTCATTCTTCTCACATGGCTATACATCCTTAGTAGTGTCTTCTCTGTCCTGTCCTGGACTGGCTCCTCCTTTACAGTGAATTAAACTAATCAATCACACTTAGGTCTTATTACTAAACTCAACAATGATAGAACCCCTAGTATTAAAATAATGTCACCCGAACGTGTTGGGATTATATCTCGTTACCGCCTCGCAAGTAAGGAAGTGGAACTCTAGAACGGTACAAAGTGGCTGTTGGGATATTCAGATGATTTAGATGTGTTATTATGGGATACCAAGGATTGGTCACAAGAAACCAAGACTCTGTACGAGAGGGAAGGAAATGGGTCGAGAAGGGAACACTGAGACTACCAATTACATGATCACACGTGGAGCACAGATTGAGGACGTCAACGACAACATATACTTTACTAAGGTTAATATGTTACAATAGTTAGGAAGAACAGTTACTTTAACTAGCAATAAAGATTTAGAATTGAAATTAGTAAACAAAGACGTTAAGGTAATACATGATATTACTCAATCAGTAGAAGTTATTATCTCGCCTGCTGTGAAGAAAAAATGTAAAATCTCAGGATATACAAAACAATAGTTTCACCGGTTATTATTTACGGTTGTGAAACGTGGGCTCTTACCTTAAATGGCAAGAAGGAATGTAGGGTGTTCTAAAAGAAAGTAGTCTACTTAGGAAAACATTGGCTCTAAGATATATGAAGATAGTGGCGAAGGCTACATTATGTTGAGCTACATATTAAGTAAGACAGTTTCTGCTAGATTAACATGTGACTCGTGTGTTTGAGATTGGGATTTCTTGGAGTTTGAATACTTAACATAATGGCATGGATCTTTAACTCCACCGATATTGAGTACGTCCTGAGATTTAATTATATTACACGTATTTGCCAATTACAAAAATGTTTGTGTTTACGTGTTATTGCCGGTAGTAACTGACCTAAAAATGATAATGACCTCCACTTAAATCATGGATTGAGATATTTGATGAAATAAGTTGATCCTCTGGTCTCTCAATGGGTTCCCACAGTCGTCGTAGTATGCATTCTGTAGTTGCAGATTCAATTAGGAAAGCTAGTTTAATGGAGCTCCAGACGCGCGGATTGCAACTGGATTATTTTTTATTGTAAATTTTCGAGTGCCTGATGGGAGGCCGATGTACGTAGACAAAAACAATCTACATCGGCGACTGCGAGTTTCCCGAAAATGTTGCCACACATTCCCGGCCGTACGTGTCCTCTGTCTCCACATCGAAAGCAACGTGGTCCCATGTAACTCCATCCCAAATGTCACGTTCTTCTTCTAGGCACTCGTCCTCTCGATGAACGCGGTATTTACAGTGACTGCACATAAATACTTGACGTGCTGGTCAGGCTGTTGTCGTTGACTCACCAGAGATGTATCATGAGGTCTTCTCTCTTCTAAAACTGTACAAAGTGATCCGCACGATCTCTTGAATCGACTGGTGCAATAAAACAGGTGTTATATTTGTTTCTGCTACAGGAATAGTGGCGGCAACTACACGCTCAATTTCTGACACTGCCTCCATAATTTCCCGCGACTTACAAGATCTATCACAGTTTTGGCGGGGATCCCGGCGGAATGATACTCGAATGTCACTGTCTTCTATACACTGAATAGCCGGTCACATACTAGTTCTTCCCGAGATTCGCGGGTAAGCTTCTATTGCTAAGTGCTGCAGGTCAATTTCGAGGCTTGTTAAACGCTAATTTGTCTTGCGGTAACGTGAAACAAACGCCACTTTCTTTTAAATCTGTAAGGTTTTTTGAAAACAACTTTTAACTCAGAACACACTTTATCAACAAATGTATGTCTTTATCTGTGAGAGAGAGAGAGATAGACGCTTTGCACTGACCCAGTTAGAGAAAGTCCCAAAAAACAGAGGACGCGATTTCTCCTTCCACCCGTTAGCTGTGACCAGAAGCTCGAAAGTAGAGAGCAAGTCTTCAAACGACTAATCAGTGACCCCGCTAAATTTGTACGGAAACAAGGTTGAACTAGCCATAGCTCTAAATAAATAAATACCGTCACGCGTAGCTTTTAACAGTGAATGGAACCCTTTCAGCTGCCCTAATTATCAGATAATAGGCACGCACATAAATACAGATAAAATAATAATAATGATAATAAAAGTAAAAATAATAATTGATTGTTCTGAGAGCACATCCATTACGAAACAAACAAAATAAATAAACAATAATAGTCTACAACAGCCCAACTATAAACTACAGTAGCCTCATGGCTTCTTTGGTGCTGACTGACAGCTCACAGCTGACAGCTGACGGCTTTGAAAATCTACCGGACCAAATTATGTATCCCTACGCCGAACTATATGATCTGCAAAAAACATTTGTTTAGCAGCTGTCACTTCTGACAGTCGACATTTAGGTATATAACTAAACTGTTGACTGTCAGAAGTCAGCTGTGAGCTGTCAGTCAGCACCAAAGAAGCCGTGGGGCTACTGTAACTTTCCACGCACATCACTTACAAGAGACTATTACACGCACCGCATGCCACCAGTGTAATATTACTTTATTTTGCATTCACGTACAAGACATACAGTACCAGCCTAGTAACCGCTCCAAGGCCAGAACTCATACTACTTGGCTGCTGGAATGTGCCACAAACATTTCCCTCTTAAGAAGGGGTGCTAGTGAGCGTGAGTTTAGGGAAGTATTTTTGAAGTTTTTATAGCATAAAAATGTTTGGCCAAAATAAATCAAATATTTCTTCTATAGAAACATAGAGTTTAGCTTTCTGCACATGCTAATCTCAACAGTCCTTGAATATCTGTCAGATGTGTCCTGGAATTTAATGACAACTTTTTCTCTTAATTTAAAAAGTTTGTCACCAAATTCCACCATGCTCATGACAGATATTCAAAAACTGTTGGGATTAGCATGTGCAGAAAACTAAACTATATGTTTCTATAGAAGAAAAATTTGATTTATTTTGTTCAAAAAATGTTTATGCTATAAAAACTGTAAAATTAGCGCACTAAATTCGCGCTCACTAGCACCCCACCTTAACAAACACTAGAGGAGGGAGATTTGTCCCGTTATAACTGTAAGGGCTACGTCCGCCCCCCTCCCCTCCACCTGCTTGTTTACAGTTAGCCCTTGTTGCTACAACAAATGTATTGTGTTTGTTACAGGGTATGTAGCTCATCATTATGTAACTTCCTCCCATTCCCAGTATTTTCATTCATAATTGGACCAAATTGCCTCCTAAGCACCTTGTTTTCGAACACCCTGAATTTGTTTAAGGTAAGAGACCATGTTTCACACCTATAAAGAAAAGCTGGTAAAATTATGATTCTGTATATTCTGAGTTTTATATTCCTTTAGAGCAGGCGAGATTTCAACAACTTACTCAACGAGTTATAGCATGCATTTCCCGACTCTATTATTTTCCTAGTTTCCAATATAATATTGTTATTGATTGTTAAAACTGTTCCTAAGTATTATTAAATCATTAACTCTGTCAAATGGTACATAGTAATCTCTAAATTATCGTCCTCAATCTGTGCTCTATTTATATTCAGCGTCTCCTGAACCTATTTCCTTTTGATGGGAAAAAATATCGAACTAAATTTATCTACTATAGCAATTATTTTTAATTTTGCTCAAAAAAAACTGTTGTGTTATAAAAACTGCAAAGATACAGATCCAACTATCAAAACCTTTCAGCTCATCTTAGCGATTAAATGACTAAATGACTAATAACTTAACCCTATTTTAAAACGCTATATCAGAACGAATACCTAGAGCAATATATACTTATAGCTGTTGCCACGTCATTAAAATTAACATTTCATAAAGTATTATATTAAAAAAATGAAGCTTCTATATTTTAAATTTATTTTTGATATTACTTTTCAAAGTAATTTGTGTCGTATGTGCCTTTCTAAGGGGCTTCGAATCTTTTACACCTGATATATTTTCATAACGTGATAGAGGTTCGTTTCCGTACTCCGTATATGTGTATCCTTACAGCATTTTTAATATAAACTAGAACGATTTGGTTCACACATAAAGTATATTAAGGCTATTGGACCTTTTCATTTGGCGTGGAAATGTAGTGCTATAGGAACAAACTGTTATCTTCAAAAATTCTTATTGTTTTGCAATTTTCTTTTTGGAAACAGTTTGTTCAGAATAGAATCATGTTTATTATGTTAAAATTTTTATATACACACCTCCTCTATAGCTATAACGGTGATCAAATATAAATAATTTCGACATTTTTCAATAGAAAACTGTCAGCTGCATTAAAAAAAAAAGAAAATGTAACACCTAATAAACATTGATACATTATCTTAGAAGAGGTGTTGAAAATATTAACATAAAAATTTCACTCATTCTCGAGAAAACTAATATTGCCAAACGTTTGATTTTTCCGCAAGACCTGTCCTGTAGCTAGCCCCATCTACGTTTCCATGATACATCTGTTCTTGTTGGCGCGGAAGGATACTTTGGTCGGTTGTGAAGCCACGCCACGCCTTTAACCCTCCCCCCCCACCATTCCACAAAATAGGTCTTAGACTTAGGGCCAGTTTCATAGTCAGAGTTAGTACGCCTAAAGTGCAAGTCGATACTAAATACAGGATGACACCTACTAGACCAGAATGGAATGGGCCAGTTTCACATATGAAACTGGCCCATTCTATTCAATTCCAGGTAGGTGACGTCTTGTATTTAGTATAGTGCTGCACTTGCGGCGTACTAAATCTGACTATGAAACTGGCCCTCACACTCGACAGGGCCAAGGGCCTTAAACATGTATCATTTGAATATAAAAAATTACACCATAAAAAGAGATGCTTTAAGATCATCCGACAGTAAAAAAAAAGACCACACAATTTTAACAAGTGTATAGTAAGCTATAAATAGTAAATTCAAAATTTCAAATCATTACAGTTCACGGGGCATAAAGTGTCAAACTTTCTATTTTAGGCGTTTCATGTACCGATGTTAAAGTATAAAATAATGTATGAGGATTAAATTTAATATAACTAGACATCCACATGATGTGTACAGTTGAAATATTTATAAATGTTAAATAAAGATAATCTTTAATGCATAAGCTGCTTAAAAGTGGTTCAAATTACATTAATTTTAATCAAATATGAATAATTTTCGTTTTTTACACAGCAAATTTTATTTTATCTTATTTTGTAGCACACAATGTCATTGTTTAGATTATTTTTTGCAACCAAATATTATTAGTCAATTTTATTTAATATATAGATTAAATTTGAAATTTCAATTTCATAAACTTTCTTATTTTGACTGTACCGATTGTAGAGACAGCACTAACTAACAGAACATAATATGCCCGGCCGAGGAAGAGGGTCAGATAATCCCAACTAATGACACACCCGGGTAAATCAGACAGACGCTGGCCTCCTTATCTGGTCGGTGTCACTGGAATGGCCTGACACATTGCTACTTGCTATCTTTTTCAAAATAATTCCCCCAACATATGTTACATTCCCTGCCAAAATGTTCTAGACTTAAAAAGTATTAGCAATTCTCATTTATCTTTAGCACCGTGTCTTACTACCCGTCCGGGCTTAACGCCTATTTACTATTTACTTTAATGGGTTTGGGATTAGGAAGGTTGAAATGAGAGAAAGTGTGCCCGCATTTGCGTGGAGAGAGAGTGTGTGTGAAACAATTGAGTAAAAACCTCCATCAGTACACAGAACAGGGATTTAATTACGATCTCCCCGTCATCGGCAGTCTAGTCTATTTCGAGAGTAGCGCCTTAAACCATGCGGCCACCGAAGCGGGTGATAGTATATATCAAAGTGAGAGACTTGACGTATGCACTTATGAAAGTAGATCTAGTAACTTTTATAGCTCTCAGATGAGAATTTTAATTTGTTATTTTATTATTATAGTCACTTGTAAACATATTTGAGGCAATTTTGTCCAACTATGTCTAATTTAGTACTACTAACGAACTATATAAATGGAGGCCGAAGGCGCGTTGGCAAACTAATATGCAATTAACCGTAAACAGCCTGTTTGATACCAAATTAACAATGGAAAGATCTCATTAATATTACCGGGAGCTTAATTTAATTATTGAAACCCATCCATTTTCACCTTTTAAACATTTACTTATTCAGTTAATGAATGCATTGGACTAGATTCAAAGAGTAATTAATAATAACAATAGTAATAATAATGTTCACTCTAACAAAAAAAAAATCTATGCTTAGTTTGGGAGTGTAGAGAACATGAGTTAAGGGCAGTATTTTTGCATTTTTGTATCAAAACTTTTTTTGGTCAAAATAAATCAATTATTTCTCCAGTAGAAACATATGAGTTTAATTTTCTTCAAATGAACTCAACATTTCTTGAATATCTTTCAAGCGTGTCCTGGAATCTAACGACAGCTTTTACCCTTCGTTTAAAAAGTTCCTCGTCTAATACCGCTATGGTCATGACAGATATTTGACAGCTGTTGATATCATCATGTGAAGAAAAATAAATAGTTTCAATTAGAGAATTATTTGATTTCTTTTGGCCAAGATGTGTTTTTTTTATAAAAACTGCAAAAAATACAGCCCCCTCTCTCGAGTCCACCACATTCGTAACTTAATCAGACACACGTCGATGAGGTGCCCCCCCCCCCCTCCTTCCCAACTTTAAAAAAGATCAAGTTCTTCGTTTGTTCCGGATTGTTCAGCAAAAGTTTTCGTTTGTTCCGTTTTGATAGGCCCACAAATTATATGTTTACATTGAGGGGTGCAACTTTTCGTTGCCCCCTCCTCACACTTTGGAAAATTGCGATTTTTATGGTTGCGATCATTTGTTCTTAATTTGTTCCGGATTGTTACGCAAAAAGTTTCGTTTGTTCCACGTTTGTTCTTATACAAATGGGACGTGAACTCGTGACACCTATGGTGGGTACCATAGTACCAAAACATGTCGGAATGAAGTAATCCAGAATTTTTTCAGTGCTGGATAACAAAAAGAAGTAATGGAACACAAACACAGATAAAACTTAGATAATTCTACATTACATAAATACTTTAACTAACTTTCTAATCAGTTTGGCAGATGTTAACTTAATGTTTATTCTTTAATTTCAAAACAAATCTGGACTTTGGAACATTGTTCATATCACGTTATATTGTATATAAAATTCTTTGTATTAATATTTTAATGTGTCAACCTATATTTTAAGACTATTCATCAACTCATTTGAGCTTTGTATTTTTAGATGATGATATATTGTAGTTTTATTTAATTTGTTCATATAATACATTATGGTTTTCTATGAAAATGTTATTTAAGTTGTACATTTTGGTGCTTGTTGGTTTCGCGAAATACTTTGACCGCTTTATTAACTGCTTGATTTATAAATTAATTTTATAATTTCTAGTTCAACTTATCTAAGTCTTAACTTTCAATGTGACACTTTGTTTACTCGTGAGGGGCCAACTTCACGGTAGCCCCCTCCTCCCCACGTTTAAAACATCATGTTTTTATGGTCGCAGTTGTTTGTTCCGGATTGTTTTGCAAAAACTTTCTGTTGTTCCGTTTTGATAAACCCACAAATGGTATGTTTACATTGGGGTGGCAACTTCACTGTATCCCACCCCCGCCCCCAATTTGGGAAATTGACATTTTTAAGACGCCGATGGTAGTGCCAAGGTCATTTGTCTATCTTTCAGGTAACGGAGAGATTGTGGTTTGAGTCCAGGCTAGGCGTAATGAGGGTGTTATTTCCTGCATGGTTTCTCAGTTCCCCTTTACACAAATTTGAGTATAGTTTTTCTCAGTTCTGCTTTCCTCATATTTAACCTAATAGTGTGATTAAATGCTCATAGCCCCCTGAGTAGTAATACGTGGTGAATAAAACTTATATATATAAATAATCAAAATAAACCATTACATTGTTGACGTGTCGTTATTGTGTACAGCGCATTCTATTTCCCGTACAGGCGAACCACACTTATACAAACTAATAGTGTAAGGAAGTGTAAGGTATAATTTAGAGGACATTTAACCACATTTGTGTAAATGGATGGTGAAACCCACCCTTTTTACAGCACCCAGATCTCACCCATCCAGGGGTGCACCCACGGATGGGCTTAGGGGCTGAGGATATTACAAAAATATGATTATTATTATGTTCCGTCAATTAATTATATTTTGTTTAATTATATTTTATATAAAAGAGATTGAATTTGTGCACTAATTAGGGCTTTTCAAAGGAATATTTCTTTCAGTCGATTTTTAATTTTACTGTATATTTGCACAAAATTGAAAATGGACCTTAATATTTTCTATAAATGGTTAAAGTATTTACTCTTTGTACATAGAGTTTTGAAGTGAGTACAGTAATTAAAATTATTATTTTAGAGCAATTATGTAAACATTATTGTATCAGAAAGAGGGGAAGGGGCAGTTGATATTATTATATGCACCTACCCCCACCAACTGCAAATTCTGGGTGTGAAGAAGAATGCATAAAACAGACCTGTTAACCAGTGGCTTACACAGTGACAGAGGGTAGGCCGAGGATCCAATTTTGGTACAAATTAGCTCAAATACTACCATTTGCATCCTTTGAAATAAAAAAATTTCTCGGGGGAGAAACCCCCGAAACCCTACATTTTAGGGGACATCGCTGATTCTCTTTCTTTCTTATTCCCCTACTTCAAATCATATTTCCAAATATTACAGTAATTGAAATATATAATGTTGCAATTATGAAAATTATTATGTAAAAAGCTCCCCTCCAACTCAAAATCCTGGTTACGCCCTTTCACGCATCAATGGCATATTAAATCAGACGATGATTTTTGTAGCACCACGTCCTATTATACTAATGGGTTAGACATGAGAAGTTTTGAATTTAAAGGAAGTGTACCCACATTTTAATGAGAAGACAAAGTAAGAAACAATCCAGAAAAAAACACCATTAGTACACTCAGCCGGGATCAACCTTAATCTCCCTGTCATCGGTGGTCTAATCTATCGCGAGAGTAGCGCCTTAAACCATGTGGTCACCAAAGTGGGTTCAGATGATGCCAACGCCTTTGCCCGCCTGTCCACCAATGTGCGTCATTAACGTGGGGGCTTCAGGGACGCGAGAAAATTTCAGTGATTTTTTGCAGTTTTTATGGCAAAACTTATTTCGGCCGAAAGAAATCAAATATTGCGTCAGTAGAAACCTATTGTTTAGTTATCTTCCCATGTTGATATCAACATTTGTTGAATATTTGTCATGATCGTAGCAGAATTAGATGAGAAACTTTTTAAATTAAAAGAAAAAGTTGTCATTAAATTCCAGTACACCCATGGCAGATATTCAAGAGGGTCATGATGGGAAGAAAATTAAACTCCGTGTTTCTACTGGAGAGAAAGAAATGTTTTCCTAAAAAAAACTGCACAAATCCCGCCCGTTTCTCGCGCTCCCTGCAATTCAACTTTAATGAGGTTCATTTATAACTTCAAACTAATGGGAAATTTTCAAACTCGATTAATTTTCTTACTTAGTAACGTGTTCAGTTCACGCATACAGTCAAGTTTTAATTGAAAGCGTCTTATCCGACAGTTATAAAAGTTATTAGAAAAACGTTCATGTATTCATACGTCAAATAATATGTTCTGAAGCTGTCTCTTTTTATATTATCAATACCTATAAAATAACAGTAGTAATATAGTAAATTGCTATCAATGTTGGGCGCCAAAACACATGTTTGTATTATCTAAAAGGCCATATCCATTAAAATTGGTTTGTATATATGTAATGAGTATCGCTTTACATTTTGAAATGGCTACAAATTTTAATTAATAAGTCATTCTTGTTTTTGCTACAAACCTTAAATATATTTAAATATAAATTAGTCAACATCAGTTAATGTATAGTTAAATTGATTCATGATTTTATATTTATAGAGGAAATAGTTTTTCCAAAAAAAAAAACAGTTTTGCATATTTCAATTTTTTTATTTTTTATTTTTTGTTCAGTCAATTGAAAATACGTCACAGTCAATTTTCGAAATCGCCACACTCACCTCTAATGAGTCTTTTTTTTTAATCTTATTTTTGGGGGTGCGAAAAAGAAAATTTAAAGGCACACGTCAAAATATGTGAAACTATTTTTAAAAATGGGTCCAAGAAACGAATTGAAACCTGGATATTTAATGTAATGCAGCTTTGATCTTCCAAACGTGCACAACACGTTTTATTAAAGGTACTGGATTCTATCATATGACTTGGATATACTTAAAAAAAAGTGGTAAAAATCATTAATAAACTTGTCTCAATCTATGAAACTTTGGCCTTTTAGAAACTTAAATAATTATAAAACAGTTCCAGATGCATCTACCGCGTCTTACTACCCTTCCTTTATATCTGGATTTGATTACAATAGTGGGGGTATGGATGATTAAGGTAGAATTTAGAAAAATGTGTCTGCATCAGCGTGGTAGGAGAGCTGGAAACCTTTTAGGAAACACTAATCTCAGAACACCCAGCTGGGATTCAAGCGCTGACCTCCCCGTCATATTAAAACAAGTATATGTGAACCTGACAGCAATTCTGCGTGCCCACCTGTGTAGGTTTAACGGATGTTTCGTACGAGTAATGTCATCAGAATTTAGCTTACTAATAAAACTGAACCAACTTTTTTTTTGCAACACCCGATAAAAATAAAACAAATTTGAAGTTTCTGGGCACGCAGACTAAACGTCAGGCTCATTTGGTCTAGTTGGATGATGAAGTGAAAGGTTGGGGTTTCAAATCCCAACCAAGTATAGGCCTAAGAAATTTTATTTTATTCTAATAGTTTCTCAATTTTCTTTCTAACAAATGTGGGTACATTTCCTATTAATTTTATATTCCTTATCCCTACCCCATTAACGTGATTAAAAAGGGTGTAGATCCCGGTTGGGTAGTAAGACGTGGAGGGGAAACAAAGGGGGGATGAATAATCCTCCTAAAAGGCCAAAGTTAACGCGAGGGGGATACAAACAACGGAACCAAAGATTGTTCTCTCGCAACATGAAATGATCCAACTGTAGACAAGAACCAAAACCTGTCATGGAGGCTCGCGCACTTCATAGAGGGTAGCAAGGGGCGTGCCCACTACCCCTGTGCTAGACCTGCGTCACCTGGGTCGTGTTGGCGGTGGTGTCCCCGTTCTGCTGGGGGACCAGCATCCAGCGGTTCAGGATCTTAGGCTTGAACAGTTTCCCGAAGGTCGTCCTGAACTGCCTGCTCATCGTGCAGTACAGGATGAAGTTGATGGCCGAGTTGATCAGAGCCAGGATGTCCATGACCTCGCCCAACCCCGCGTAGCAGCTCATGAAGAACGCCTTCCCCAAGATCCCGCTGAGTAGTCCCAGGATACCCTGAGGGAACTCTGTGATGAGGAAAAGAAGTAGCACCGCCAGGAGCATCCTCGTCGTCCTGTCGGTCTGCCTCTCTTTGTCCGCCAGACGCGACGACTTCTTCTTCAGCATCTTCTTGTTCTCAGAGCCGTTAGTCGCGGCGCCGCCCTTAGACGAGGAGGAAGTCATCGGCGTCGCGTTGGTCAAGTGCTGTCTTCGCTTCTTCGTCTCTATGAGGGCAAACACCAGCCGGAGACTCAGCACCGTCAGCGCCACGCACGGTATCAGCTTGATCACGACGCTGTACACCCAGAAGTTGATGTCCACCAGACTGACCTCCCCCGCCAGAGGAGTCTCGGCGAGCTGGCTCAGCCCCACGCGGTAGCTGGTCTCGTTCTGAGACATAGGATTGGAACGGGACGTCTCGCCGGAGTCGGTGCCGTTGTCATCCTTCATGACGAAAGCACTTATATTGAACGAGAGGAACAGGGGCAGGCACAGGAAGGGGCAGACCAGGTAGGCGCTGCTGATGGCGATGATGGTAGTCCTGGTGCTGCACCACTCCCTGTTCCTGGCCGCGTGCGCCACGGCGATGTACCTCCAGATGGCGAGGGTGACGGTCAACCATATGGAGATGGTGTGCCCCACCTGGGTGAAGTTAGAGTGGAAGAGGACGAACACGGCCCAGCCGTAAGTCATGCGGTCCTGGTACGGTAGGAAGTTGTAACACGCGTAGGGGATGTACTCGAGCATCACCAGGAGGTCGGCGACAGCGAGACCCATCAGGATCGAGTTGGTCGGTGAAGACATCTCGTGCCGGGACAGGACGGCGATGTTCAACGTGTTGGCGATCGAGCCGAACAGACACACTAGGAGACTGGTGTACTTGTGGATCTCCTTGTATGAGTCGCTGAAATCCACGAGATCCTGCCCGCAGTAAGCCAACCTCCAGTCGATTGCCATCGCCGACGATGAGTTGGTTGCGTTGCCACCCATGTCCGAGATACTCATGTTCATATTCATGTTCCTCTTTGTTTTTAAAAAAAATTCACTTATTTAAAGCAACATCATAAATAACTATTGCGTTAAATTTGACATATGATTCTGATGAAGGATGAAAAATATTAATATATTTGAAATTTTATGTTTAGCACCCTTTAGCGAATGATTGATGACGTCAATCACGTGTCAATCTCTTATTCTCTCAACGTTTCAATATACGGACTCAACACTAAATCCCAGATCCGTTTTTCCGCCTTGAATTTATCATGGACGTAACAACAGAGAAACTCGTTTCCATCGGGTTTTAAATCACGTAGAACGAGGTATTGTGGTAGCGGTAACCCGTTCGTTTTACCCTCCCTTCCTCCTTCCTGGTCAAAGAAAAAAAGTATCCCCTGGTTGGGATAAACTTTCAAACACGACTGCCCTGCTAGTCTGTTTGTTTGATCATGTTTCCCATGGTCTCCTGCAAACAGAGGTTCGCGCACAAAGAAATAACAAAACAATCGTGCACAGATTATTGAATTAAGGGTTTCAAAGTGTTTTCCTTGATGTGTGAAAGGGTGACCTTTCAAACGCGAACAGGTCCACAACAAACATTTCTTAATCCGAAATGTTTTCTCTCGGATATATATGAAAAATCTCTTATTTAATTTTACTGTGTTAGTTCAATAATTTTTTTTTCCCCAAACATGCAGAATAAAGTTTTATCAACACTTAGAAAATAATTTAACAAACACCACCGCTATTATTAATTTAAAAAAAATATCGTTTAATATCTAATTACATATTTATTAATAAAAAATAATGCTAATATATTTCAGTCAAAATGAAACTAAAACGTGTATTTTAATTATAGTATATTTAATTTAAAAATTAATTTATATTATAGACATGGTTCATGTATTTTGTTGTGTTTTTATTAATAGATATTTAAAATCACCCGGTAAAATTTATTCTAAGATAAAAACCTATAGTATCTAGATAGTATCGAAGCGACAGATAATTATTTGCATTTTTATTCAAAAAACAATTGATTACGTCATTTTGTTACAAATAATTAACTATTAATAATAAATAAATGCGTTGTTATATTTAATATTTTCATCACATGACCATGTTTGACTAGAGTAGACAGCACATCAGAAGACTCGTCCAAAATTTGTTGAGCTCGTACCGGCGGCGACTAGAGTCACTCCCGCGTCGTATTTTAGCGTCCCGGAGTTTCGAGCCTCGACACGTGCAGCCGCAAAGCACCGGACGCGCCCCAAGCAGCGTGCCGACTGAGTAACAGAGGTCGGTTGAGAAGTTACCGCTGCCAACACCCCGACAGGAGAGCGCAGGCGCGCGGAACGTGTTTGGTGTTGGTTGGGAATGGTCAGGAGAGGGGAAAGGGGGGGGGGGACAGACGGAATTATTCAGTCTGGAAAGATTTCTTTAATTACTAAAATAGTTGAAACAACGGGATGCGGGAATTAAATTCAAGTTAAGGACATAGCTCTGTGACGGAGAAGTGTACCCTCGCTTGTTTATTTTAGCGCCATGTCTTACTACCCTTCGGGTAATGCCCTTATGTGTTTAACACTTTGATAGTTATAGCTATCAGGGAGGGTTATATATAGAGATAAATGTACCTACAGTTGCGTGAGAAAGAGTGGACAACCATTTTGGAACCACCAAACCTAGTGCACTCAACCGTGATTTGAACCTCAATCCCTTCATCCTCGCAGTCTAGCTCAATATAAAACTAGCGCGTTAGCCAACTACTCCACCGAGGCGGGCTCACACAAGTTCAATAAAAACATGTAAAGAAAATACTCAGTTATTGAAAATAGAGAAAAAACGCTCAATTAAATTATATTCACTAGCTCTAGGGGTGGTGGTATATGACATAGTGGTCAGAGTTCATGAACACAGATTCAGCAGTCCCGGGTTCAATCCCCTGCAATTTTAGAATATTTTTCTATGAAGCATTGGGTTTGTAACGGGGTCTAACTCAGACTCTATATGAAAAATGTAAAACTACTTGGATACAGAAGTAGCTGCTATGATCCAGAAAACTGAGATTAAGGGCCGGAAGGTTTGTTGTACTGACCACATGACTCCCTCTGTCCGCAAATGCTAGCACTAGTATACCAAACAGTGGCGGCCGCACGGTCGGTATATCGCGATGGATTTATATATTAAATATATCGATAAAATGATCTATAAATAGAATAGTAAAACGTATATATTAAACTATCGATGCTTTTAAAAAAAAAATTTTTTTTGTAACGATAGGCCAATATTTATATTATCTTGAATTATAAAGTTTTTGATTTGAGATAAATATTGTATGCGATTTTCCTTATGCTTTTCCCCTATACAAACAACTGTTAAAGTAATAAGTGGAGTTAATTGATGCTTAAATTATAAGACATTAAAACTTATAAAGTAGTTTATCATGTTCAGTTTTTCCCTTTGAAAAAATATTGTAATCAGGATTTCTTTTACCCTAGATATGTATGTATGGATGTAATATGTATGTATATATGTATGTATGTATTATGATTGTATGTATGTATATATGTATGCATATATGTATGTATGTATGTATGTATGTATGTATGTATGTATGTATGTATGTATGTATGTATGTATGTATGTATGTATGTATGTATGTATGTATGTATGTATGTATGTATGTATGTATGTATGTATGTATGTATGTATGTATGTATGTATGTATGTATATGTATGTAGTAGTATGTATGTATGTATGTATGTATTATGATGTATGTATGTAGTATGTATGTATGTATGTATGTATGTATGTATGTATGTATGTATGTATGTATGTAGTAGTATGTATGTATGTATGTATTGTATGTATGTATGTATGTATGTATGTATGTATGTATGTATGTATGTATGTAGTTGTATTAGTTGTATGTATGTATGTATGTATGTATGTATGTATGTATGTAGTAGTATGTATGTATGTAGTATGTATGTAATGTATGTATGTATGTATGTATATGTATGTATGTATGTATGTATGTATGTATGTATGTATGATGTATGTATGTAATGTTATTGTTGTATGAAACACATGTTATTTCAGGGGAAGTTTCGTTTTAAAGTAGTTTACTGATGGCTTTGGGAACTTACAAAAGAACACCTCTATCCTTATCTGGAGCTAGTTTTATCCAGTTCACTTCAGTCCTTCTCTATTTCAGTTCCATTCAAATTTTATCTCACATCTGTGTCAAGGTACTACCTAGGTTCCCTTCCCATAAGGTTTCCAAAACAGCCATTCGCATAAGAATTACAGCAGTTTGAATATGTTTCCTTTCAAGTTGGCGGCACACTTAAATTCGCAAATTTAATTGGTTACCTCCCAACTATCCCTCTATCAGCTTTATAACGACTAGAATCGTATTGTTGTTTGGGTATAAAACAGAACCAAATAAAAGGTTCATTTCCAAACACACAATAATTGGGTAATAAAAATGTATGAGGGAAATTTTGAAGTAAAATATGCATTGGATCCCCGGTGTTTTGCGTACAGAATCTGAAAAGGACCTGCCATTGTTTCATAACTAGTAAAATTTTTGAATTCGATTCCCAGCTGGAAAACATATCATCATTAATAACTCAGTCAATAGGGAAGCCTTGTTTTTTTTGGTAGAATGTACAGTATATAACCCTGTATCTCTATTTTTATACATGTAGCCAATATGTGACACCCAAATTAGGTTTGGGCACACGGATAGTCTACCTGACTCAAACAAAGGTATGTAATCATACTAACCCTTGTAAGATATTATTTACCCATAATGTTAGGGTATGTAGATTGTACACACACAGTTAAGGTGTGTACGCTTAATTTTAATACATGTACACGCAATTTTAAGGTATGTAAATTAATTTTAATGTCTTTAAATTGTACATATACAACTAAGGCATGTACACTCCGTCGGATTGAATGGTAGCAACTTATTAACTCATCCCGCGTTGTATGCAATACCTCCACACATGATTGCAAAATAGTTTGCATAGCTACGCCCAAGTTGGAGTTAGAGAAAGCCTTAAGTCTTTAAATTATTTATACACTGTTTGAAAGCAGTGATGGGATAGGGGTTATGTCTTTTTGCAATGTCCAAATGGTTTAATTTACTAAATTAATTTATTCTTTTTCCCTTCCTGATAAAATCAATTAATAGTTACATACTTAGTTAATTAATTATGTTTGCTCTCATTAATATATGGGCTGGCTTTTTTTTGTACCTGTTAAAGATTTAGCCACGCCACACGTAATTTTGACACGTAATTATTGGTTTTACATGGTAAAATAAATCAGGTTTCCCCCTTTTCAGAATCTTTATTACTGTGAATAGCTAATTGTGAATTTATTAATGATTAATTATTATATTCTACACATGTAAACACAAATAACAAACTAAATCTAAAAGATTTTTACTTTATTTTAAGAAGCTGAGTTAAAAAGCTTATATAGGATGTCTCAATCCTGATTTAAAATATTTCATATTATATCCAGGTGGACAAAAAAATATATATTTGATAAAATCTTAGACTCTGTGAGACCATAGTTCGATTACATACTTTAATTAATATTACCAAAATGGCCAGAATATAACTATTAGTAAGTTTTGATAAATACTTTGATTGAAACAATTGTAGTTTAATAATATTTACGTTGATTATCATTTTCTAATAAATTAAATGTATCATGTTAACTGTGGCTTTTTTTTTTTAACAAATCTGTTTGTTTATTAAATCCATTCTGGAAATCCACTATTTCTTATAATCGGTGTTTCGGTGTGAGTCCTGGCGAAGGGCCAGCCGATTGTTTGTATACATTTATGGAACCACATAATTACTGTGCTGTAATTTTTAATATTCTGTAGAGTATTATCCAGGCATTTATTGGTATAATAATTATAATCGGGTGTTTTTGTGTGAGTACCGATGAAGTGTCACCTGAAGATATATATATATATATATATATATATATATATATATATATATATATATAATATAAAACCACTTAACCAATTGCGATGTAGTTTATATTTTATTTTTGTAGAATATCCAGGCATGTTTTAGCATGATATAATCAGGTTTTGTGTTGTGAGTCTCGGTGAAGGACCACCCGGATATTTGTGTATATCCCTGGAGCAGCTAACCGTTTCCAATGTAGTTTTTATATTCCGTAGGATATTAACAAGGCAAATTGTAGCATGATATACTTAAGTTTTGGGGGTTCGCGTCCCAGTTAAAGTTTCGGATGGATGTTATATATATGTTATCTAGGATATTTAATACCACATAAGCGATTGCGATGCAGTTCTTTCAATTATGTAGTATTTATATCCAGGCAGGCTTTAACATTAGTTTAATCAAATGTTTTGCTGTGAGTTCCTGGAACTGCTGACAAGCCTAGCGATGATGAATTTTGTAGTTCAGCAGGAAGGTGAGATTATGTTCTTCCGCGAAGGGGATAATATAGTCCAGAGTGAACTATAGGAGAATATTTATATTTAACATAATATTACCTATTTCAACAACCACTGCTACTCATCTGGGCTTACATGCCTTAAATAATTATTATGGTATAGTGATGAAGAAGATACAAATTAAAGAGGCTATAACCACATTTGCTAGGGAGAAAGTTGGAAAACAATGTAGGAAAACGTCCCTTAATGTTCCCGGCCAGTATTAGAACCCTGTTCCATCCATCACTGAAAACGGTCCATATGAGAACATTTTTGTCCGTTTGACTACCAATGCAGTTGGAAATAAATCATTAACGGTATTTCCTAGAATATTGATTTTACTTTGTAATTCTCTTTACTATAAGATATCAAATATTTAATTCGGTAATGTATTTCAAGCAGATATCACACTGGTCTATAATCTATTATTTTGGGGTTTTCTTTTTTGAGTTCAATCAACAATGTTTTACTAATTTTGATTTAAGTTTTCAGTCTGATACATTTAAAAAAAATTGGAGCTGTCAGAACACGTGAACTCTAGAGTATGAGTATCTCACGTTACCACCTCAGCTAAGTTGACTGTTAAATGAATGAGAAAAATTTAAGAAATATATTATTATAATTTCATAACAAACAAATATTTTTGTTGAAGGATTGAACAAAGTGTCTAAAGCAATAATATTTGTTCCTTCTGCAAAGCTATTTTGTACAATGGTGGGTTTATTTCAACAAAATCACTCTCAGAAGGTTGCAACCAAAGAGGGGGATGGCATCATTTTGTTTTATTATGCTCTACTCGCCAGACAAGGCCTGTCTCGCACGGTGTGAGGCTGGCGAGTAGAACACACTCGCTAGTCTATCGTGTGACGTCAGTTTTCGAATCGCAGACGTTTCAAAATTAGGTGTTTGCAAGATTGTGTGCGAGATGAGAGAAATACGCTAGTGACTTGCCACCCAAGAGTTTCAAAATCAGGGGCCCTGGATTAGAGAAACATAAAATTAAGGACGCTTCTCTCCATATTCGCGTGCGACCTAGAGAATGATTTTGTTGAAAGAAACGCGCCATTTTCAAGTATGTAAGCAAAAGGAGAAAAATCTCTAAAAACAGATAGGATACCAAATAGTTCGTATTTAAAAACAACAAAGCAAAATTAAAATATTTATATAAACTTTGAGATATTATATGCAGGTTGTTATTTAAAATAATGTATTTATGGGTTTTATATCATAAAAATTTATCGTTACCTAAAAAGGACATTTATAAATATATATATGTTTGGATAGTAAACATATTATACCTAATAGGTTTACATGGCATGTTTAGGTTTAACACCAAAAAAACCCTAATATATTTCGGCAGAGAAATAGTACAACATTCATATTGACAAATGTTATTTTACGGAGAGCCAAAAAAAAAAAAGTTGAATTTGATCTAACTTGTGGCCTGTAGTACTGTATGAGCTATCTATATACCTATACTAATTAATGTGTGCTTGTTTGAAACAATTTAATATTTAAATAATTTCCACAAATATTTACGATATTACCAATTTGGTTACAATTATTATTAGCACCGCGTCTTACTACCCGTTCGGGTTATACGCATATTTGGTTACAAGAAAATGAAATATATCTAAATAATTAAGCTACTAATTAAATTGTTCTATATGGTGCACTCGATAAAATAATAGTGTTTTATTTTCTTTACATATACTGTAGAGTGGCACGCTTCAATTTCGTTGTATAGTTAAGGACCGGCCACACGGAGCAGCACCGCACCACATCTTCAAACAATTTTTATATTCTTTATAGACTGAGTTCTATTACGGATTAAGTTAGCTATTAATTACAAAGAATAATGTTTTAAGTTAGCTAATAATTAAAAGAAGAATTTTGTTGTTCAATAAGTTTTGTATATAATATTGTTTATCTTGCAAGTAATGTTGGAAACAATGACTACAGCGTCACACGTGCAACGACTGTGAAAGAAATGTCTAGTTTTACCATGAAGACAAAGTTCGGAAGCTCCCGAACATTTATTTCGGTGGTAGGTGGCTACACGTCGACCGCACCGCACCACATTTTTCCGATAGAATTCTATCCATGTTTTTAAATGCAAGTGGCTACACGGAGCCGCACCACACCGGCGCAACGAATCGTCGAGAGAGCATTGTTCCACACTTTTGCGGTGCGTGCGGTCGTTGCACTTGTCGGTGCATCGGTGCGGTGCGGTGCGGTGCGGTGGGCTCCGTGTATGACACATCAATCGGTTCATATGTTGCGAATTGAACACTTGGTCGCATGCGCAGTAACCAGCACGTAAACTCATAGCACGATATAATGTTTTAAAATCAGCCTTTTACAGCTTAGACCCTTTATTGGTAAGCGGGCACAGGATCTAAAACCTAAAGCTTGTTTAGTTTGATTTTACAATTATGAAGACGTCAGGGTTCAAATCCTGACTGGATTTACTAATTATATCATTTACCAAATTGATATTCACAAGATTTACATTTCATCTCACAGTCCACCTTCATCATTCCTACTTTATACCGTAGTTAACTGCAATAGCCCAAACGGAAAGTAAGACCCGGATCATTAAAAAATTAACATATTAAAATAGGATAAGAATAAAACGTACTAGAAGCTAATTTTAAAAATATCTATTAATACGTGTTTTAGACAATCGATATTATGAATTTTGACAGAAGAATATGCCCCAACTTGTTTCACATTTGTTTGCTGACCTATTTAATTTTGAATGTTACACTAGCAAGTATAGCACTGTGATTATGTGGTCCCAACAGCTTTGAATATAAATTATATGTGATATATTAGTAGGAATTATTTTAATAATGTAAATTATGTGATCGTGTGTGGTCATTACTAAATTACACAAACCCTATTATATAAATGAAGAATTTAAAGTATGTAAATAGGATATGCTAGAAATATTGTGTAGTTTTTCATCGTGACGAGTTAAACTAAGAATAATATAATTACGATTACTAGAAACTAAACTCGGGCTACTACACAATAGTTCATGACACTCTTGCCTATAATGCCTGTCTCTCTAATAACATATGTGTCTACCTTCTCCTTCTAACCACACACATCTTGTAATGTAGTATATCTATGTTACGTTTTGTGATGGATCAAGCAACTCAAGCATTTTTTATTGTAGAATACCATTCCAGTTATGTTGACCTATTTCTATAAAGTGGAGAAGGAACAGAACATACTATACATCTCCCCTAATTATATTATGATTAAAGTAATATGGAAAGTGCACATTAAATAGCTCAAATAAATAGATTATATGAGATATGGCTTCGAATCTTAGTCAGGTCCAGTGAGGGTGATTTTTCCTAAATATTTTCCCACACTCCTTCCACACAAATGGGGGTAGTTTACCTCTAATATGTTTCCTTACTCATCCCTACCCATTAGAATAGTTGTCAATTACATGTAGAGCCTGAACAGGTGCTAACAAGCAATGATAACATAAAAATAATAGTAAGAACATGGTATTATTAGTTTGCCATGAGCTGTTCTCACTTCCCAACAGGATATGGTGATCCAGATGGTTTGGCCATGATAGTTGCGTAAGCTGGTGATACAGGTGGTTAAGTCAAGATAGTGACGTTAAATGTGATACAGGTGGTTAAGTCAAGATAGTGACGTTAAATTGTGATACAGGTGGTTAAGTCAAGATAGTGACGTTAAATTGTGATACAGGGGGTTAAGTCAAGATAGTGACGTTAAATGGTGATACAGGCGGTTAAGACAAGATAGTGACGTTAAATTGTGATACAGACGGTTAAGTCAAGATAGTGACGTTAAATGGTGATACAGGGGGTTAAGTCAAGATAGTAACGTTAAATTGTGATACAGGTGGTTTAGTCAAGATATTGACGTTAAATTGTGATACAGGCGGTTAAGTTAAGATAGTGACGTTAAATGGTGATACAGGGGGTTAAGTCAAGATAGTGACATTAAATTGTGATACAGGTGGTTAAGTCAAGATAGTGACGTTAAATGGTGATACAGGGGGTTAAGTCAAGATAGTGACGTTAAATTGTGATACAGGGGGTTAAGTCAAGATAGTGACGTTAAATTGTGATACAGGGGTTAAGTCAAGATATTGATGTATGATTTGCATCCAGCCAATACACAGAGTCCAACACCCACTGAACAATAAGCTAAATTTTATTTTTATTTAACATATCAATAACGTGCCCAAAATCCTTCTGCTTCCACAACACTTTCTAATCTTCATGGCATCGAATTAATAAGTCTTGCAACATAACGTGGACTGTCAGAGAGCTCTTCCCAAGTCTTGCAACATACCGAGTACTGTCAGAGAGCTCTTCCCAAGTCTTGCAACATACCGTGGACTGTCATAGAGCTCTTCCCAAGTCTTGCAACATACCGAGTACTGTCAGAGAGCTCTTCCCAAGTCTTGCAATGTACCGTGGGCTGTCAGAGAGCTCTTCCCAAGCAGCTTCAACTTCGTCCCACAGTTGATTAGAATTCCTGATATCCAGATTACGTTCACGAAGTATCCTACTCATTTCTGCCCATAAATTCTTGATCGGGTTCATGTCACAGCCACATGGAGGCCATGGAATAACATCAATGTCCCCCCCATGATCTGCAAACCACCGCTGCACTAACCGAGAAGTATGAACAGGTGAGCGGTCGTGTTGATACACAATTGCGGGATATTATTCCCGTACAGACGGCAAAATAACGTTATCCAATATACACACGTATTGTTCCTTATATAAATGTCCATCTATTTTCCACATTACTCCCACACCAACATGTGAAATCCACCCCCAACTCGAGACAGAGAAGCGACCCTTATAACAGCGTTGATGCACATAGGGTGGTTGAAAACGAGTATTTTTAGGGCTATAAACTAGAACACGACCATCATTTGATGAACTCCATACCTTCTCGTCTGTAAAAAAAAATCTCTCCTCCAATATTCTAATGGCCGTTCTAAGTGTTTTTGTACTAAATTCAGCCGAGCCAGCTTCTGCCGTTCTGTTAATCTCTGTTTTGAAGCAGCAGTAAATGCCTGGAGCCCTCCTTCTTTTAAGAGCTCCAAAATTGTGTATTTTGACAAGTTAACCCCAACCCGCGCAGTAATATGTCTACTTGTTAAATTTGTGCTCGCCTGAGCTACAACAACTAGCGCGGCGTTTTTTGCCCGAGTAGTTTTGCAGGAAGCACCACTACCATGACGATATTTGAGGCTGTTTTCATTTTCCCATCTAGATTTCCAAAGCGAAACTGTTCGTGAACACAATTCTGTAGGCGAAATTTTACTGTCCGTGTACCCTGCCTCCACTAAATCGAGAATCCTTCCTTTATTGGCTTCATTTAAACGTCCATGTCGTTCCATGGCTGGACTAATTGTGAACAATAAATTTGAAACACAGTTCAAACACTCCAAGGATAGATGTTCTGTTTTGCTCTCCTACTTATAAACAAACAACGGTTAGTTAAATGAGCCGTCTTTTCTATGTTTTCATCATGTGAAAGTTTTCACTCCTATGAGCCACTTGTGGGAATGTAAATAACAATAATTTGACCCAGTCATTTAAGAAAGTATATTATATAATAAAAGTTATAAAATACATATAATCAACATTAGAAAGCAAAATTATAGCCTAATGGACTTTAAATATTAACTATCAGTATAGTTAAACACTGGGTCCAAATTTCTGGTTTATTCAGTTTGGTTTTTTAGTCATGGTAAATTTGGGGTTTGAATCCCTGATAGATGTACTTAGAATGTTTCCCTAATTTTTCCAATACACTACCGCCACCAAATTGCGGGTACATTAACTCTCAAACTATATCTTCCTCAACTCTACTCAATTAGAGTAACTAATATATATATATATATATATATATATATATATATATATATATATATATATGCGTGAATACCGAACGGATGGTGAAACGTGATGGTGAAAAAATAAATAAAAATTTGCCTAAGATCGAACGCCTGACACACCACATCCAACAGTAGTTCATTAAATGTTACAAGGCAAACCCATCGAAACAATTAATATTTTAGCCCCAACTTAAGTTCAAACGTGAATTCCTAAACCTCTCCCTTGAATCGTAGCCAAGAACAATAACTAATTAGTAAGGACCTTGTAGTAAAGTTATAGTCACAAATAAAACTAAATTGCAGCCGTAAATTTATACAACGTAATAAAAATATTTTTATTTAGAGACATTATCCATAGTATTCACTTTAATCCTTTATTTTTTAATATGTCAATATTCGGACTACGCTGAAACATTTTCTCATTTATAGAATAAAATAATATGTTTAAATCATGTAAACACCTGATTTGCAAGGAAAATATATGACATATACAAAAACTGACGATGAGAGAATGGTGTCAGATATTAACCAGAATAGAGTTATATATTTGATTGATAAACAATTATTTTCCAAATATTGAGGTATTTCATGTGTATACTTTTTAACACAATATTCGAACCTTTTCCTCCACGCCATGATTAACTGGAATACACAGCATGAGAAACTTGTCCTCCACGCCATGATCAACTGGAATACACAGCATGAGAAACCACTTAAGAAATACCACCTAATTAAACCCTATCAGGATTCGAGCCCTGACTTCCTTGTCACAGGTAAAACGGACTAAATTAACTTGACATCCAAGCTAGTTTATAAGTTGTCTTCCTAACACTTCTTAATATAAGATCGGTGACCTGGTGGTCTAGGGGTAAGGTGTCAGACTTCTGTGCTGGGGGTCCGGGGTTCAATCCTCGGTCCCAGCACAGATTTATCTGATATCCAAACCCTTCCTTCACCTCTGACAAGACGTGTATTAATCACAACTTGTGAATGTGTGGAATGCCAGGCCTCCACCGTGGTTCGGATTCCACGTTAAACTGTAGGTCCTCCATTTCATCTCACAATCACCCTACCATTACACATTAGCTAAGTGCGTATAACCCTAACGGGTAGTAAGACGCGGTGTTTATGATCTATTGGTTCCTAAAGGTATTTCTTTTGTGGTGTAGGCACGCCCCCCTCCCCCCTCATGACATAATCATGGATGCACCACTGCTCACACTGTATCAAGACATTGGGTTATTTTCAACCACTGCTTTAAGGTGATTTAACATTGCTAAATCGTCCCTTTGTATTTAATATTTTATTTATCCTTCATGTTCTCCATGGGGGGCTGGGACCCACTGGACCCCCTTTGTGTGTACGCCCCTGTTCTAGAGGAATATTATTTTTAAAATTTTCTGCGAAAGGGTCACTCCAAATATATTCCAGATACAAATCATTTTAAAAAATCCATCTGACAACTCCAAATTTATTCTAAAAGCATCCTATTTTCAAAAATGTCCAGGTGAGGATCATTTCAAATAGCATTTAATGATTTACATTTTTTTTAAATTAGAGAAGACCACTTTAAATAGTTTCTAGAGACATCTATTTTTATTTTTCAATTAAAGGCGAGGACCACTCCAGATGGCTTCTAGAAGCATTTAAGTTAAAAAAAAATTTTGTAGAAGACTTCTCCAAATAGCATTAAAATAATCTGATTTTCTAAATTTGGGGAGGAGGACATCTCCAAATAACTTTCAGGGACATCCAAGTTTCCAACATTTATTGCGAAAAGGGGCAGAGTAGGGGAGAGGTGAAGGGGGGAAGGCAATTTCTCAAAAAACTTATTTTTCGTTTGTCACCGCCGCCTCCCCCTTCCACCCTTCTACACAAATAACGTTCCGCCACCAGTGGTAGCAACCAATCCGTGCAACTGGTACAAAATTATGGTGCACCCCTGAACATTTTTTTTAAAATTTACCTACTACTGTCAACAGGAGAATTTACGGCCAAGAGGTTTACAAGGGCGAAAGTTGAGAAATAGAATTTTATATCTAAATTTTCATAAATAAGTCTTAGACTTTAATTTTTTTTAATACAGTAGTGATGAGTTTTTATTTAACTAGATATATATTTGCTATTCATAAAAATAGAGCCTAAAAAGACTTTTCTAAAATCTTACTGTGGACAGGGGTGGACTAAGGTGCAAAAGAAACAAGCGGACACTTGGGGCACCAGTGGCTGCCATGGGTGGAATTTCGTAGCTTGCAATAACTATAGCAAATACTATTTTGATTATAGTACTTATATTTATATAAAATATATTATGTGACTGTATATACAAATACATCATTGGATGCAATTCTTGTATTGTAAATTCTACGTAACCCTTTAGGGTGAAGGTTATCTAATGTACCTAATACTATTTCTTTGTTATGGTACGCAATTAATTATAACTAATGTCAAAACTTTATAGTTCGTTCCATAACTATTCATATAGCCATTTTCCAGTGTAATGGGTGGTGTGGTATTGTTTACAACTTGATTAAATTATTGCAGACTTCAACAAAGACCCCAGGATTGATTTCATCATCGCCACGATGCTTGAAGGGTGGGGCGGGATGAGGGGTGGCAGAATTATTCTCCGCTTGTGACAATACATTTAGTCTGCCCCTGGCTATAGATATTTCCTTCACCATAATCAGCATGGTTTATGATAGTAGGCTGATAGTATTGATATAAAAAACCCATTATTAGAAATATATTAGGCCTAACAATTAGCACAGAAAAGTCAACAACCCCAAGAACTCCTCCCCCCCCCCCCCACACACACACACTAAGACCACACAAACATAGATATTCTATATTAGTGGTTCCCATCCTTTTCCAGTTCACAGACCCCCTCAAGCCAATGATAATTCATCGCGGCCCTCTAACCTCCCCAGCCATACGTGGTGAGATAAAAACACTTACACATTTATGGTACTCTACGTAACCAATTATATATATAAATATTGTCGAACAGGAAAAAAGAGATTTTTGAGAAAATTGTGAATACCATATATTTTTATATGATGTGAAAATTCAAATAAAAGAAAATTTAAAAATACTAGGGCTTATATTTGTTTCGCGGGCCCCCACAGGTGCCTTCGCAGATCCCTAGGGACCTGCAAACCCAGGTTGGGAACTTCTATCACATTCAATCTCCGAGTGTGGTACATTTAGTAGACTTATGTCAAATATAACGTGTGGAGATTATTACTAAATTGGACAAGCGGCCAGGATATTATGAATCATGAAAATGAAATAAATACCGTATGTATGCTAGTAGCTATGTAGCTATGTTCACACAAAACTATTTGCTCCCGAAGATTTATAATGGATAACCTTTTAATTTAGTTTTCCTACCCCAGACAAAGCTGACTAATCTCCAAATTTATTGGTTCCATAGCTTTATCTTCAAGTTGGGTTGAATCCAACGTTGTGGACATTTCAATGGGAGTGGACTGAGAAAGGTTTACTCTGTCCCGACAATCAGCTTTGTCCTCTCTGCCTGAAGAGAGAAAAACACCTTGTCTGAAAAAAAATAATTATTTAATTTATTGTTATCGATTATTAGTTTCTTATGGCCTACTGTAGGTATATCATGACAAAACACGTTCTAATTTGAGTTAACCGTTTCTTATAGAACATTTGTGTTCACTATTATTATTATTATTAAAATAAATTTTATATATATATACTTTGTTCTATCAAATAAATGTTTCCACGGCTTTCTTTCTGTTTTTTTGCGGCGAGCACAAATTCGTAATTTTGTTTTTTCCCCTCTACGTTTGTCTTCTTTACGTGTCACGTAATCCATTTAAAAAATAAACAAGAATATGTATCACAACAACTAAATAAAAAATATATAATTGAAAGTATTTCAAACTTAATAGAAAACTAATTAATTACTGTGCCAAACATTGTTTGGGTCTTAATTATATTAAATGAGCAGACTATATTTTTTAACTCATCACTGATTAAATATGACGGGATTTCTGGAAGTCTGCACGGAAACTTCTCGCCTACCGAGGCGGCCCCCTTAATATTGAAAAAGCAAATTCACACTTACTCATAAATTAAATATATTGCTCAAGTTTTTTATATTGTAGAGCTAATTTTGGAACTTTTTCAGTTGAGACAACCAATCAGGCACTAAACATTGTAATAATTGCTTTAGAGTTAACCTTCACGTATCAGAATTGAATTAATATTTATTAAAATTAAATGTTATCTTGGGTGTAATAAAAATTTTGTTTTAATATATAGTTATACATATTTTAAGAAATTAAATTGTCCATTATCACTTTGTTAGTAATTAGTATACGTACAGTAAATATATACTTTTCCCTCTTATTTATTTTTATGTAATGTTATTTTTACAGTACAAGAAATGACCAAATAAATAAATAAATGTTTTATCCAAGCAACAGAATTCAAATTATGGTTCTTTACTTCACAGGACTAGCTTTATGAAACTTCCGGACGGGATTTTAACCCCGTCCTCCTGAATATAGGAGCAACACGGTAAAATGAAACTAACACCCAACCGTTGAACAGTGAACTAGATCCTGTTTTTATACTAATCAATCAGTATGTACTTACTTTGATCCATTAATAAAACGCTTCTTCCCCTTTTTCCATCCTAATTTTTTGCGGCGGGCAGATAGTCGAAGTCTAGTTTTTTCCCCTTTACGGTAGTCCCTTTTGCTTGTGTTATTGTTCATAGTAGTTTTAATTTATCGAAAATAACAATATTATTCTATTTTATTTATATATAATTATAATGGCTATCATAAGAAGGCAAAGCATACACAACTGTTCGGAAACACTTGTGTTATTGTTCATAGTAGTTTTAATTTATCGAAAATAACAATATTATTCTACTTTATTTATATATAATTATAATGGCTATCATAAGAAGGCAAAGCATACACAACTGTTCGGAAACACTTGTGTTATTGTTCATAGTAGTTTTAATTTATCGAAAATAACAATATTATTCTACTTTATTTATATATAATTATAATGGCTATCATAAGAAGGCAAAGCATACACAACTGTTCGGAAACACAGGACCAGTTTGTAAACACATTTCCAGTAAAAGCTACAATAAATATTATTTTTAATATTTTCTAATGAACACCTAAAACTTAAAAATGTGCCGGCTCACTGTGCGTTGTCTCAACTCTCAACAAGGCGAAGGCAGACATCCAACTAAAAGAGCGCATGCGCAAGGAGTCAACTGCCTTTCCTTCTTTCTCCGGCTATTCTTTACTTCCAAAGCGTAGATGGAGGATATGGCTGCGCCACTTGATGGCTGAAAAGCATTAGCTTTGACGCATCAAAACAGCAAAAGGAATTAGCAATTATCTTCACATTTTCTGTTGTGACCCTATCAAAAAATGACTTTATTTGTTTTTGAAAGGTTGTGTCTAGGATTATTTATAAGTTACCCTCGTCTCAGAACTGTGACAATATACTTAAGGCCATTTAAAGGTCATTGAAAATGAGCAAGTTTCGAGTTTTCATTAATTTTTTATATACATAGATTATCAAAATGTAAGGTTGATAATAATAAATAAGCATGTTCCCCACCTTTATCTTCCTTTTGGCTTAAGTCAAGTTTGTAAAAAATTAAACACTACCTAACCATCGCGTATTTCCTGAACGTCTGCAACGCATTCCAACTCTCTGGTAGGCGGCCCCCTTAAGAAAGAGACTTAAAGCACCTCTCTTTCAGCCAATGTGTTTTCCCCCTATTTGTTCAGCTACACCAGGGGTTACTTTACTTTTTAGACTGAAGGAATCATTGCACCAGAAATACTAGATCCTGGAGCCCTCATACAAATATGTACACTAATACTATGTACACTTAATGATGCCAGTTAAATTTTGCAAGTGTAAAAGTACAAAACAATTTGAAAACGTCACAATGTTCTGGCTGTGCCTTTGGCAAATTTCCTTTATTCATATTTTTAAAAGTTGGCAATCTTAATTACTGATGCTATTTTACGATGTGAAAAACAAATAGAGAACATTTTAAAATTTTCTCACAAATCCTGAGATAGCTATGGGTGAGCCCGGGGCTCCACGGAGCATAGTTTGTAAAACGCTGAGTTATACCAGTGTCCTTGAACGTATTTTCGCAAGTAATTGACCATGAAATATCTGACATGACCAAACCAAATATATGATGACCATCCCGTGAATGTAAACGAGTAACAAAACATGAACTAATATTTGTGTGGATTGCATTTGGCTGATTTCACTGCGACCCGTTAATGTTCAGACATATCACTCTATTTTTGTTTTAAACAAGCTTTTTTTTTTTTTTCAAACAGTACCATATTTTGAAAAAGAAATGATCTTTGAATTTATTTACATTACGAAAAGAGCTTTCTCATCGATAAATAAATTGAAAAATATTGCACAACGTTTATATTTGGATGGCATGTGGTCCTACCTTGGGTTATTCTTAGTTTTAATTTTGATAATAGCCTTGAAATTAATTAATTAAAACGGATTTAAGAAATATTTAATTTTTTTAAATGGCTTTAGTTATTTATTTAATAGGTGTATGGTGAGTGTTTAGCAGGGAATATGTTCGTTTTTCAAAAATAAAATTATTTTAAGATTACTTACCAATTTTTGAAGGAGGAACTAATTATCAGCATTATTTATTTTTACTTTGTACTACCACTGCGTCTAACTATCTAGTCAGGCTAAACGCTGATAATTACTCTAATGGGGTAGAGATAAGAAAGGAAGACTTTTAGAAGTAATCTACCCGTGTTTGCGTGGAGAGAGAGTGGGAAACCATTTAGTAAAAACCATCCTCAGTAAATCCGACCGGGATTTAAACCCCAATATCCCCATCTTCAGAAGGCCAGTATAACACGAGTGTAATGCCTTAGACCATGCGGCCACTGAAGTGAGTCTCGGAGTTGTAGTTTGTGGTCAAGGCGTCTGATCTTAGGCAATATTTCCACTCGCCCGGGGACGATTCGTGTGGCCACAAATCTCTCGACAGATGTGCAGCCAATATATCTCTCGTAGGGCAGAGATCCAGCAGTCAAGTTGGACCAAGACATAGAAACCGCTTCTATTTACATTATTAAATCAAACAATGAATCACACAGTAGATTACGTGGTGAATCACACAGTGGATTATGTGGTGAATCACACAGTGGATCTCGTGGTGAATCACACAATGGGTTACGTGGTGAGTCACACATTGGATCTCGTGGTGAATCACACCGTGAGTTACGTGGTGAATCACAGTGCATCTCGTGGTGAATCACACAATGAGTCACGCGGTGGATCACACGGTGAATCATGATGTGGATCACGCAGTGAATCACGTGGCAGATCACACATTTAATCACGTGGTGGAACGCACAGTAGATCACGTGGTGAATCTGACAGTGAGTTACGTATGAATCACACAGTGTATATCGTAGTGAATCACACGGTAGATCTCGTGGTGAATCACACAGTGTATATCGTGGTAAATCAACAGTGTATCTCGTGGTGAATCACACAGTGTATCTAGTGGTAAATCACATGGTGAGTCACGAGGGGAATCACACAGTGGATCACGTGGTGAATCACACAGTGAGTTACGTGGTGAATCCCCAGTATATCACTTGGTCAATCACACAGTCAGGTGGGGAATCACATAATGAGTCAAGGGTTGAATCACACTGTAAGTCTCACAGCGAATCACATCATGAATCGTAGGAGGATCACAGAGTGAGTCTCACGTCTAGTACCATTAAGAATCACACGGAGAATCTCACAAAACCTAATCCCAGTGTGTGTACTGAGGGTACTTCTAAATAATAGTTTTCCCCTCTGCCACCACGCAAATACGGGTACATTTCTTTAGTGCCCTATCTCGTGAAATCCCGCCCTAAAGAGTGTAAATAAACTCTTATATCCCGGACGGGAGTGAGACGCGCAGAAACATGAAATATTCAAAAACTATTAGCCTAACAATACTTAGCACAGCGTCTTACTACCCGTTCGGGTTGTACGCTTAATTACTAATTACTCTGATGGGTTAGGAATTGGGAGAGTTGAATATAGAGGAAGTGAACCCGCATTTGCGTGGGGGATAGTGGAAAACCATTTAGGAAAAATCACACCCAGTTCACCCAAGTGAGATTCGAATCTCGATCTCCCCGTCCTCGGCAGTTTAGCTCAACACGAATCTAGTGCGTTAGCTAACTACGCCACCAAGTTGGGTGAGCAAATATTTTTAATATTATGACAATAGAATTAAATACGACGTAATATATCACGCATCTGGGCTACAAAAATCATAGCGCAGTTTGTGGAAAGATTAATCAGTACTAATGTACCTTTGTCCAGGGAAATCTCGAATATACTGATAGTACATCCTTTCCGTATGAGATAAGGTGATGGTGATAGTGAGTATGAGGGTGATAGTGAGTATGATGGTGATAGTGAGTATGAGGGTGTGGAACCAGTGGAAACAATTAAACCTAACTTAAGCCTAACTAACCAAACCCTGGTGACCGTTTGGGTAGCTCCCCTTTTGGTAATAATACCCAAGGTACCAGTCGGGAATAGAACCGGGAACCCCTAGGCTTGTAGCCTGGTGCACTGACCACTAAAAACGTAGCCGTATAGCTACGATGTTAATCTAAATTCTAATAGTTCACAAAGTAGGTAACAGTTCATTTGGCGTTAAGCACACTTAGGAGGGCACAGAACTAAAAACCAACACTGTTATTATTCAATGAATATCAACGCTCAGATGGCAAACTATTCTAATTACAACCTGATTCAGTGGTCGAATGGTATAAGGCGTCACTCTCGTGTTGGACTGACCTGCTGAAGACGGGGAGATCGTGTTTCGAAACTGTTTGGTTGTACTGGGGTGGTTTTCCCTGAAATAGTTTTACACTCTCTATCCACGCAAATGCAAGTACAGTTCCTCTAAATTACACCTTCCTCATTCCTAGCCTATAAGCGTATAGTCCGTACTGGTAGTAAGACGAGGTAGTTGAAAAAAATAAATTTAATTGCTATTAGTTTTAAAACGCTACTTAGACACAGGAATCGAACCTGGAACCTTTGGATTAATGTACCGACACTCTATCACTGAGCTATCCAGGATTATTCCCATGCTCAGCCTTCAAAAATTAGTGAAGAATGATCCTGAGCACGGGACGAGTCCTGGATAGCTCAGTGGTCAGAGTATTGGCACGCTAAGCCAAAGGTCCTGGGTTCGATTCCCTTGTCAGGGTGTCATTCTTGAACAAATTTAAGTTGACTATTAAATTGTATCATTAATTTGATAATTAATTTATTCAACGGTGTAGAAAAAGGGTACTGAACCCTTGGAATTTGATGCCCTTAGAGGGGGTTCATATATGCGAATCAAATGTATTTATTGTGTAAAGATATAGTAAAATCTTTAGTGTAAATCCCCCCCTTCCAGAAATCTCACGTTATTTAAGAAGTGTTTTGTTGTTTTAACAAAGAGTTTCACGTCAAAATTGAATTTAAAACCTCATATTTTAAGTTTCATAATTTTAAAATCCTCATTAAAAGTTTAAATTAGCTCATTTTCAAGGACGTTTCATGTGGAGTGTTGCAGCTCTAGGATCAAAATAAAAAAACTCCATGGTGTGAAATCCACAAGCGATCCATACTGACCGAGCGGCCGCCACCATTAGCGATGCTAGAGCCAACATTTGCGGACAGAGGGTGTCTTGTGGTCAGCACAATGAACCCTCTGACCATCAATCTCAGTCTTCTAGACTGGAGCCGCTAATTTGTTCAAGTAGCCCTTCATTTTCCCTCACGAGGCTCAGTTTGACCCTGTTCCTGGTTTAAAGAAAATGTCTAGAAGCGTTTGGGATCGAACTCGGGAGCACTGGATCTGTAACCGAGAACACTGACCACTGAACCACAAAGAGCTTCCCATTCTTTTAATAAATACCACTTTTAATAAATACCACTGAGTGATCTTGTTAACCAAGCGGCACCCTTAAGATAAACCCTTTAAAGCATCAGGAAAAAGTTTTAACAATATTATTTACTATTATTATTAAGGTGACCTGGTGGTCTAGGGGTAAGGTGTCAGACTTCTGAGCTGAGGGTCCGGGGTTCAATCTTCGGTCCCGGCATAGATCTATCTGATTGCCAAACCCTTCCTTCACCTCTGACAAGATGTGTATTAATCACAACTTGTGAATGGGAGGAATGCCAGGCCTCCACCGTGGTTCGGATCCCACGTTAAACTGTAGGTCCTCCATTTCATCTCACATTCACCCTACCATTACACACTAGCGTGTGTATAGCCCGAACGGGTAGTAAGACGTGGAGCTAATAGTAATAATATTATTATTATTATTATTATTATTATTTAGCACCCATCTACCCGTTCGGTTTATACGATTAAGTACTAATTGCGCTAATGGATTAGGAATTGGGAAGGTTGAATTTAGAGGAAGTTAGCCCGCATTTGCGTGGAGGAAGAGTGGAAAACCATTTTAGGAAAAACCACCCCCAGTTCACCCAACCGAGATTCGAACCTCGATCTCCCCGTCCTCGGTGTTCGAGCTTAACACAACTAGCGCGTTAGCAAACTACGCCATCGAGGCGGGTTTTTAACAATAAAATGTCCAAATTTTCAAACATATAAATTATTGTCCTGAATTATTTTGTTAGCACCACGTCTTACTACCTGTTCAGGTTGTACGCCTATGTACTAATTACACTAATGGGTTAGGGATTAGGAAGGCTTAATTTAGTGAAATGCACCCGCATTTACGTGGAAGGAGAGTGGAAAACCGATTAGGGAAAACCAACCTCAGTGCACCCGAATGGGATCTAACCCCAATTTCCCCATCTTTGGCAGTTCAGTCCAACATGAGATTAGCGCGTTAGGTCACGTGGCCACCGAATCGGGTCAATCCTGAAAATGCTTACAGCGTTTTTTAACTGTAGCATTTTTAATTTGTATTCATGAATTTAATATGTTGAGTATTTCATTATTTCTTTTCTAATATTTACTATGCAGATATTTACTGAAACCGACAGAAATGTTTTGAATACATTTTTCTTTTCTTCTCGTATTTATATTTTCCTCGACCGCTCTGTCATCTCCTTTAGTGACGTAATTGTGATTTCATTTTCTTTCCATACTCCCCCTCCCCTTCAAGAGTTCTACCACATTATTTTTTACGTTTGTTCCATACTTCATTAGACAACGAAAATGAGAACCAACAAAATAAACCAAAAAAAAAAAGAAGTGAAGATTTTTGTGAGAGTTCATTGAACATTTATTTTTTACGAGATTAATCTTTTTCGCATCAATTTTTTTTTAAGAACAAACCAAAAACCTATTACTCCTAGACTACTCAAATATATTTAGTGTCCCTGCATTAACTGCATTTATAATTGATTTAAAATCAATCATTTTTATGAGATTTGTTTTATTTATTTATTTTCTTTAGTAACTAAATGCAGTGAATACTAAATACATGATGATTATAAAAGTAAGAGTTTATTATAATTGCATTGGTTTTTGTATAGATATCTTACTATTATAAGTCCTAATTTAATTATAAATTTTTTAGAAAGAGACGGCTTTGGTGTAGTATCTGGTTGTTTAGTAATTTGCTATCAAACTGTTATATCTTATATGTCTAGTACGGTATATTAACATCCAACTAATCAGGTTGGTGATCAGCCGTGACATTATTTAGTAAAAAATACATAGCATACCATTTAATTTAATAATATAACATAATATAACATACATCACATCACATAGAACCTAGTTTAGTTTCTTATTTCCATAACTAAATAAAAATACACTGAGTTAATTTGTGACTAGCAATTAAGAATGATATTAAATATTGATAGGTAACAATGTAGTGATGCAAATTTATTAGTTTGAGTATTGAAAAACCCACTTTGGTGGCTGCAGAGTCTAACGCGCTACCCTCGCATTAGACTAAACTGTCGATGAAGGTGAGATCGAGGTTCGAAAATCGGTCGGATGTACTAAGGATGTATTTTTATAAAATGGTGTTCCACTTTACCTCGACGCAAATGCGGGTACATTTATTTTAAATTCCTAATAATTTAAACCATTGGCGTGGTTAGTATATAAGAGTAAGTGTATAGACCGAATGGGTAGTAAGCTGCATTGCTAAAAAAATATTGAATAAACTATAATTATAGACTTACATTAAAAGTGATAAAGTTATAAATTGGAGGATACAAATATGATAAAAGTATGATTAAATCAGTAAAAGCAACAAAGAAATGTTAGATCAATAATTATATCTCTTAAAGGCTTCTTGTAAAATTTAAATGTACCAATATATATTTAAATGAAGATATACTAACTAAAATAACCGAAATAGAATTCAAATTGAATCCAACTTATTTAATTTCACTTAGATTATCCAACAATCCTTCAAATATTTAACATACCTATTCTATTATTTTGTTTAAACCTAACCCGTTTGGTACCTTCCATGAATACCTGTTGTTGGTGCATAACAATATATACAGGTGTTCGGAAAATCATAGCCCAAACTGCACATATAGCTTGTTTGAACCAAAAGTATTGTAATACAAAATCCCTTTACACTTACATCCGGAAAACTATGCTAATACCATTAAATTATGTCCAAAGTTTTGGTGTACAGTGCCGGGATAGCATAGCTATTCAATCATGCGTGTACAGCAGGTTGCATAGGAGCTAGGAGTGCGGCACAGCACACATCGACATCTTGAACGGCAGCAGAACATACCACAATTAATAGTAAAAAACACATCAATCCATCTGGAAATGCAAATACGTTCTGAGGGTCATCATTAACGGTCCTACATCACAGAAAGTTCTTGCCGTTATTACATGTGCAGTACAGCGCGCCTCACTCCTATGCAACCTGTTGTACAGGCATGTTTGACAGCTTTGCTCTCCCGGTGCTGTACGCCGATATTTTGAACACAATTTAATGGTATTAGCATAGATTTCCGGATGTAATTGTAAAGTGATTTTGTATTACTTTTGGTTTAAACACGCTATATGTGCAGTTTGGGCTATGATTTTCCCAACACCCCATATAGTCAATGACTCTATAAATTAAATAATATAATTTGGTTTTTAACTTCTGAAGTTTAAACCTTGATATTATTCTCAATTTATTAGTCAGTATTTACTGATAACTTTAATTTCTTGTCCCAAAATAAATTTTCTATCAAATTACAATTTAATTGGTATTTACTTTATATGTAACTTTTTATTTTTTCATCATTTATATAATTTAAAATTTTGAAGCAATTATTTGCGATGCAATATAATGCAATTAATATCAGAATCTTACTCAATTTTATCCTTCGAGTTTCCTATACTTTCCTTAAAATTTTCTTTCAAGACTAATAAACGTCCTAACCTAAATTAAATTTTTAATTATAATATATTACGACTTATTCATTGAAATAATACTATTGAAAACCAAAAATCTTTAAAGAGATATTCGATTTTATCAAATATTATAACATTTATATTCTTTTATTTGCATTCCACGCATCTAATAATAATGTTGAAATACTTAAGGCCGTTACGTCAGAAAAGGCAAAATTATTGCTATTTGCAGTGCAAACTGGTCATCTCGGTGGTTGCTTTTTATGCATTGTCTAGTAATAATAAGTCTAATGAACAAACGTATTTACATGTTAAATTTAATTTTAAATATTTTTCTTATAGAAACAATATATATAGAATATTCTAAAATGCTTTAGGCGAAATTATTTTGAAACGAAAGTCTTTTTAAGACATTGTTTCATGAGATAAAAGAAAGTCTTTAAAAATGTATGTTATTAAAAAGTATATCCCTTTTTATTAAGCTCAGTTGTTTTAGCCTATAGTCTTTTGTTTTTAGTTGTGTCTCTCACATCATCCGTTTTATTAATCCCCTCCGACCCTGTACTTTTGTTTCTTGCTTGTGATATTTTATCTTGCCCCTTATTTTGTTTCAGTGTTTCTGTTAGTGCTATGGTACAAATGTGTTGTCTTGTGTTGCCTACAAGACAACAGAAAAGATAGAGAAACTATGAAAGGACGTATCTCCATAGAGCTGGCAGAAGACAAGTTTGAGTCCCATGGCAATCTGATTGCAAACTAGGGGATTCAAAAAGATTAGGGCGAGACTACATCAAGTGCCTTAGTGCAAAAATATACCAAGTACATTTTAAGATTTATTTACTAAAAATTAATTACTCTTCTATCAATTATTATAGCACATTCTCACTCATCCTCTTACAATCATAAGAGAATCTGTCATCATTTAGGATTATTCGAGCCTCAACATTTTATTGGCCAATTTTAACAGGGGTATGGGGCTGAAATTTAGTAAAACTAGACATTCATAAGTGGTGTAAATATGAAATATGTATTATTATTATTATATCAATAATATTAATATATCATTGATATATTATTATTATTATTATTATTATTATTATTATTATTATTATTATTATTATTATTATTATTATTATTATTATTAACACTACTAGACATTCATATGTGGTGTAAATATTAAATATTTATTATTATTATATCAATAATATTAATAATATTAATATTTCATTGATATATTATTACTATTATATTATTATTATTATTAACACTATAGATATAATATGTACTTATAATACTACTATTAACATTATAAATATAAATATGGTCTAATAATAGTAATTTTTTTAATTAAATATTAATATTATAAATATTTCACTGTGTACAACTCATATGAATGTCTAGTTAAAATAATGTTCCACCCCATACATTTATTTAGTACGCAAAAAGCATAAAATATCAAACTTGACCCCTTAAAACTCGTAAACTGTAATGATTTGAAATCATTGAATTAATATTTATAGTTTATTATTATAAAACTTGTTTAAGTTGTGCAATAAAATTTTGATGGTTGAATGTAAAGTATAATTTAAAGTAGCTGTACCAACATTTGTGTAAAGGGAGATTTAAAAAAACAATTTAAAGAAAATAAACTCTGTCAGTATACACAGATGAGATTCGAACCCTTTGAGCTCATCCCCATCAATCTAGACCAGACGAGAATGACTCCATTATACCAAGTGCACTCTGGTCAAAACGACTTCTGAGAATAGCTGGATCAGTGGTGGGGTTCTAAGTTCGATTCACAGGTTCGCTGGAATCAGATAAAAGATAACAAAATATGTGAAATGGATGGAATCTTTGCAGAATTACTCAAAACACGCTGGTAAAGAAGTAAAAATGGAACTTAATCAAATGTGTAGGGAAATCTACAGAACAGAGAATATCCTTGAGGATTTTGAAAAGAACATTGTCGTTTCACTACTGAAGAAACATGGAGCATATAAATGTGAAGAATATAGGACACTGAATTTCATAACCCATTAATCAAAAGTGCTTACAAGAATAATGCAAAACAGAATGGATCAGATGATAGAAGCAAGAATTGGAGAGGTTCAGAATGGATTTAGAAAGAACAAGCCATTCTGTCTATAAAGATACTGTTAGAAAAAAATAAATGGTACGGAACTCCGCACGGACTTTCTCGCTCTATTGTTTAACAATGGAGATATTTACTCAAAACTCATAATATAAGTGAATCTAAATAATATACACTAGCAAACCCAACTATAAATTGCACTATACTTAAGTAAAACATCTTTTGAGTCATGGTTTTATATTTTATAATTTTATTTTTAAAGAATTAATATCCTCATTTGTTTGTTTGGACCAATAAAAAAGATCAATATTGGGTCCACAAGAGTCAACACTTTGTATTAAAATTTTGATTTCCGTTTAAAATGTTCGACATTTTATTAGGTGTTGCATATCATCAGGTCAACGCATTGCTATTAATTTCCTCATTTATAAATTTTGACCAATAAAAAATGTAAATATTTACTATTGAATATAAAATGGAGATATATCATTGTTGTACGAACATTTCTCCTGAGAATTTTAAGGAAAAATAGCATAGACTTTTTTAGATACTTATATTTAATTACTATATAGCAACTAAAACTCACAAAAATGTATTAATATATTTGCCAATATCTCAGAAACTTTTGGTTTTATAAAAATATATTTCATATAAAAGTTTTTTATTTTAATAGTACTACAATTTTTCAACGATAAGTTATTTAGTATCTCAAATAGTTGCGGAGATACGGAAATTTCCACTTCTGTAACGTACTCTAAAAATTCATTTTCATGAGAGAATGAAAATATCCTGTTGATTTATAATCTTAATCAACGCCTAGATACGAATTTTAATCAAAATCGTTAGAGCCAATTTTGAGAAAATCGACTTTTTCTCGTTTTGCCCTTCAGTAAACTACCCTTAAATTTAGGGTTGGATATCCAATTCCAAAAGCCCCTTGGGGCAACCCTATGAAAACCCTAGATACGAAGTTTTAGCCTGATCAGTAAAATATTTTAGGCTCTAGCTGGAGATACAGACAGATGGAAACTCAAAAACTACTTTTTCGGATTCGGTGGGGGGATCATGAAATGCCAAAGGTCATCAAAATCTCGAGTTCGATTTTTTTTTTTTTTTTTTACGATCACAAAACTTTTTCTACTTGTAAGATAGCGAGAAAGTAAAAAGGAAGGGCAAGAATACGTGCATTACATTTGTGGATATCGAAAAAGCATTTAATAATGTGTAATTGAATAAAAGTTTGAATTTTTTAGAAAACTTGGGATAGTGCACAAAGACCAAATAATAATATTAAACCTACACACCAAAAAAAAGGTTGACCTTGACCTTCAAGACAGCCCCTAGCGGTCCATTCAACGCGGATATTATTCTCGTCTCGTTTCCCGGCGTCTTTTGACTCTCCAGTTCCATCGGAACACCCCACCCACCCACCCCTCTTCCCCTTTCCGCATGACATCTACAGGATCTAACGGGCCGTTACTGATTATACTGCAATTAATCTTCGTCAAGTCCCGTTGTCAACTTCAATGCCTTCTCCTTCCGACTGCTTTAAACGTTTTCATCCAATTGCTCCCAGAGCGTTGGAAACTTGATGCAATTTATAGATTTGTATTGTCTTAGTTTGATTGCATTTTGTTTGGATGGTACTCATCAAATTTGATCCTAAATACTAGCTCGCGACTTACAAACTAATACAAACTAAACATAACATTCAAGAATATGGCGAGGTGTTTGTAATCAACAGTTCAATTATCACAAGAAGAAACTTTTAGAAACCCGTTCCGGTGGCCGCATGGTCTCAGGCACTACTCTCACAGAAGACTAGACTGCCGATGACGGGAAGATCGAGGCTAGAATCACGGTCGGATTTAATGAGGGTGGTTTTTCCTCATTGGTTTTCCACTTCTCCTCCGCGTGAATGTGGCTACACTTCCTATAAATATAACCTCCCTAATCCCTAAAACCATTAACGTAATTAATATGTAAGCGTATAGCCCTAATGTATAAGAAAATGTTTAAAAAAATTATAAAATACATGCATATGTTTAAGGAAAGCCCTAATTATTGCACCAAAAATTTTATAAAAGTTTCACTAATTCCGGAGCCTTTTTGGCGCCAAATCCAATTAAGGTACTAGAGGGGGTCCGAAATAAACAAATACCAATGTTAACAACCTCTCGCCACATAACTTTCTTTCCCCCTCCTTTAACCTAACTTAACCTAACCTAAAAAAAAAATTTTTAAATAAATAAGTTTTGATGGATTAAATAGACAAATTATTGTAATAAGTTATTTACAGTTATAGTCGCATCCAACTATCACATTCTTTTAAATGAAAAATGACATTTGGACACGGGGATTAAGCCCGGTACCTATGGCTTAGTACGCTAATATTACAACTACTTAGCTATCCAGGAATCATACCATGCCCAGGATCATTCTTCACTTATTTTTTAAGGCAGAGTCTCTGATGGACGTGTGGAAATCTTCAGCTATTTATTAGCTATCAATTAAGATCAGATAACGCAGCCAGTTTCGATTCTGTGGAACTTTATGCTACCAATATCCCCATCATAATCAGGCCTTTCTAACATAAAAGCGACGCCTAAGACCATTCGGCCACTGAAGTGGGTCATAAGTCTATTGGTAGAACTAGTAATTTATATATATTAATATGTGTGCACATATATATGTCTACATCAATGGTTTTGGGGTAATGTGCATACCTCAGGACCTGATGTTAGTTGGTTCAAACCCCAGCTGGAGCCAACAGATTTTTATTGAGGGAGAAAAAAAATCAGTAACACAACAAATTGGTAGGATCTTTCGTGCTATCTCGTATAATTCACTTTGTTTCCCAGGACAAGTGAAAGGGTTTAGCGTCAGGAGGGTAATCCAGATGTAAAAACCGGTCTACTAGAAACCAATATAATCCAGTTCTTGTGATTAAAAACGTTGACCCCACATAAGCTGGATGTTATGTAGAAAAATAAGTAGCAGGATATACACACGGGGAAAGTTTCATAGTTCATATTTCAATTTAGATGGAAGAAAACTTCTTTGACAGTTATTTAAAACAATTATATATATATATATATATATATATATATATATAGAGAGAGAGAGAGAGAGAGAGAGCGAGCGAGAGAGAAAGACACTTAAACTTATTTCTGAAACGTGACAGTTGCAGGTCGCTTGCGTTTATATATATATATATATATAATTGCCTAGAAAACTATATGTATACATTTAAACGCAAGCGACCTGCAACTGTCACGTTTCAGAGATAATATAATTGTCTAGAAAACTATATATATATATATATATACATTTAAACGCAAGCGACCCGCAACTGTCACGTTTCAGAAATAATATAATTGTCTAGAAAAAAAAAAAATATATATATATACACATTTAAACGCAAGCGACCCGCAACTGTCACGTTTCAGAAATAATATAATTGTCTAGAAAAAAAAAATATATATATACATTTAAACGCAAGCGACCCGCAACTGTCACGTTTCAGAAATAATATAATTGTCTAGAAAAAAAATATATATATATACATTTAAACGCAAGCGACCTGCAACTGTCACGTTTCCGAGATAATATAATTGCCTACAAAACTATGTATACTGACTAATAGAAGAAGACGAATGTGACTTTTTAAATGCAAAGTGAAGTCGAAGCCGAAGCTTGAAACATTCGAATCAAAGTCGAAGCTCAAGTCGTTGTCACGTAACACTACTTTTAATGTTTAAATTACCCATTAAATTAATCAAAGTGAATACAAAGACTTTGAGAGAGAAACTAGTAACAATATATTATTTAATGTTGAGATATTTTAATATATATATATATATATATATATAACGTTATAGAGGTCATTTAATCAATCGTATGCGTTAAAATACTCTTTAATGTGTGTTTTTTTAGTAATTATAGGTCACCCGCCTAGGTGGCGTAGTTAGCTAACGCGCTAGTCCGGTTGAGCTAGACTGCCGAGGACGGGGAGATCAAGGTTCGAATTTTGCTCGGGTGAACTGGTGGGGAGGGGGATTTTTCCTAAATGTTTTTCTACTCTCGCTCCATGCAAATGCGGGTTCACTTCCTCTAAATTCAACCTTACCAATTCCTAATCCAATAGTGTAATCAATACTTGAGCGTATAGCCCGAACGGGTAGTAAGACGCGGTGCTAAATAAAAAAAATAAAAAATATATGTCAAAAACTTCATAGCTTGAGCCCGTGATTGAGTTATACCGACCGAGCAGCCGTGGCCGTTAGTGATGATAGTGCCAACATTTGTGGCTATAGGGTGTCATGTGGTAAGCACAACTAACTCTCCAGTCGTTAATCTCAGTTGTCTAGACCCAAGCTGCTACTTTTTTTATTCAAGTGGCTCCACATTTCCTCTTTTGAGGCAAAGTTTATTTTCTTTCCAGATACACTGCTATACAGAAAATTTCTGAAAATGCTGAGGATCGATCCCTGGATCTCTGGATAGGCAGGCAGAAACTCTGACCACTAAACCACGAAGGCGGTTAATTATATGTCAAAATAAGTTATATTGAAGGATATATTTAAAGCACGAGTATAATATATTTAAGTGTTCTCCTTCCTTAAATCTGTTTCAAAGCTTGAAATTTTATTATAAATCCTCATTTTTTTTAATCATATGACATATGACCAGGAAAGACATAGACTATAGGCCTTCTTATGATGGGGATATTGGTAGCATAAAGTCCTACAGAATCGAAACTGGCTGCGTTATCTGATAGCTCGTGATCTTAATTGATAACCAATAAGTAGCTGAGGATTTTCTCACGTCTATAATAGACTCTGTCTTAAAATATAAGTGAAGAACGGCCCTGGGCATGGGATGATTTCTGGCTATCTCAGTGATTGTAACATTGGCGTACTAAGCCATAGGTACCGGGTTTGATTCCCGGGTCCAAATGTCATTTTTCATTTTAAAGAATGCTATATTCGGATGCGACTATAACCGTAACTAACTTATTATAATAATTTGTCTATTTAATCCATCAAAACTTATTTATTTAAAAACAAATAAAATAATTTATTTTAGGTTAGGTTAAGTTAGGTTAAACTATTGGCCGCTTTGGTTGCACAGAACAGTAACCTTGGAGAATGTCCACACTTCGTGCCCTCTATGAGACGATGTGAGTCTTAACCTAACATAACCCTAATTAACTAACCCTTTGTTACTGTTGGAATCATTCTCCTTGAGGGAAAGATACCGATTGTACCAGCTGTTAATCGAACCTGGGACCCCTAGGTTCATAGCCAGGTGCACTGACTACTACATCACTTGATCCTCTACTACTAATAAAATAAATGCTGACCACAAAAAAAAAGGTGGTACTTTTTCATTTAAATCTTTCTTAAAATATTCCTATATGTTTTGAATGGTTTTTTTAGGGAGGGTGAAGATATGAATTCCTAGCCCGATGCCTCTTGGTCCAACCCCTTATAATACATCCCCTCTCATTTTTTACACACCCCTGTAAATATACAATTCAGGATCGACCGGAAATTGAAGAAAAAAATGTCCTAAAGGTCAAGTAACATCTATAAATAGATTATCCTGTGCTCTGTGTGTGATCGAATGAAAATATTATCCGGAATAATGGACGCTACCACACCGTTCGAGCTGGAATAGTATCTTCTTAGTTTTTTCATTCGAGCACTCCATCGAAACTTAATAGCAAAATATAACGGTGGCTAACCTAATCAAACAAAACTAGTAAAGTGTTTTTTAATACCATTTTATTTTTTAACCTAGTGGTCTAGTGGTAAGGTATCCTGGATGTTAGTCTAAATGTCCCGGGTTCGATTCAAGGTGGTACCGAAATATGTACTTCTCCCGTAAAGAAATTGTTCTTATGGTTGTCATAGTCTGTTTAATTAGGCTTAAAATAGGTTTAAGACCTCTACTGCCAACACATAATAATCATCATCATCCTTCATCTCATCGGGACGAAGTAACCGCACCTACAAGGTGCCCCAACACCAGAATACTGTCATATATCCGCCACTGCCACTAGAATATCGGGGAATCTGTATCATAAACGCTACAAGTCTACAACTTACCAGAGAATTCACTTGTAAATTGTAATTAGGAAATTAGATAAAGATAAAAGTAAACTCTTGTGGCTACAAGTGAAATTTTACAAGTGTTTGTTACAAGTTGGTAGTTTGGTTTCATAAAAGTGATTGTAGATTGCAAGCGTTTGTAAATCAAGGCGTATTCTCTACAAACCTCAGAAAGTAAGTAAAATACTTTACAAGTATAAGTTTAGTATGTTATTTGTACATCATCAATTCAGTATACTAGGTCTACTTTAATTAATCAATCTATTGTGTTAAAAATCTAAGTAATATGGTTATTACGTTAATAGAGCTATAATGAAGGAGTAGACAGGTGATTAATGATGTTAGGAGATGGCCAATTAATAACGGTCTCGAATGAGTTCATCGAAAACTGAAAAACTACAACGGGATATAGCTAATTATTGTTGTAAAAAATAAATCAGCAACGGTTTTAGTTTGGGAAAAATTGAATTACGCAGTGTCCTACAGTAATATTGAGCCTCAATAACTAAGAAATTTAATATAATGTTCAACATTCCATAATTTTATTTTATTTCTTAACTCTAATTTAGGAAGCTCCTAACAAAATGTATTTATGTCCATTCATCTTTTTTAATAACTGATAATTTAATATTTAATTAAACCTATCACGAAATCATTTTAGAACAGACTTTAGATTGCTGAAAAATAGGGACTAAATTGTATATACAGTAGAACCTCATTATAACGGACCCTATTATAACGGACGTCGCTTATAGTGGACAGTTACAAAAATTGTAATAATAATAATAATAAAGAATGCTTATTAATATCTGTCGTGTTTTACATTTCCAAGCAAGCGATTAAACATCGATCGTTGTGTGACTGAAGAAGAAATTGTCGCCAGTGTAACTGAAGAAGCAGAATCTTCGGAGGACGAGGAAGAGGTAGGAGATACTACTCAGCCGAGCGAAGTGATTATTCAATATGTTGAACAATCGGCAAATTAAAATGTGTTTGTATATTACGAACACTTACGGCACCTCCGTCAGTTATTAACTGAAGAAATAAGCAACAAACAAACCTAGCAGAAAATAAATTATTTTTTTAATACCAATGAATGTAAGCAATCAACATGAACCTGGACCTTCTTGTTCTAAAGAATAATGCAGGGTTTACGTACAAATCTCTTTCAATTCAACCTTTGTTGAAGGCGGTTTTTTATTTGATGTATAGTAAACAATTTATAGCTAACTACTGTACTTTCATTTATGTATACCTTGCTGCATTACACCCCTACAAGAATTATTTGTTATAACCCGGACTTTCATTAAAACGTACAACCTTCAACCCCTATTAGTCCATTATAATGAGGCTCTACTCTATTAATATTTCATTTGTAAGTAAAACAGCTGACCTGTAAAAACTTTACGTTCTACAATAACACTATAATTTACAAATCAAACTATTTTCTTTATGATAGCCTATAATATATTTACAGGTGTGGAACATTCAATTGTAACATGTAAATTATGTACTTGTAGTTTTATGAAACAGGCCCTAGAAGAATCTTGCCAACAAGCCCTGGTGGCATATTCTAAAAAATAAAATTAACCCTGCTGGTGGTCACATAGATCTAAAAGATTGATTCATGTTTTATGATAATTGAGAGCAGAATAATTAGTTTGAGTGGCGCAGCAATACACACTCGAACAGATAATATGTATGAATGCAAACTATAAACAGCTTATTGTCCAAGTATTCCATTTTATAGTGATTAAACATGTGTCACTGTTGATTGTTGAAGACGAGGAGTTCATTGTTCGTATCCAGGTTGAGTTTACAGAGTGTGTTCTACACTAATGAACCGTCTTTAGATTGTGTAAGGCCTTTTTTTTCATATTTTTTGACCCCATTTCCTCACCCCCACGTAAATACGTAATTTTTACGAGGTAAATTAGATTATTTTAATCGTTTACTTATTCTTAGACATAAGGATTGGTAATAAAGCGAGTGATATGAAACAGTAAGTAAATTAAATATAAATGAAATTTTATAGCTCATATATTTTTTTGACAAAAAAAAATATTTTGTCTCACCAGAGGTATTGATAAAAAAATCTTACGTAATATGGTTTATGAATTTCCCTCTCCTCCCCCTCCGTAAGAAAGGCCCCCATCCCTCACAAAAAAACTTAAGTAATTTAAGGACGTCCCCTGAAGTGTTTTAAACTCTCCCACCACGCAAATGCAGGTACAATTTATTTAAATTAAACTTTCCTCATCCCCATCACATTAATCTAATAATTATAAGTTTACCAGCCTCGGTGACGTAGTTAGCTAGAGCGCTAGTTTCATGCTGAGCTAGACTGCCGAGGACGGGGAGATCAAGGTTCAAATCTCGGTCGGGTGAGCTGGGGTGGTTCTCCCTAAATGGTTTTACACCCTCCTTCCAAGCAAATTCGGGTTCACTTCTTCTATACTCAGCCTCCTAAATTCCTAATCCATTAGCGTGATTAGTACTTAAAGTGTATAACGCGAACGGGTAGTAAGACGTGGCGATAAGTATTATTATTATTAATTATGAGTTTAAGATTAGCCAAAAAGTTTAGTAGGACGCGGTAGTTAAATTTTTTTATTGTAACGATGCATGTTTTTTTAGTTATTGTGTTAGGGAGTGAAACATATCAATTCAAAATAAGAACAACGCACACGCTTATTTATTTAAATAAATATTTATAATCATTTCCCAACAGTATTCACAAATGTCTGCTTGTATCTAGTTTTGTGAGCGCGTGCGCATATTGAATCTGTTGGTTTAAAAGTTTAATTGGGTTACCCAAGCAGATTATGTTCCACAGATCTGAGAAAGCTGAAGCTATCTCAAATTGTTCTGAGCCATCAGCACGGCTCGCGCTGAAATAATTATATCCAGTGATTATTTCAGATCTAAACATGTGATCATTTCTTTGGAGAGGAATTGACGTTGGAATCTCGGCCAAGTGTATTAGGGATGATTTTCTTCATTCGATTTGCTCCTGTTGGGTTCCCATACTCTTTCCATACTAATGCGTGTACACTTACTATATTACAACCCTCCTCATACCCACATTGGTTGAGAATCAGACAGGGGCGTAGAACCTTATACAAGTGTATTGAATGTGTTTGTAACTAAATTGTTTTCCTCTCTCACTACAAGAAAATGGCAAATGAGGATACATTTCCTGAATAACCACAAGTGTAAATACGTGGACCAAAATAAATTGTTGAAAAGTAAAAGGTACGGTGTATATTTTCATGTTTATCTTAAAATGGATACATTTACTGAAAACAAGTAAGCTTTGTGAAACGAATTAATATATATTGTTGCAGAAACACTACACCAAAGATCATATATGATATATTATGCAATGTTACAGAAACATTGAGGAAAGAGGAACATCTCTGTCCATCAAAGAGTCTAACAATAAATGTTACATTTCAAAGACCCGAATAAAAAATATTAGTTACCGTATTTTTTATTATATCCCAGAAAATGTTGGTTTTATAAAAATATATCTCAACTAAAAGTGTTTTAATCTTAATAGTACTACAACTTTACAATGATAAGTTATTTACTATCCCAAATAATTGCAGAGAGTGAAATAATTGTAAATTCCTGCTCATGTAAGGTACCCTCAAAGTCATTTTAATAAAAAATTAGAATAGCCATTTTGTTCATAAAAAGGTGAAATCATCGCAATTTCACAAAAGTCATTGTTTTGATATCAAAGAAAATCCAGATTCCCTCAAACAAATTCTAAAAAAATTTTTTTAACAAAGTAATAGGGATGTGGTATTGAAAGAAAAGTATCGATATCGAAATTTTATTCTGGAAAAATTTTATTTTTTTATCCACAATTCACCTTTGGGAAGGGCCTATTTTAATTAAATTCGTAGTTTATATATTCTATCAAGATAGATTATAGCTATTGACAAACAATATAAGAATTGACGCCCTGCCCTGATTCATCTGCTTAAACAACGCACATAAACTTTACTGTTTCATCTGTTTGGGGCACCTTGAGTTAATTGAGTTCATTGAGGTCTACAAAAGCTTATTTTGTTTAGTTTGTAATGACCGTGTTCATTGATAAAGGAAGGGGTAGTAAGACTGGTCGCCATCCACCCCATCACTAGGTCAGTCATCAGACTGTATTGATAAATAAAGATGAAAGAACAGCTATGAGCTATGACGAGCTAAAAGAGATAGAATGCTAGAGTTGCTTCTTACTTGACATACAGAAAATGAGCGAGAATTGAAAAATAGTTTAATTTGTTCTTACTCCACAGTCCCCGATTAGTATTATTATTATTATTATTATTATTATTATTATTATTATTATTATTTAACACCACGTCTTACTACCCGTTCGGGTTACACGCTTAAGCACTAATTACGCTAATAGATTAGGAATTGGGAAGGTTGAATTTATAGGAAGTGAACCCGCATTTACGTGGAGGGAGATTAGAAGGCCATTTAGGAAAGGCCACCCCAGTTTGCCCGACCGAGATTCGAACCTCGGTCTCCCCGTCCTCGGCAGTCGAAGCTCAACGCGACTAGCGCGTTAGCTAACTACGCCACCGAGGCGGGTTCCATCCTAGTATAAGCATGAGTGAAGATAGCAAAATAGTTCTTTCAATACCGATCCAATACCGAAGTGTGATTACCAATATCAGTAAAATTATAGGAAAAAAAAAGTTTCGAGTAAAAAAATACTAGCACCGAAAGGAAAATATCGATATTAATAAAGGATTGATACTTTTTTCACATCCCTAAGCGTAATAACAGAATATTCTGAGATAATAAAGGATTGTTTTAGTTGTTTTTCTGCTTCAGAACTGACATTCCCATAGTAAATACAGCAGTGATGGGATATTTCAATTCAAGTAGGCGGAGCACTTAAAAATCAAACAAATCCTCAACGAGGACCGTGGGAAGGAAAAAAGTTGTTTTTTTACTAGGAGAGCATTCAATTAGTTTGGTGTATAAATTGGATTATTTTTAAAATAATATATTGCTATTTACTTTGGAATATAAATTTAAAGCCAAGCTCTTTTAACTTTATTTTTATCCTCAACACCTGCCGTGCAATCTCTTCTGAGCTACTTTTGAAAGATTTATATCACTTATTTTTTGCTCCATAAAGTGGAAAATTAACTTCCATATGTCTTGTGTCACAGTGGTTTATTTTTGCGCAAGGTCATTGAAAAAATGTTTTTGAATAGAGCCTAAATATCTAAAATTAAATCACTTGGTTTAAATACATGCAATCACTCAGTAGAGCTATAATTTTTCTTCAACCTTTATTTATTTATTTAGGTTATTTGACGTGCACTTTCTAAACCTACTGGTTATATCAGTACTGTATAAATAGTAACGTATGTCTTTAACAGATAAAACATGCAATCACACAGCTGATGTTTATTTTATTATCACGTCTTACGGATTACCTGTTGGAACATACGCCTATGTAGAGGTCTACTAATTATGCTATTTTGTTAAGGATTAGGATGGTTGAATTTAGAGTAAATGTACTCGCATCCGTGTAGAGGAAAGTGGAAAACCATATAGGGAAAACTCTCTTCAGTACACGTGACCAGGATCGAACCCAGACCCCTCCCGTCTTCGACAGTCTAGTCTATTGTGAGAATAGCGCCTTAGATCATGGGCCACCAAAGCGGGTCTAGAAGTGATATAATATATGAGTAGTAATTGTTATACTTAAATTAATGATCAGTGATAAATATCCTCAATATTATGTAGTAAATATACTTAACTTGTTAAACTTTATAAATCTTGCAATGTTTTTAATTCACTAAAAAATTGTGTAAACACATCTCAGTTTCTACTATGAATAAACTATATATATATATATATATATATATTATATATATATATATTATATATATATATATATTACTCTTTACCTTTAACATATTTTGGCACATAATATTTGATTATTTTTTTGTAACACATTATGTGTGTAAAACAAACATACAATACAATTAATATTTCCTTTCCTTAGTATTAATTACGATCCATATTAAATTTTAACACTTTTTAAAAGGTTTCCAAAAATGTTAAGTACCTATAGTTATGTAGTACTGATATCGTCTGTAAATGTTTTCAACAAGATGAAATATTATCAATACAATTAAATGTTTAGGCGCCATTTGGAAATACATCCAATCCCAATCTGTACGGAATAACATATGTTTAATTAGGCATCACCTGCATCGATAAACACGTGGACTAAATTTCGGCTATTCTAGTATGTTTGTCTGTGCCAGGGAGGTCAGGGTGCGAATCCCAGCTGGGTGTCTTTACTTTGGTACTCAAACCGAGGGTTGGTTCGTACTACCCTCCTCTTAATCTCCATGTAGGTCACACATCCTGTGCCCCCACATGATCTGGCGCATGTATTCTAGGCGTGGTCTTCCACGCCGGTTTCGACCATTAACGGCGCCCTCCGCTTTTAACGTCAGTAGGTCGTTGTGAGGCAATGCGCGGCCAATTAGCCAATCACGTCTCAGCTAAATTTTATTCCACCGTCTTCCCGATTCCCTTGCCTTAGCACATCTCTTCGTTCGTCAATTTATCCGTACAACTGATCCTCAGCATTCTCCGGTAGCACCAGTTTCCTAGTACTTGGAGCCTCCTATTCTCTTCCACTACAACTGTCCATGTCTTAAACCCGTACAAAGCTCCAACTACAACTGTCCATGTCTTAAACCCGTACAAAACTCCAACTACAACTGTCCATGTCCTAAACCCGTGCAAAACTCCAACTACAACTATCCGTGTCTTAAACCCATACAAATCTCCAACTACAACTATCCATGTCCTAAACCCGTACAAAGCTCCAACTACAACTGTCCATGTCTTAAACCCATACAAAACTCCAACTACAACTGTCCATGTCCTAAGCCCGTACAAAGCTTCAAATACAACTGTCCATGTCCTAAACCCGTACAAAGCTCCAACTACAACTGTCCATGTCCTAAACCCATACAAAACTCAAACTACAACTGTCCATGTCTTGAACACGTACAAAACTCAAACTACAACTATCCGTGTCTTAAACCCATACAAATCTCCAACTACAACTATCCATGTCCTAAACCCGTACAAAGCTCCAACTACAACTGTCCATGTCCTAAATCCTACAAAACTCCAACTACAACTGTCCGTGTTTTAAACCCGTAAAAAACTCCAACTACAACTGTCCATGTCCTAAATCCGTACAAAACTCCAACTACAACTGTCCATGTCCTAAATCCTACAAAACTCCAACTACAACTGCCCATGTCTTAACCCGTACAAAACTCCAACTGTCCATGTCTTAAACCCGTAAAAAAAACTCCAACTACAACTGTCCATGTCCTAAACCCGTACAAAGCTCCAACTACAACTGTCCATGTCCTAAATCCTACAAAACTCCAACTACAACTGTCCGTGTCTTAAATCCGTAAAAAACTCCAACTACAACTGTCCATGTCCTAAATCCGTACAAAACTCCAACTACAACTGTCCATGTCCTAAATCCTACAAAACTCCAAATACAACTGTCCATGTTTTAAACCCGTACAAAGCTCAAATTACAACTGTCCATGTTTTAAACCTGTACAAAGCTTCAACTACAACTGTCCGTGTCCTAAACCCGTAAAAAAACTCCAACTACAACTGTCCATGTCCTAAACCCGTACAAAGCTCCAACTACAATTGTTCATGTCCTAAACCCGTACAAAACTCCAACTGTCCATGTCTTAAACCCGTACAAAACTCCAACTACAACTGTCCATGTCTTAAACCCGTACAAAACTTCAACTACAACTGTCCGTGTCCTAAACCCATACAAAACTCCAACTACAACTGTCCATGTCCTAAACCCGTACAAAACTCCAACTACAACTGTCCATGTTTTAAACCCGTACAAAGCTCCAACTACAACTGTCCGTGTCTTAAACCCATACAAAACTCCAACTACAACTGTCCGTGTCTTAAACCCATACAAAACTCCAACTACAACTTTCGTGTCCTAAACCTGTAAAAAAACTCCAACTACAACTGTCCATATCTTAAGCCCGTACAAAACTCCACCTATAGACTCCGTATCCGCAAGTTGCATAATAGTCAGTAAGAGATCAACTCCACACTGACAACTTGCACTGTAAACAAAGTCTTGATCCATATGTCCTTAGTCCTTACAACTCCGTAGAAGTTGACTCAATTTAAACTTTATAATAACTAGTCGATACGTACTGCTAAGAACTACCAATCACAGCCAAGTATGTAAAATATGTGTGCGTTAGTCGAAATGAAAGTATCAATGGCTATCCGTAGCTATGGAAACCAATTAATCTTATAATAATAAAAGGAAGTGTTTTTTTTGTGTGCGATAACCAAACAAATCTACGGAACGCAGAGATCTGAAATTTTTAACATAGGTGGATGGCTATTAGGCTATTTTTAACAAATTTTTAAAGAAAATATTTTGTATCTGGTTTAAAACTAGGTTTCAGAGCTACGGGGCACAATGGGGGGGGGGGGGATTGCTAGTACAAAATGAAGTGATAGCTCTACGAACGAAGTAATTTCAGAAATCTTATTTCTGAAAATATATAAACCTCGAGAAACATGACATCTCAGAAACAGTTTTTTGAGACATATATATTTCTCAGAAATAGTGGTTTCGCTTTGGTAATTTAAACTTCCCATGAGTATTTTTAATAAATTCTGCTTCACATATCACGTCTTCTTGCAACTTACTCCAGGTAATGTTTTTTCGAAGACTGTATAAACGCGGTTCTCATTTCTAAGGACTATTAAGGACTTAAGGATTATACAGATGACGGTATTATGGACTCTTTAGATGGCGGTTTTAGCCAACACTTCAGATATAATCTTTCAACCGTTTCTTCCTAAACTTCAACCTGATTTTGTTATATGTGAGCAGCTTCTGCTTGGAGTTGAAAGCGTTTCTGGTTTGGTTAATCCGACTAGCTAACTCTCCTATACTTATGCCGTATCGGGCTATTTTTCTTCCCAAGTAAGTAAACTCAGCCACTTCCACCAGAACTTGATTTCTCAGTTTCACTGTCATGGGGTCGCTCCTTCCCTACTGTCTGCTACAGTAACACCTTTGTATTCGTTCTATTAATCCTCATACCGTAGAGAGTGCTGAGTAATTCCTCCATCTAGCTCAATATCCTCTCCAGATCTTCTCTATCCTCCACGTAGACAGTGAAATCATCCACCAGCCTCAACATGACCATTCACCTTTACACCCAGTTCCACTCTGTCTCTCACAATATCCACTACTTCCTGTATGTACGTGTTGAGGATGGTAGGAGACATGGAGATACCTTTTCTTACCCCTTTCTTTATCTCCGCTTCTTCCTCACTAGCCCCGTGTTTAATGACCGCTCTTTCATTCTTTTATAACCTGAAAATTACCCTCCTTTCTTCTTACTTAAAACTAGATTTCATAAGCATCCGAAACATCACCTCCCAGTTAACATTATTAAAGGCTATTTTTTTTCATATCCATCAAGGCTACAAATGTGGTTTTGTCTTTCCTCAACTGTTCTCAAATTTAGTAGCCTTAAAGAAAGGATCGGCTGGGAGAACAGAGGTGATTTAATTCACACTCTACCTTCATTCAAATGTGAGTACATATCCCTTAAATTATTAATCATCCCCCCATTAATGTAGTTGAGATGCATAAAGTCCGTATGGCTGGTAAGATTGTCTTAAAATCGAGCTATTGATGAGATTCTTCTAAGAAGCAGACTTATTATTATTATTATTATTATTATTATTATTATTACTATTATTTATTATTATTATTATTATTATTATTATTATTATTATTATTATTATTATTATTATTATTATTATTATTAGCCCCACGTCTTACTACCCGTTCGGGTTATACGCACTTATGCTAATGAGCAATGGTAGGGTGATTGTGAGGTGAAATGGAGGACCTACAGTTTAACGTGGAATCCGAACCACGGTGGAGGACTGGCATTACACACATTCACAAGTTTTGATTAAGACACGTCTTGTCAGAGGTGAAGGAAGGGTTCGGCAATCAGATAAATCTGTGCCGGGACCGAAGATTGAACCCCGGACCCGAGCACAGAAGTCTGACACCTTACCCCTAGACCACCAGGTCACCCAAGAAGCAGACTTGATGGAGGTCTAGGACAACTGGAAGCTACCATCTGGACGCCGCCAGCCGGGCGTGGCCAACTGGGTGCCAGGGTAAAAACGTAATATTTATTTTCATTAAATATTCATTTTTAAAATTGTTTAAAAGAAATTAATATCAAAGGAAACTAAGTTTGTGTATATTTATAAAGTTGAACTACTTGAAATTATTTTTAAAAAATAAAAATTTTATAACACAAATAACTATTAAAAATAAGAATTTTGCGTAAAATAAACCAAGTAAAGATGACTTAACCTAACACAACCTAACCTAACCTAGCTTGTGCCAAGTTGTTTGTTTATTTTATACAATTATAACTTATCATTTAAAAAACTGACCCTGGTGCCCAGTTGTCTTGGCGCCCAGTCTTACCAGCGCCCAGTTGGCCGCGCCCGGTTGTCCAGATCCAACTTTATCAGAATTTCCAAGAACTTGTTGATAGTATTATCTGGAGGTTATATAGTAAAGTATATTTGGTCTTAGGTTGTGGGAATGTGTCTCAAGAAAACTGGGGATACTTCGTTGAAAAAGATCATTCAGTTTCTGAGATAAGTATCCAAATATCAAACAAGTCCGGTGTTGCTCATAGTGTTTGCGTTTCTACCAAACTAAAACTAAGGCTACACTCCAGTTTCCACAGGGAAAGTTTTATTTGGCAGATAGAGAAGTAATTAGATCAATTTCTGTTTGTATTCATACTTCAAGCTATGTGATTTTCAGTGGTCAAATATTATGTATTATCAATACCTATTAATAACACTAATACAATATTTGAAAAGATTGAAAAATAATATCTGGACATGGGAGTCAAAACCAGAACCTTTGGCTTAGCGTTCCAATGCTCTTCCAGTGATATATCCTGTGCACAGGGCCATTATTCACTCATATTTTAAGACAGAGTCTGTGATGAATGTGTGGATATCATCGGCTACTAAGAGCTATAATTGATACCAGAGCTTTTGGCTCTATGCTGCATTCTTCCAAACTGATAAATGGTTAAATATTGTCCATTGTGGCCGTAAAAATAGTTTATATTTTCTAAAAGGTCCTGCTCGTGAAAACTAAACTGTGACCTAGTATTTAAAACTATTTTTTACAAACATAGGAGTATAAACCAAACTTAAACCTTAGTTGGAAACTCTTGGATTTATATTTGGAAGGGGGGACTTAACATCCCTTAAAATGGGCTAGCTACTCTTTAATTCTCCAATATTAATGATAGTATAACTTCTAGCCTGAAAAGCATTATTCCTTCCCAAATTTATTATTTTATTTAGAAAAATAAATTATCTAAGCACACCTTTAAATTTTGGAGGGAAGCTAGCGTGAGTATGGATCTAATATAGTTTAAAGGTTGATACAGAATACGCTGACGTTTCGTGTTAACACGTGTTATGACGGTTTAGGGAAAAATCCATTCCACTAAATTATATGGAAGTGATCACACTGCCATGATGTGCTGTGTTGTGACATATTATATGCTATCTGACGCTGGAATGCGTGTTAACATGCCGTAACACGCATCAGCCCAAGATATGGACGTCCAGATTTTCGTCAGACGTGTTAAAGCATCAGAACGAGACACGTGAGTTCTCTCTATCTAAGACGAATTTTGTGAGATATTCAAAATAATGGATGATGAAGCTGTAATTGAGTATGTATGGGGGTATTAATTCCTTTTCAATCACGGGGGATTCGTAGTTCCTCTTACAGAGGCTGCTTCACCAACATAGTTTCTTAGAATTGCTTCCAAGTTCTCAAAGGTAAGGACTTCTCGCTCTGTAACTTTTACCCTCTCTTCAAAAGCGGTTACTGTTTTGGAGACCCGTATCATATTGTGAAGACAACATGCAGCCAACACAATGTCATCAATAGCCTCAGAATGAACTACAATGGGTTCGAGAGATATTCCCTATCGTCCTACCAAGATGCCAAATGCATATTTCACAATTCTACTAGTTCTTTATAGCCTATAATTGAATATCCTCTCTTCATCGCCATTTATTGAATGCTTGTTATAGGTACGCATTATGTATGGCTTCAGTGGAAAGGCTTCATCTGCGACAGTTACATAGGGACAAGGATCACCAGTAGGTGTAAGCTTTTCATCTCTGGGAAAATGCAACTGATTCTTTGAGGTGTTCGTTCACCAGAAGATGACCTCTCTAAAATTCCACCATCGTTGCTTTTACAATAGGCACCCACATTAATCATAAAACATCTGTAGTGTTTATCCACCATCGCCAACAACATAATGGAATGTGTTCTTTTCAAATTAAAATAAGCATATCCACCACCATCTAGGCATCTTATCTGCACATACTTTCCATCCAAAGCAGGGAAAGCCTCGTGACGTAGAACCTTAAGAAATCGTCAACTTTCATTCCACCTACAGGAGACCACTTCCCACAGCCATTTCAGTCACCTGCATCATCACATTCATCTAATTACTACTGTTCAGACAAATAGAACTTATCTTCCTCCGGTTCCACAAGGTCAAAACCTTAATCCAGGAACTGGTATATCTAGAGATAGGGTAAATTCGCTTTTGCAAAAAAACGCGAAAAGAAAAAAAAGGGTCGAAAATAGGGTATTTATAAGCATTCTTTGCGTTTCATGGCATTTGAAAGTGATTAAAGCGATTTTTATTTCGCGAATTAACGCGAAAAACGTGATTTTGAGAGTATTTTAGCTAAATTATTCTATTTAGCGAAATAGACGCGAATTCCCTGAAAATGCTGTGCATTTAAATAAAATGCTGAGAATTTCTATAAAACGATGTTTTTCAGCGGAAATAAGTGATTAAAAAATCATTGAGTTTCACTCGTCTGTGTGCTTCAGCTCGGGTTTTACTTGCATCCTGTGCCTTCCACAGCCCATCGGGCTAATCGCCACATTCCGTTAGTCGTTGCTTTTATCATAAATCCTTTGTATAGGCCCTAAAAACATTGACGAAAGACATTTTTACCTATTTTGCTACAAAATGGTAAATTATGCCACAAAACGCTAAATTTCCAATAATTAATGCTAAAAAAACTGAAAATTAATGCTATTTTACCCTATCTCTAGGTATATCATCTGTTATTAATGAGGCATTGGAAAATTTGTTAAAAAAATTATAGTAAAATTTATTTATTCAGTTATGAGATTGTAAACAAGTTTATTTAGTTTATTGTTTTATTCATAATGTATGTGAACGAGATTTTTTATTTCATCCCTTAATGCTTTTTTTTGTATAAAATTAATGATTATTTGTATTTATAAACATTTTATTTTTAATCAAAAAATTCATTAAAGGTTTTTTTTCACTCATCTTAAGTACACAATAAGTCTTTCTTTTTCTGATATAGGGTGACCTGGTGATCTAGGGGTAAGGTGTCAGACTTCTATGCTGGGGGTCCGGGGTTCAATCCTTGGTCCCGGCACAGATTAATCTGATTGCCAAACCCTTCCTTCACCTCTGACAAGACGTGTATTAATCACAACTTGTGAATATGTGGAATGCCAGGCCTCCACCGTGGTTCGGATCCCATGTTAAACTGTAGGTCCTCCATTTCATCTCACAATCACCCTACCATTACATATTAGCGTAAGTGCGTATAACCCGAATGGGTAGTAAGACGCGGTGCAAATAATAATAATAATAATAATAACTTTGCTGATATACTGTTTATCATCTGGATGTTGCATTTTTCTAGTTTTGGTTTCAACAAGTAGAGAAGGGTAGAAAACTTCTTTATTGACATCCTTGAGTACATTTTAAAACGCTCTCCATCTTTTAAAATCCCAGGCCGTAAAGTATTAAATTTACCAAATTCACTCCTCTCAGCATTTATGGGATATATCCATTCTCTCATGTGTTCCAGTGCAAATAACAAACTAATAGTGGCTACAATCCCATCATCTTCTTTGAGTCCAGCTTATATTTTTTCATCCATTTTAGTACTGTCCACTTGAAGGTTTGATTAAACGAATCGTACACAAAATGGTCTGTTTAATCACTTGAATTCCGGTGTGTTTTGTTGTGTTGTCATATGTTGACACGTGTTGACACGATACGTCATCGTGGTCTGTAGATGGCTTAACTCTTTACATTCAGTAAACTCGTCAGTTTTTGAATATTTGCTAAGGGCATTTTGAAATTTGTTGATCAGTTTGGTTTTGTTTTAAATAAAAAAAACCATCATATAATTCTAGCATGTTCATGACAGATATTCATCAACTATTGAAAGAACTATATTTTAAAAAAACATTTTAGAAAACATTCTAAAAAAATGTCTATAAAGAACGGAACGAATAATTATATTTATATTTAAGTAAATGAATTCAATTAATTTTTTACACTTTAAATAATTGGTCTTGCAAAATTAAGTATTAAACTAGTGAAATGTTTGATGTTATAGTCAGCCTAATTTTAATGTGACATCTTGATTAAAAATTATCAAATTAAATTATTCATAAATAAGGATTCAAGTTAAATTTGAAAATGGCTAACAAAGAATTTGTATCAAAAACATTTACTGTAGAGTGTAGAGTGACAATAAATAAAGAAAATGTTAAACAAAGAACATGTTAAAATCAAACAAAAGTATATGATACACAAATTATTATTTATAGTAATTATATTAACATAAAAAATATAGTTTGAAACTAAATCCCAAACTTTTGTTCGTCCCTTTCTCTTTAGATAATCAATTTATTTTCTATGTCAATATATTATAAATATTAATTTATGTAATAACTTCTTCATTTTTATAGTAATAATACGTTCTATTTTTCCAATTTACCTTCTTTCTTTTTATCCTACATTAAATGTTTACTGTCCAATTTCATAGTAAAATATTTTCAAATTCAACTTGAATCTTTGTATAAGACTAATTTAATTTATTAAATTTTAATTAAGGTTTCACACTAAAAAATATTATCAATTTAACATTTCACTAATTTAAGAATATTTTGTAAAATCAGTTAAAAGTTAAAACTTTAAAAATGCATGGGTTTCCTTCCATCTCACCTTAAATTTCAGGCTCTCCAAATAATGGCGCTTCGATTCAAGTGTTCATCAATACACAGAAGCACTACAACTCATGTCTTCTACCTCTAAGAGTCTTTAGTTCTAATTCCGTTCGGATACAATGCCATGGCTAATATAAGACGATGTTAAGACGCTATTAAATCAAACTTTCAAAATGCCCAAACCAACATTAATTAAAAAGTTAATTAATTGTAAATAAAAAGTTTAAAATTATTCTATAGCCCTTTCAATTCTTGCTCCAAATTACTTTTTTAATGTTTTTATTTAATCACGTCTGGGAAGTTTAACGCCCGCAGAAAACTAGCCCTCATCTTGGTATTTACATTTTACTGTAAGGCTATCGGAGGGCAAGAGATTCATTTAGTCTTTGATGTGTTTTGAAACCCACTTTGGTGGCCGCATGGTCTAGGGCATCAATCTATAGACTGCCGATGAAGACAGGATTGGGGTTCGAATTAAGGTAAAGCGTACTGTTATTTTTTATAAATGGTTTTCCATTCTACCTCCATGCAAATACTGATAGACTTACTCTAAATTAAGCCTTCCTTTTATCTAACTTAATAGTGTAATTAGTAAATATGCATACAGCCCAAATGGTAGTAATACCTGATACTAAAGTATATAAATATACATGTAGTATGATTGAAAAATATATATTTATATTTATTTAGTAAATATAATATAATATTACATATTAATATAAGAATTTGTATTAGATCTATTTAATATATACATGTATAAAAGCTATATAGGTATACAAATATAGGTATAAAATACATATATGTATAATATATGTGTATAAAATATATTATATTATTATACTATTATATATGCTTATATATCATTATTGTACTATTATTATATATTAAATATTTATTACTATACTGTTACTATATAAGCCTATGTGTATATTTTTATTATTACTATACTATTATTGTATATACCTATAAATATAATATATAGGTGTAAAAATATATATGTATACAAATACATATTATTATTTCTATACTGTTATTATATATGCCTCTTTACATATATAGTTTTATTACTATACTATTATTATATATCCCTCTGTATATTATTTTTATTATTATATTATTATTACATATACAATAATTTATATTTTATAAATAAATTTTATACATATATATTTTATACCTGTATATTATACAAATATATATTTTATACATGTATCTATTAAATAGACATAAAATAAATGTATATATTAATATATAGTCCCATTATATTTATATATTAAATAAATATTAAAATATCTTGGATATAATTATCATGAAGGCTTTCACGGCTGGTGTTTGATTAATTTAAATAAATATTTCCGGTCTTGTCCCATATTAAGGGAATAATAATTTGAGTGTTTGTTTCAATTCATCTAGTCTGATTTTTCAGTATCGTAGAGGTCAGGGTTTGAATCTTGGCCTGGTATCCTGAGTACTTTTTTTTAAATAGTAGTTTCCCCCTCCCAATTGACGCAATTGCGGGCAAATTTTCTCAAAATTACACACTTCCCCTTCTTAACCATTTAATAACCTCAAACCTTTGAATCCTTGAGGATGTTAGAAAATCTAGGATCCGAGATAAGATTTGATTTGAGATTATAAAATATAATTTACTATTATTAAAAATTGTTGTTGGAATTTTTTTAAGAAGTTCTAAAACTGGTTTTATTATGGTCTAAACCAAAGATCTTTTAGGAAAAAACTAACAGCCAGACCCCAGATCGTCAAATTATCACCTACCTGAATGTATTATAGCAAAAATTATTAATTATGTTAGTAGTTTCTATTTTTTACCGCAGTTAAAGAAATAATTGGGTAAAACTTGCTTTGCTGGCCGCATGGTCTAAGGCATTACGCTTGTGTTAAACTAGACCACCGACGACAGTGTGTTCGGTGTTCGAATCTACATCGGGTGTACTGAGAATGATTTTTCCAAAATGGCTTTCCACTTTTCCTCAATGTAAATGGGGGTACACTCCTTAAGAATTCAACCTTTTTCTTCCTTAATGCAATATCGTAATAAGTACATATACGTATAAACTGAACAGGTGTTAAAAAATTGAATAAATTAAGTGTAATATGTCCATCGTCTTTTCCAATATTTGGATTCGTAGAACAGTGGATTCAAACCATATAAAATATATAATATATAATATACATATATATATATATATATACAATCAAACCTGGATAATTCGAAGTTAAAGGGATATCACCATGTGAAGAAAACTTAACCCTATGTTTCTGGTAGAGCAATATTTGATTTATTTTGACCAAAAAAGGTTTTGCAATAAAAACTGCAAAAACAATGGCCTTTCTCGCGTTCCTATCCAGCTCTCCTTAAGGAGGGCATACGCTCCAATAGTAGCGTACGGCCACGTGATCTCTTAATTTTTTTGTTTTCGTTAATTTTATCACAGGTACTTTCGACCTTCTAGAATGGTGATTTATTTAAAGGTGTCCTTAATCTCTATATTAATAACCGACGTCTCACCTACTTTCAAGGAATATAATACTCAGAATATACAGAACAATAATTTTACCTCAGGTGACCTGGTGGTCTAGGGGTAAGGTGGCAGACTTCTGTGTTGAGGGTCCGGGGTTCAATCCTCGGTCCCGGCACAGATTTATCTGATTGCCAAACCCTTCCTTCACCTCTGACAAGACGTGTATTAATCACAACTTGTGAATGTGAGGAATGCCAGGCCTCCACCGTGGTTCGGATTCCACGTTAAACTGTAGGTCTTTCATTTCATCTCACAATCACCTTACCATTACACATTAGCGTGAGTGCGTATAACCCGAATGGGTAGTAAGACGCGGTGCTAATAATGATAATAATAATAATAATAATAATAATTTTACCTGTTGTTCTCCATGAGTTATAAACTTATATGAGGAAAACAAAATATTTAGGAAGATGTTTGGTAAAAAAAGAGGTTAGGCTACTAAGGAGTGGAAGAGGTTACATAATGATAAGTTGTATACACAATACTCCTGACAAGATATTATAAGAATAAACAATTCTCGTAGATTACTGGGGGTAGGGCATGCAGCGTGAATGCAAGAATCTAGAACCTAGTTCAGGTTATTGACTGGTAAACCCAATGGGAAGAGACAATTTGGAAGATCTAGACTCAGATGGGAAGGTGACATTAGAATGGACCTGAAAGAGATAGGGTGTAAGAAGGTGTACTGGATATAACTAGCTCAAGATAGAAATATGGTGTAATGAGGTTGACTGGATATAACTAGCTCAAGATAGGGATAAGGTATAATGAGGGGACTGGATAGAGCTAGCTCAAGATAGGGATAGTATGTAATAAGGTGGACTGGATATAACCAGCTCAAGATAGGGATAGGGTGTAATGAGGTGGACTGGATAGAACCATATCAGGATAGGGATAGGGTGTAATAAGATAAGCTAGATATAACTAGCTCAAGATAGGGATAGAATGTAATGAGGTGGAGTTAATATAACTAGCTCAAGATAGGGATAGAATGTAGTGAGGTGGAGTTAATATAACTAGCTCAAGATAGGGATAGAATGTAATGAGGTGGAGTTAATATAACTAGCTCAAGATAGGGATAGAATGTAATGAGGTGGAGTTAATATAACTAGCTCAAGATAGGGATAGAATGTAGTGAGGTGGAGTTAATATAACTAGCTCAAATTAGGGATAGAATGTAATGAGGTGGAGTTAATATAACTAGCTCAAGATAGGGATAGAATGTAATGAGGTGAAGTTAATATAACTAGCTCAAGATAGGGATAGAATGTAATGAGGTGGAGTTAATATAACTAGCTCAAATTAGGGATAGAATGTAATGAGGTGGAGTTAATATAACTATCTCAAGATAGGGATAGAATGTAATGAGGTGAAGTTAATATAACTAGCTCAAAATAGGGATAGAATTTAATGAGGTGGAGTTAATATAACTAGCTCAAGATAGGGATAGAATGTAATGAGGTGGAGTTAATATAACTAGCTCAATATAAGGATAGAATGTAATGAGGTGGAGTTAATATAACTAGCTCAAGATAGGGATAGGGTGTAATGAGGTGGAGTTAATATAACTAGCTCAAGATAGGGATAGAATGTAGTGAGGTGGAGTTAATATAACTAGCTCAAGATAGGGATAGAATGTAATGAGGTGGAGTTAATATAACTAGCTCAAGATAGGGATAGAATGTAGTGAGGTGGAGTTAATATAACTAGCTCAAGATAGGGATAGAATGTAATGAGGTGGAGTTAATATAACTAGCTCAAGATAGGGATAGAATGTAATGAGGTGGAGTTAATATAACTAGCTCAAGATAGGGATAGAATGTAATGAGGTGGAGTTAATATAACTAGCTCAAGATAGGGATAGAATGTAATGAGGTGGAGTTAATATAACTAGCTCAAGATAGGGATAGAATGTAATGAGGTGGAGTTAATATAACTAGCTCAAGATAGGGATAGAATGTAATGAGGTATAGTTAATATAATAAGCTAAAGATAGGGATAGAATGTAGTGAGGTGGAGTTAATATAACTAGCTCAAGATAGGGATAGAATGTAATGAGGTGGAGTTAATATAACTAGCTCAAGATAGGGATAGAATGTAATGAGGTGGAGTTAATATAACTAGCTCAAGATAGGGATAGAATGTAATGAGGTGGAGTTAATATAACTAGCTCAAGATAGGGATAGAATGTAATGAGGTGGAGTTAATATAACTAGCTCAAGATAGGGATAGAATGTAATGAGGTATAGTTAATATAATAAGCTAAAGATAGGGTTAGATGGCGTACTTTTGTAAGTGCGGTAATAAACTTTCAAGTTTTAAGTTTCAAGATGCCATAGAATAAGTAAGTTAATAACAAACTAGTTTGTAATCACTAACCATAACGCAATAAAAATCCACTAAAATATAATCACGTTCAATTTCATTTGCCTTTAACTTCCAGTAAAGTAACCTAAATTACCTTAATAATAAGTGATGGTCACACATAAAATTGACTAAATAAAAGCGATATAATCAGTATATAAACGTACTGTTACACCCTGATCCTTCTGTTCAGATTAGTAATTATATTAAATAAACATATCATTAATATCTTACATCTGATTTTAATTAATTAATGATAGAAGCAATAACCCTCCCATAGCGTAATGTTACAACGGGAAGCCGCGAATTTGAGACAGGACATGGTAATAAGTTAGTAATCGAACCCCGAACGGTAAGATCCCAAATATATATCTATATAAACTCCAGTAACCCCATGGCTTCTTTGGTGCTGACTGACAATTCACAGCTGACTTATGACAGTCAACATTTAGGTTTACATCCTAATTTTTGACTGTCAGAAGTGACAGCTGCTAAACACATGTTTTTTGCAGATCATATGGTTCGGCGTAGGGATACATTATTTCGTCCGGTAGCTTTTTAAAGCCGTCAGCTGTCAGCTGTGAGCTGTCAGTCAGCACCAAAGAAGCCATGGGGCTACTATACAATACGTGAAGGTAACATGTTTTCCTAACAGACAATAATGTTACGAACAACGCCAACGCGGCTTTTCAACACTTCATTTGTTTGCAGATAATGTTTTGGTAGGATCCTTCTATCGTATAGTCTTGTTTTATTATTATTTTAGTTACTGTGTTTAATATGCACTTTCTGAACCGACTGATTATATCAGCACGTGGTTTAATAAACTAACGTATTCGTAGAGCCGACACAATATCCAGCCCCCACGCTGTTTATTCATCACTCTCAAATTTAACAAGTGATACACTTTTTTGAAATGATGGAAATCTCTCCCAGTATCTCATTAGGAAAACAGACTATCTATGAGATAAAATGTTAACTTGCGGTAAAGATATGGAAAATTGGAAATCAGGAGTTGGAAAATATAAAGCAGTTCAAGTACCTGGGAAGTCTGCTGACAAAGGGTGCCTACCACACCAAGGAAACTAGGTCGAGGATAGATCACCATGGCCAAGGAAGCTTTCAACAAGAAGAGGTTACTGCTGACCAACAAGTAGAGTTTGGAACTGAGGAAGAAACTGATGAAATGCTATATTTGGAGCATCGCACTGTATGGAGCAGAAACTTGGACTCTTAGGAACATTAAAAAGAAATTCTTGGAGAGCTTTGAACTGTGGTGCTAGAAAAATTATAAGAAGATTAGATGGACAGACAGGATGACATGAACAAGCCCTAAGAAGAGTGGGTGAGAAGAGAACCATTTTGAATGTGATTCTTCGGTATAAATAAAAACTTAAAGGAACATAAGTTTCATCATCAATTTCAGGAACAAACATTAATGTCACAAAGGTTCCGACTCTGCTCTAACAAAATAATAAAGTGATTACATTTTAACTTTTAATTCTACTTTTATTATAGGATATTAATAAATGTAGTAATCACTTTAATCCAGAGGTTATAATAATACGTAACATTAAAATTAAAGCAATTCAAAAAACCAATAATAGATATCAAGGAATGTCTTTGAAATATGCATGTAGCAAAAAGGTAAAACGTAGGTACTTTCTTCCCTTTTGATGGGAATCTATATAGGCATTACATATTAGATAAAAACTTTAATTATAATTGCACGTCTACACAACTTTTTGCGATTATAGCCTGTAGATAAAATTTCTTCAAAAAAGTAAAACTCAAATAAAATGTTTCTTACACTAGCGCTCTCTTCTTAAACTTTATTTTGTGTCTCCAGTAGTAAGCTTATAACACAATGACTTGCAACCCAGTCAGTCCTAGCTGCTTTAGTTTAATTTTAGTGAACAAAATTGTCTTTCAATTAGTTCAAACGCATTGCCTGGTACGTTCGTTATGTTAAATTTATGTTAGGTAAATACTCAAATACTATATTTATTTATTTATTTACGTTTTACACACTCTAATTGAATGTTACATTAGTTGATCGTGATACTGGCAAATGACTGTTTACCTAACTTGATTTTTAAATAAAAGCTACATTACGATAACATTAGATTGATCGTGAGTCCAATTTATTATTTCTTATGTAAAATGATCATCAATTGAAAATTACATTAGGTTAATATTGTCACAGGAAAAGTAGATTGTTAGGGAGAGTTGACTCGACCTAGGTAAAGTTGACTCTTACTAAAAGTATCAGTAAAAGTTGATAGAGAATAAACAGATCAACTTTTCCTAGGAAGAGTTAACTATGCCTGCTGTGGTTTAGTAAATGTTGATTCCGCGATGTTGCTCTCCACATGCGACTTCGCGCGCACATCTTTGTTTTGAATATCTCAGCTCTATTTGTTTACTGTTGTTTTCTAGGTTAGGTTAGGTTAGGTTAGGTTAGGTCAGGCTAGGTTAGGTTAGCTCTGCAACTCAAAGTGTCACAAATCTTTACCTTGCTGTAATAAATAATAAATATTTATATCTCTATTTGTATCATAAAGGTTTTGCTTTTTTATTTGTTTTTTATTAGGTAGTAGACCATTTCCTTGCAAAAAGTCAACTTTTACTAATTCAAGGTAGTAAGAGTATACTTTCCCTAGGTACGGTCAACTCTGACTAGTAAATGTTGATCGAAATTCATTACTTTTCGCTTTTAATCAACTTTTACTAAAAAGACCATTAAATGTCGACTCGGCCTAGGTAAAGTCGACTCTTACTGGAGAATCTACTTTTCCTGTAACAAAATTAAGTGGATCCCAGCAAATGATTTATAACGTGACGTAAACTTTAAGCGAAAGTTACATTGCGTTTACAGGCTGTTCTAGTACAATTGGGCCACTTTCAATATTTCTTCACATAATTAGATATTAATCATAAAATAATAGCATACCACTGCACAATAGTGAATAGTTAGTTAGTTAAAAGCTTACAAAATTCAAACAAAAAGATACATAACGAAAATACCAAGGATTTTGTTTATTAAGTAAATATTTACCATCGATAATATGATATTATTTTAAAAACTGGAATTTTTTTTTTTTCATCACGTATTATTACCCGTTTGAGCCATATGCATATGTATAGTACTAATTACAGTAATGTGTTAGGGATAAGGAAGGTTGAAATGAAAGGAAATGTACCCAAATTTGCCTGAGGAAAGTTAGAGTTAAAAAAAGTATAGTAAAACACAGCCTCATTAAACCCTCAACATTAAACATTCAGACCATGTCTTGCATGGCAGTTCATCGCAAGAGTTACGCCTTAAACTATTATACACAAGATGTGTATTAATCACAACTTGTGAATGTGTGGAATGCCAGGCCTCCGCCGTGGTTCGGATACCACGTTAAACTGTAGGTCCTCCATTTCATCTCACAATCACCCTACCATCACACATTAGCGTAAGTGCGTATAACGCGAACGGGTAGTAAGACGTGGTGCTAATAATAATAATAATAATAATAATAATAATAAACGATAATACCATAGAAATGGATCGGGGATATATTTCAACGTCAAATTATAAATAGTATCATACCTACTGTGGTGAATTGTCAATTACAAACTAATTTTTAACTAGATTAAATTTTAAAATTAAAATCATCTGTTGAAGTGTGCTCTTAACGTAGTTTATGATGAAAATGCCCCTCTCAAATTTCGTAGATCATCTTAATATTCTGTTCACGTCTAGCAGTGAATAGATCAATCAGTTTAGCTGAGCACTCAGAGGCTGTTCCCCAGCTTGTCGATCTATACTTGAGTAGGGTAAGGGGGGGCCTATTGTGTGGAGAGCCGCGAAACTATCGCCTGGATCTGGGCCGTCGAGAACTGATTAATACAGGGTGTGACCTAGATTTACTACGACACTTGCTTACTCAAGGGCATTAAGAACTAGAAATTATATTGCCGCTTTTATAAAAGTAAGCCACCCATCCCTATCTTAGGATAGTTCTATCCAGTCCACCTCACTACACCCTAGCATTATCTTGAGCCAATTCTATCCATTCCAACTCGTTACACCCTATCCCTATCTTAGGCTAGTTCTATCCAGTCCCCTTCATTACACCCTATCCCTATCTTGAGCTAGTACTATCCAGTCCAACTCATTACACCCTATCCCTATCCTAGGCTAGTTCTATCCAGTCCACCTCATTTCACCCTATCCCTATCTTGATCTAGTTCTATCCAGTCCTCTTCATTACACCCTATTCCTATCTTGAGCTAGTTCTATCCAGTCCACCTCATTTCACCCTATCCTTATCTTGAGCTAGTTCTATCCAGTTCACCTCATTACACCCTATCCCTATTTTCAGATATCCTGTCCACCCTCCAATCCTCTTCTAGATCTTCCCACTGGTGTATTCCCATTAAGTTTGCCAGTCAATAACTTGAACTTGGTTTTTGTATCTTTCATTCCTGCCCATCGTAACCTGCAAGATTTTATTACCCTAAACATGTCTGGCAAGGGTGCAGGGTATGTATTTCATCACTATGTAACCTCCTCCACTATATACTATCTACATTATTTTTGGATCAATTATATTCATGAGTGGCGTAGTTGGCTAACGCGCTAGTCGTGTTGAGCTCGACCGCCGAGGATGGGGAGATCGAGGTTCGAATCTCGGTCGGGTGAACTGGGGGTGGTTTTTCCTAAATGGTTTTCCACTCTCCCTCCACGCAAATGTGGGTTTACTTCCTCTGAATTCAACCCTCCCAATTCATAATCCATTAGCGTAATTAGTAATTAAGCGTATAACCTGAACGGTTAGTAAGACGCGGTGCTAAATATTATTTTATTATATTATTATTATTATTATTAATTATTATTATTATTATTTATTATTATTATTATTATTTATTATTATTATTATTATTATTATTATTATTATTATATTCATGAGGGTTTTTTTTGATATCCTAATTTTTTTATCGTCACATATTACTAGTACTATATTCTCATTTTATAGTATAAACAATTGCCTATTCTGTTTGTGTTTTCCTATTTAATTAATAAGAGACTTAACGCGCCTATTTTGGCTTTGAGCTCTCTCTCTGTCTCTTTTTCCTACGTTATGAATTTTTTGCTGAAATAGAAAGTCCAGTTTATTAGAAACTATAATTAGTGGCATACGTGTTAGCAGTAGGTTGGAAAATCTATAAATGGTTAAATAGCTTCCAATGAGCGTAAATCTGGGGAAGGACAATAGGAGCAGCGGCGGACATCTTGAAAGGGAACGGCTAATTTGATATTTTACCCCCCCTTGACATCGTGTGAAGTATAACTAAGCTTTTCAAATTATAAAACACATTTTACGTGAAAATATAACCCATTTCAATACTGAAAAATCTATAAAAGTATTTAGTGATTAACAGCATGTGACCCGTTTCGGTGGTTGAATGGTCTAAAGAAGAGGTTTCCAAACATTTTATACTGAATGAGTGCTTGCATCAGAGAAAAATACATGCTAGAGCCCTCATTAATATCTTATACACTAATATTATGAACATTAAATAAGGAATGCTATATTTTACAAGTATAAATTGTAATTATATGGAATTATACATCCCAATAATTTATTATTCGCATTTGTATTCAAAATCACGACACTATAAATGAGAGCAGGCAGTAAGATTTATTTGTTTTAATTTGTTAAGTTGCAAGGTATGGCGACATCTTTCTACGTCTCTGTTTAAAAAGACAACGCAGTTTTGTAAACAGAGACGCACCTGGATGACCACACCTTTTTTTTTTCTAGGAAGCTTCGAGAAGGAAATGTTGCTTGATATACCCCTCCAGAGTGCGTATCTGATCACTTTTCTTCCTGACAAGGAGCCAAGTAGGTAAAGTCTATGTGAATCTCAATTCGTGTTTTTACCGGAACCTAAATCTCGCATGTCGGGAATTGTCGTGTAATAGTTAGGCATTTGAATTAAAGTCAATAACGTGTTAAATATCGAACAAAAAATTGTTTATCTACTTATAATAAAAACTATAAAATACCGTGACCTTTAATTTTTTAAATAAGATATCATCCTTTTTTTAATTACTATAAATATAGGATAACAAACTTGGACCCAATTTAATCATGATAACAAATATCACCCTAATGGTGGCGAATAAACATTAACATATCACACTATATTTTTTAAACGTTACAAAATGTATAAAACAAACAGAAAAATTCACATGTTCTGGCTGCGCCTTTGGAAAATGCTCTCTATTCAGATTTTTAAAAAATGGGGTGTGGCTGTGTCATGGACACGGCCGTGTGTTGTACGTGAATACGTTTATGTAACGGGTTATATTTTTTTTGAATAAAATATTTTTATTTATGTATTTAGGATAAAAGCAAGGAAACAAATAATTATTGTGTTACAATATAACTTTATATACAATCGATAGATTTTGACGACAGCTGACGATTAAAACCTAAACGAACATCGTAGCTTCTCCGAGTCAAAAGTTATACTAATTGCAAATCTCGATACGCAGCAAAATAACCTCAAAATGGCGGCGCTTCCCCCTCCACCACGCGCGATGCGTCACTGTTCTCGCTTATCGTAATGAATTCTTTGATCCTTTAGCTATCCAGTGGTATAATTTAATTTTGGATGTAGAGGAAAGATTCAAAACTACAACATCAAACTGTATCCCCCGATTTTGTTATCATTAGGTTTTTTGTATTGCAATTTGCAATCCATATTACTGATGCTATTTTATAGTGTTAAAAACAAATAAAGACTATTCTATAATAGCCTCATGTAATCCGAGATAACTATGGCGTAGCCTAGCGGCTTCATGGAGTACAGTTTGAAAAACTTTGGTTTAAGGCGTCACTCTCGCACTAGATTGGACTGTCAATAAACAAGAAATCTATATTCGAATCTCGGTCTGGTGTACTGAAGGTGTTTTAACAACATTGTTTTTAACTTAAATGCAGGTCTGCTTCCTCTAAATTCAGCCTTTCTATCCAGTAAAACATTAACATAATTAGTGCCTATGCTTATACAACGAACTTGTAGTGAGACATGATGCTAAAAAAATATGTGAATAGGCTGCATTTAATAAACCAATATATTATGAAATATATTTTACACTGCTTATTGGGTGCTTGTTTTGTCCTTAGGTGCCTATTCTGGTGCCTAGAACACATATTTTTAACGCTTATTTTAAATATTGTTGGTACCTAAGAATCCGCACCCTCAGTTCATAATCGTGTTTGACGGGTCGGGTAGTTACTTAAACAGCTGTTGAAAATAACCATTTCTTACGATGTAGAAAGTTAACTGCTGTACAATTAATTGTACATGAATACCGAAACTTGTGTGATCAAAATGATATTTAGTTACAGAAACAGCCGCATCAAGTATCATATTATTTAATTTGAAATCTCAAGTACAATTTCTCTTATACAAACGGCAGCATAAAACCGCTCCCAATTCTGACTCTGATATAAACTGTGAGTGAAGAATGGTCCTGAATATTGCACGAATCCTGGATAGCAAAGTGGTAGGGCAATGGTTTTCTAATCCAAGGGTTCTGGGTTTGATTCCCATGTACAAGTGTCATTTTTCAAATCTACGAACATATCTTATAGTCATAAGTTTGTTTTATCGTATGGAATTACTAATCTGGAGGTACATGACATCCAATTCAGACGCCTGAATGTAGACTAATACTCGCTCTGGTGGCACAGAACGTTACCTAGGGTACACCATAGGAAGGCGACCTGGTGGTCTAGGGGTAAGGTGTAAGACTTCTGTGCTGAGGGTCCGGGGTTCAATCCTCGGTTCAGGCACAGATTTATCTGATTGCCAAACCCTTCCTTCACCTCTGACAAGATGTGTATTAATCACAACTTGTGAATGTGAGGAATGCCAGGCCTCTACCGTGGTTCGGATTCCACGTTGAGCTGTAGGTTCTCCATTACACATTAGCGTAAGTGCGTATAACCCGAACGGGTAGTAAGACGCGGTGCTAATAATAATAATAATAATAATAATAATAATAATAATACACCATAGGAGGTTGTCTACACGTCACACCCGTAATGAGATGATGTGATGAGAGTTAATATAGAGGTGTAGATCAGTGGGAGCCTTAAACCTAACTTAAGCCTAACTAACCAAACCCTGGTGACCGTTGGAATAGTTCCTCTTAAGAGAAAAATACCCAAGGCACCAGCCGGAAATCGAACCCTGGACCCTCAGGTCCGTAACCAGGTGCTGGGGCCGCCATCCAGCTATAAACATAAATAATAATTTCACATGAAAACAATAATCTACATTAATAACATGAAAAGTTTGTCTGTCTGTCTGTCTGTCTGTCTGTCACTAGCGTTGTGCGATACCTATCTCACGAAAAGGGCTGAAATTTTAAATTTAGTAGCCCTTGTGCACAAACATGTGGACCTGAAAGCTGGAATTTTAAATTTTTGACTAGATTTCTTCTAATTTAATTAACAACTTGGTTGTAAGACATAAAATGAAAAGATTTTTTTTCTGTCTGTTTGAGGCAAATAAAAGCGTTACCCCAGATACAGTAGCCCCACGGCTTCTTTGGTGCTGACTGACAGTTCACAGCTGACTTCTGACAGTCAACATTTAGGTATATACCTAAATGTTGACTGTCAGAAGTGACAGCTGCTAAACACATGTTTTTTGCAGATCATATGGTTCGGCGTAGGGATACATAATTTGGTCTAGTAGCTTTTCAAAGCCGTCAGCTGTCAGCTGTGAGCTGTCAGTCAGCACCAAAGAAGCCAAGGGGCTACTATACATCTGTTAGTATCAACTAATCAGAAGGTACTTTCCTAATTAAAGGTATTATTTTATTTTATCGTACTTATTTATAGCACTATGTATTTAAATTAAATCAATTCATATACACCCCATCTACCATAGGAGTTGTGGTAACTGACATCTAACAAAAGGTACAAGATCTACCCTCATATATCCATTCGCAAAACCATATGATCTACGAGACCATTTAATGATTATCTGTCACGTTTGGAGATCAAAACTTTCACCGCCGACCATTTGTTCTTAATTATGTTTATATTCTAAGTTTTAACCGTTTTTACATCGTCTGCTAGCTGTCAGTTACCATTACTCCTATGGCGAGTGGACTCTATATACCAAAACACGTTAGAGAAAAATCAAAAATAGCAATGGCCAAGGGTGCTTTCAGCAAAAAGAGGTTTATACCGACTAACAAACAGGACACGGATAAATAGAAACTGGTGAAGTGTGATATATATGGAGCAACGCTTAATTTAGGACTGAGACATAACCCTGAGGCTGAATGAGAATAAATATTTGGAAAACTTTGAGATATGATTCTGGAGGATAATATGTAGTAGTGTATAATGTCGGCAAATAAGGTGTCTAAAAGGTGTTTTTAGAGGTGTCAATGAAATTATAATTTTTCTGAAGGTGATTATACGAATAAAGCCCAACTGTATGGGTCACATGAAAAAGAAGTATATTATTGAGTGATGTTATAGAAGGAAAGGTGGAAGAAAGTAGGGGGTCAGAAAGAGGTGGAATGCAACTGATGAATTACCTCAAACAAGGAAAGAGGATATGAAGTTTTTGGATCTAATAATGGAAGTTGCTGATGGGACATGCTGTTAAGATAAGGTGACCTTTTAATCATGACACAAATACGGAACACTATCCTGTCAAAGGTTGGCCACTTAGTAAACTTCATTAATCATTAATATTGAACTATTATAACTATTATCATTGGTTAGTTAATCGAGATATTGGGGCAGACTGACTGACCGTTATATGAAACGCAGTATACAGTGATTAGATAAGAATTCAGGGATTCCCAAAACCCAGCGGTTAAATTTCAAACTCAGGGCAGTCCATGTAAAATTATAACCAAAAATATCCTATCATTGTTATGTTTTAATAAACTCAGAAAGAGAAATATTGTAAAATACCGAGGTTTCAATGATTAACACCATCTAATTTCTAAAATACGGATCATTTATGGGACGCATGGTAAGATATGGAACATACAGTAAAACCTTGGATTGCGAGTAACTTGGTTTGCGAGTGTTTTGTAAGACGAGCAAAATTTTTCAATAAATTTTAACTTGATAAACGAGCGATATCTTTCAATACGATTAGTACTATGGTTACGCTTTGTCTGCCGAGCAGTGTCATTGGATAGGTTCTTTGTTAAAGTCACACAAAAAGAAAAATATTTTAGTGAGCCAACAGATAGCAGTGATTCCGTTAGTAACAGTGAAAGTCGTCCTAAACTATAACCCACCTCCTCCTCTCATCTCTCTCGTCCACCTCACACCAGCCACCATTAAATTTAATTAATAAATTTGATTACAGTACAGTTACATTTAAATAACGAAAATAAAAAAGGTATTAATCATTTTTAGATTAAATATTTTTGGGTTGTGGGACGAATCATCTGAGTTTCCATTATTTCTTATGGGGGAAATTCACTTTGATATACGAGTGCTTTGTATTACGAACACGTTTACGAAACGAATTATGCTCGCAATCCAAGGTTTTACTGTACAAACTTTTTTTGGACCTGTAAAAAAAAAAAGTGACGGGACTCTCAAATACGGGATGGATGGTCACCTGATGTTATGACTCAATCTTGACAGGCCACCGGACTTGTCAAGAGAGTCGACACCTAATAACTACTACTTTTGGGATTCTATACTCTTCTCTGTAAGGGGGCTCTGCTACCAATATTTTGGATTTCTAATTTTCTAGAATGAATCGTAAAATTTCGGGGGAAACCAAATCTTAAACTATGCTTCACTTGTGACAACGTCCATTCTTAATTGTTTGTCCTTGAGCCAGTAAGTTTTGTGCGGAAGTGTCCCTCAAACAAAGTGTTTCTTGAGGACTTTTAACAGCGTGAAGGAAACCCCACGGCAAACACGCGGTGATCTAACCTCTTCTGTCAGTTCGACTGTGGCGCGTCGTGGTGAGGGAGATTGGAACCAAGCCGTGGCCTGGATCAAAGCCATCGCTAAACAAATGTTTCCTATCCACGACTCAAACTCCTCCCCGGCAGTGTAAATACAACAACCTTGTTGTCTAGAAATAGACAACGCCACACCAAAAAAAACCAAACTTAAATAATGGTGATGAGAACTAGAACTACCAGCGAACGTGAATCATTCCACAGTTAAACATTTCTAATAGTTCATGTGGGCGTAAGAAGATTTGTAGTTCTTATAGATGATTTTTAAGGCTTAAATTTGGAACTATATATATACTGTAATAATAATAATATTTAGCACCGCGTCTTACTACCCGTTCGGGTTATACGATTAAGTACTAATTATGCTAATGGATTAGGAATTGGGAGGATTGAATTTATAGGAAGTGAACCCGCATTTGCGTGGAGGAAGAGTGGAAAACTATTTAGGAAAACCACCCCCAGTTCACCCGACTGAGATTCGAACCTCGATCTCCCCGTCCTCGGCGGTCGAGCTCAACACGACTAGCGCGTTAGCCAACTACGCCACCGAGGCGGGTTATATACTGTAGTCTCTGGATAGTTCGACATTGGGTAATTCAAAAAAAATGTATAGTTTGAACCCATATGATTCCACATGAAATTACTATTTAAATTAATGGTGAAAAAAATAACTTCTAATTCAAATTTTAGAAGGAAATATTTGATAATTTGAGGCCTATAGTTTGTTAATTTTCGAGATAGTTTATATTCATTTCAGACCTAACTTAATAATCTTTAATTAAATCACCTCATATGCCAAGAATGTCAAAGTTAAAGTTATTTCCAAATACGTAGTAAAAGTGAAAGCGGGAATTTCTAAACCTGTGGTGAGCGGGTTGCCTAGAGTAGGGGTATGTTTTGGCACGGCTTTCATTGGTTCTGTTTGACAATCACGTGAAGCCAAGCGTGGAAGGAGTAAACTTTCACGTTGTGCTTCCTTAATGGTTTAAGTTTGCGTTTTAACGACGATACATACTTGGAGATTTCCAAGCTATTCTGTGAAGCGGGTTGCATCTTAACTTGACGCACCTAAGCAGTCTAAGCTCTATCACACTTAGATGCCAATGTACAAAATAAAAAAAGAGGGAAGAAAATGAGTTAATGGGCTGATAGCCCTTTCCCTCTTCCTCTGACGAGTTTACACAGTCACTTTAAAATTTACACCATGGAAACATTGACTTACTTTTTAATTTTACCTTTTTATTGTTTCCTATTCTAGATAGACATACGCTACCAAGGACTTTTATAATCTACCTCCTTGTGTGAAGACTTTCACAAGACATGTTCGTGACTAAGTTGTATATGATTTATAAATAATACGTTTACAAAAAAACTACTTAACGATAAAAATAATAATGTTGTAACACTTTAGGACTATTTTGAGAATTAAATAAGAATGTATGGTCTTTGTTTCAACGTTATATCTTTAAAACTCGCTGAGTAAAACGTAAATTCTATCTTGACCAGCCGTGATGTCACAGGTAGGCATCGTCCTTAATATTTTAACTTTCCCAAGCTTATATAATTTGTGTCTAAATTTTTGTTTTAGTTTTTCTGTATGTGTGCTTTATATAGCATGTATAAAATGTGTTTGTTTAAATGTAGAATATTTTGAGGTTTTTGATTTACTACTCATAAAAATTGTTAACTAAAATTTTGTATATTTTAAATTTTTAGATACCCCTTGTACTTGGAATTAAAAAGGTTCTATTGTACAGTGACAGGCGAACTAAACTTTAATAATTGGGACACAGCTTATACTTTTAATATAAGCTGAAAAACGCAAACCTCTAAATCACTTTAAGAAAGGATTTTTTTAAATAAAATGAGTTCGAAAATAGGGCTTTCTCAAAACGGTTTTAATGAGAAACAAGTTAGTTAAGGCATGTTTTGATTATTTTTTAATGGTTCTTTGTATTACACAAACTTTCTCTTACCTTTATCTAAAACGGAAAAGGTTACATTAAAAGTCGTAAGATTTGTGAAACGAAATAATGTTTCAAACATGATTAAACAATAGAGCATCACATTCCACCAAAGAATATAAATGAATGTGGGGACCTGGTGGTCTAGGGGTAATGTGTCTGACTTATGTGCTGGGATCTGGGGTTCAATCCTCGGTCCCAGCACGGACTTATCTGTTTACCAAACCCTTCCTTCACCTCTGACAAGACGTGTATTAATCACAACATGTGAATGTGTGGAATGTCAGGCCTCCACCGTGGTTCGGATCCCACGTTAAACTGTAGGTCCTCCATTTCATCTCACAATCACCCTACCATTACACATTAGCGTAAGTGCGTATAACCCAGAGGGGTAGTAAGACGCGGTGCTAATAATAATCATAATAATAATAACATAAATTAAAAAGATACACTTTTACAGAAAAAAAATGAGAAAAGACGAAAATATCTGTTCACCAAAGAGCATAAAAATCAAGTCACCACTTTCAAATACCTCAATTTTTTTTTTTAAAAACTGCTTTTATTTCGGAAATTATTGGTTTGATCAAAATATATTGCAAATAAATGTTTTTCATTTTTAATATTACTACAACTTTACATCGACAAGTTATTTTATATCTCAAATAGTTACGGAGATATGACCAAAATTGGAAATGTATGTTGGTTCAAAGTAGTTCCCTTAAAGTATTTTTCATGGGAAAATGAGGATTACCATTTTGTTTGTAATGTTATTTATTTATTTATTTATTTATTTAGCACCGCGTCTTACTACCCGTTCGGGTTATACGCCTAAGTACTAATTACGCTAATGGATTAGGAATTGGGAAGGTTGAATATAGAGGAAGTGAACCCGCATTTGCGTGGAGGGAGAGTGGAAAACCATTTAGGAAAAACCACTCCCAGTTCACCCGACCGAGATTCGAACCTCAATCTCCCCGTCCTCGGCAGTCGGGCTCAACACGACAAGCGCGTTAGCCAACTACGCCACCGAGGCGGGTGTTTGTAATGTTAAACAGTGCCTAAACACAAAACTTAGTCAAAATCACTAGCTATAAATTCGAGCAAGATGATTGTATCTATTTTTGCCCTTCAACAAAACACGATTAATTTTAGGAAATTCCTTGGGGTAACCTTATGAAAACCCTAGATATCAAGTTTTAGCCCAATTGGTAAAATTGTTTCAGCTCTAAGCCGAGATATAGACAAAGTGAAAAAAAATTGAAAGTCTGGTTCCGTTAGGTTTTTTGCCGTCATATGTACTATAAACATGAAACGTTTCAGTTTTCAAGGTCATATAGAGGGTTCTGGAGGGGGCGGGTGAACACATATAAATACACACACATTATAAAATTATTTATGTTTATATATATCTACTTAAATAATTTTCTAATGTATATATATATATATACATTAGAAAATTATTTATGTAATGTATATATATATACATTAGAAAATTATTTATGTAGATATATATATTTATGTTTATATATATATATATAGACCTATAATGTGATATAGGTATATATATACACATATATATATATATATCCATTACTGTTTCTAGCCTGTGGTCAGCTTTTTATTCAAACCATATATTTTCCACTACAGGCTTGCTAGGACTTTCGTAGCTTCATATACCTTATAAAATAACTTAAGACTAGGACAGGCACAACATCCAGTCCCCAGCCAGTAATTCATCACTGTGAAAGGGTAAATCTATATTTTCATCAATGGTAAATTATATATATATATATATACAGAATATATAAACTGGTGTTTGTAATGGTGTTTGTATGTTAGTACAGATCAATTTTGATAGAAAGGGCCTTATCTGAAAGCTAGAATAACTAGATTTACTTTCACTTATGCATATGTCAAGTCATGTGATCTGAAGCTGTCACTTTTGATAGGTATTATCCATACCTGTAAAATAACACAAATAATTTTATTTTTTTATACTTTGATCACAAAAAGTACGTTTGTAATTTTTAAAAGACTCTTTTAGTTAAAGTTTGATTGTGCTTAACATAATATCTTAATCTGATTGAAAATGTATTTTGTCCCCATGGAATTTTACCCAAATAAACCCGATGGAGGACCATTTATGTACACTTCGTTTATCCTGATAGGTAGCAGGCTTAACTTTCCTGGTTCTACCACGGTGCAGCTTGTAAGATAGGGTTGTAGTGTACAGGGGCATCGCACAAAAAGAATTTTGGAGAAAGGTGGATGGAGGTGAGAGTGAATTTCTCAACTTTAAGCATTCTATGATTAGAATAATCCCCAGGTGACCAGTTAACAAGGGTAACGTTGAGAACACCAGAGCATATAGTGGTGGAATACTTCCTATTAAATAGGGGGTGGGACTCACCCCCGGGAAATTTGTCAAATTTGAGGAAATTATTGGGAGGTTTTAAGTGACTGTATTTTTAAAGTTATTTGTTAATGATGGATTTTTCAAGTTAAAAGTGTTATTTGTTTTGGCGTGCACCATCATTGTGTAGGAAAACTATAAAGTTTTGTCCCTTAAAAATTTCAGACTTTATTAAGTTATAAGCTTAAAATATGATATAACCTTCTTAAGGCTACTTTTGCATAGTAGAAAGAGTCTTGAAACTAGTGACAAAGGTGCTACTAGCGAACTTGATTAACTAAGCTCTCTATAGCTACCATCTACTACAGAAGGTAACTCCTTTGAATTTCTGATGAGCTATGAATTCGGGAACTTTTGAAAAGTACGGATTGACATTTGGGGAATTTAAAATTTGTTTGTACAAGTCTGAGGTTAATGATAGAGTGTCGGGAGAAACTTAGCGCTCACGTCCTGGTGTGACACAAAGATCCGTGTCATGCTGCGTGATAATTAGGGAGCTGACCAGTATTTTTCCTGATTGAACATGTTCAGTAAATAATCATCAGCAGTAATGAATGCCCTGGGGCCCCGGAAAAATATCCGTAAATGCTCTCTTAGAACTTGTAGGAGGAATCTGTGTGCCAAGTCGATAGATTCTTCACTCATTAGTAATCAGGCTTCAAAGTGACAACATTATACACTGCTCTCAGTCTGTGGATTCCGAAGGGCTAGTCCCAAACATTGGCTGTTTAGTTATGGTACCTGCCCCATGGGGTGGGTAATGTCCCCCTCTGCCCTGAATTGCTGAAAAGTCGCGGGAGGAGTGCACGCTCCCCTCCCACGTCAGTCTCCAAATGGGTACTCATAAAAATCAATGGGCACACATAAAATACCAATTTGCACACATAAAAAAATTGGTACACATTAAAAACTAATGGGCAACATTTCCCTACCCAAAAGGCTGGGGCACACATTAAAAACTAATGGGCACACATAAAAATCAAATGGGTTAAACCCATGAGCCCTAGGATACTGTGGTAACCCTCCTCCTCTCTGACGATGCCGGGGCATAGTCTAGGGGATGGAATGTGGGGTAATAACGTTAAATCAACCGGATGTGAAAAGTAGGTCAATCACAATACACACTCTATCCACTTACCACCCAGCCCCCAGGCAGAGTAATGACATCCCCCCCCCGGGGAACAGCGGTACATTTCTCGTGGATGTGGAAATCACAGCGCTGTACTGAACCAGTGCCAGCCAGTATTTTCCTGTTTAGTATAATCACCACTGAGTGGGGCCCCAGATATGGAGAATCACAGTGAGACATCACTTTATGTTTGACAATCGTCGAGAGAGGATGCCTTCTTGGGTCGGCACGTCGCGGGAGGAGTGACCGACACCCGAGACTGCACGCTCCCCCTACTAATAATTTAAAAACTACCACGTCAATCCCAATCATACCCAGACATTTCGATCCAATGGGCACACATAAAAAATTAATGGGCACATATAAAAAACCAATGGGCACACATTAAAAACTAATGGGCACACATTAAAACTGTTGGACACGCATTAAAAACTAGTGGGTACAAATTAAAATCTAATGAGCACACATAAAAATCAAATGGGCTAAGCCCATCAGTCCTAGGATATTGTGGTAGCCCTCCCCCTGTCTAACAATGCAGGGATGTGGGTCCGGGGGCATGATCTCGGGGGATGACACAACCACAGGATGTGGGTGGGGGAATAACGGTAAATCAACCTGATGTGAAAATTATGTCAATTGACATCACAACATATCTCTCTAACGGGAAATAGCCTGCTGTATGTAACAACTGGGCTTACTAGACTACTCCTAGTCTACTTAGCAACAGATTTATTCCCATTATATATTATTTACTATTTCCACTAAATATATTTATAAATTTTATCTTAAAGCATTTTGAGTGAGCCTAATTTAAGTTCTAGTCGTTGTGTTGATCAATCTTTCTTAGAGTTGCGAAACAACTTAATTCGTTAAAAAACCTGAATTTGTCAGTGTGTGTGGATTAAACGTTAGGCTTATCCTGGGGCGCACCCAGGATTTTGAGCCGGGGGGGTGGGCTTTTTAGATAGTCATTTTCATAATTGCAACATTATACATTTCAATTATTGTAATATTTGGAAATTTAATTTGATGTAGGGGGATAAGAAAGATATAGAATCAGCGATGTCCCCTAAGAAGCGGCGGCGAAAATTTTGATTTCAAAGGATGCAAATGGTAATATTTAAGCTAATTTGTACCAAAATTATATCCTCAGCCTAACTTCTGTCACTGTATAAGCCACTGGTTAACAGGTCTGTGTTTACACATTCTTCTTCACACTCAGGATTTGCAGTTGGTGTGGGTGGGGGCATATAATAATATCAACTGCCCCTTCCCCTCTTCCTAATACAATAGTGTTTACATAATTTCTCTAAAATAATAATTTCAAATACTGTACCCACTTCAAAACTCTATGTACAAAGAGTAAATATTTTAGCCATTTCTAGAAAATATTACGGTATCACAGGTCCAGTTTTCATTTATGTGCAAATTTACAGTAAAATTAAAAATTAACAGAAAGAAGTATTACTTTGAAAAGCCCTAATTACTGTACACATTTAAGTCCTTTTATATTAAATATAATTAAACAAAATATAATTGATTAATTGACGGAACATAATGCTAATCATATTTTTGTAATATCCTTAATTTTCTGGGGAGGGGCTTCAGCTGGGGGGGAATTCAGCCCCTAAAGCCCTCCCCCTCTCCCCCCGTGGGTGCGCCCCTGGGCTCGTCTACTTTGGTCTGCCGGACAAGAGGAGATTGGGGTTAAAATCAAGGATGTTATCATTAAATAGTTTCCCACTCACCATTCACGTAAATTAGAGTACATTTTCTCTAAGTTCTACCTTCACTAGAGTAAGTTGGGGATACCCCGAGAAGTCTGTCAGACACGTGGCACACCCACACCCACACACACACACACACACACACACACACACGCAAGGAATAATTAGTCTGTTGTGCGGGAGAAAAGGAAGTTGTAAATTCTATATACAATAAAAAACAAACAAAAATAACTTTTAAACGGTGCATAGCAGTTGGGCCACGGGACCCCTTGTTTAAAAATTGTATAGCTTAGTTGGGCCACGGGACCCCTTGTTTCAAAAGTGTATAGATTAGTTGGGCAACGTTCACTGGTAAGGAGTAGTGATGTGGAAAAGGTATGGATAATTTACTAATATCGATATTTTCCTTTCGATACTAGTATTTTTTTACTCGAAAAATTTTTTCCCAATACTTTTACTGATATTAGTACTCACACTCCAGTATCGGATTGGTATCAAGAGAAACAACTATTTTACTACCCGCCTCGGTGGCGTAGTTGGCTAACGCGCTAGTCGTGTTGAGCCCGACTGCCGAGGACGGGGAGATCGAGGTTCGAATCTCGGTCGGGTGAACTGGGGGTGGTTTTTCCTAAATGGTTTTCCACTCTCCCTCCACGCAAATGCGGGTTCACTTCCTCTATTCAACCTCCCAATTCCTAGTCCATTAGCGTAATTAGTACTTAAGCGTATAACCCGAACGGGTAGTAAGACGCGGTGCTAAATAATAATAAAAAAAACTATTTTACTATATTTACTAATGCTGGGATTAAACGTTTTCTAGGGTGGACTGTGGAGGAAGAACAAATGATACCTTTTCTCAATTCTCACTCATTTTCTGTATGACAAGCAAGAAGCAACTCTAGCATTCTATCTCATTTAGCTCATCATAATTCATAGCTGTTCTTTCATTTTTATTTATCAAAACATCCTGATGCCTGACCTAGTGGTGGGGTGGGTGGCGACCATTCTTACTACCCCTTTCTTTATCAACGAACACAGTCATCACAAACTAAACAAAATAAGCTTTTTGTAGAACTCAACGAACTCGTTAACTTAAGGGAGCCCCAAGTCGAAGTAACAGAAATGTTTATGTGCGTTTCGATACCGATACTTACTGTTATCGATAAAGTACTTTTCTATTGATACTAGTACGGTATCGATATTTTTCTTCCGGTTTTTTAATGAGAACAGTATCGATACTTTTCTTTCGATACCACATCCCTAGTCAAGGAACGAAGAATGCACCTCCCCTTACAATAACCTCAGGCTGCTTTATCTCATTATCGCAACAAACATTCCTCTCATATACCCTCTGGGTGGCAACATTGTATATTCTCAACAGTGGCTCATCCTATCGGCATATAATAATGAATGTCTCAAGTACACCAAATCAAGAATGAAGCCCCAATTTTTCCGTCAGTGACAGTCCTGTCTACTGCGTGAGTAACGCCTTTTAGACAATTCGACCACCGAAGAGGGTCAAACTGTTTTGATCTCATTAAAGGTGACTTCAGGAATATGATACGTGTATTGGAGTTGACGCGGATCCAAAATCAATGACGTTGTAAAAGAGAAGCTGTTATTCCATGAACAAGATGGAAACCAATAAAGTCGGCCGTAGCGTGTCCAATTAGGAACACGAGTTGTTTTGTGACTACTCGACCACAAAAGATCAAATCTAGACTAAAGCTTGATCCACACACTCGCCGAAGAATATAAATCAGAATCTGCGCAGTAATTCACACTTAAGTTGACCCATGATGCATTGCAACGCTTTAAAACAGCTGATTATCAACATATTTTATTTTCTAGAGAATAAACATATATTTTATATCATTCTCCCGATGGATGTTTTCAAATTATGTCGTTGTGTCGTGGAAGAATCCAATACATCAATAAACACGCTTTACATTAACGGGTTATTTCAAATCTCCTCACAACGGCCAACGAAGCTGTCTGCTTGCTTATAGCTCTACAGCGCATGTGCACTGGTTTGAGATTTGATTGGTTCTCCTGTGCCTAACATCTCGAGCAGAGCGGACAAAGTAATGAATAGTTGAACTTCAGCAGAACAGCTCGCGCCGATTAAGCAGAAATCTTGTGATTGGCTTAAAGCTCGTCACATGACCACGTTTCTGCTCTGCGCTAGTTTTTCGGCGAACTTGTGAATCCACAGTAAGAAACACATCTGGACGTCGATACTACCAGTGAAGTAACAGCAAGATTTTCTGATAGCTAGAAAAGTTACTGGATCTACTTTCACGTACCGGTATCTATACGTCAAGTATTATAACCATTCATTACCTGTTAAATAACACTAACCAGCCACGTGGTGTAGTTGTCAGTGTACCTGAGTACAAGCCTAGGAATCCCGTGTTCAATTCCCGGCTGGTAGCTTGAGTACTTTTCCCTTAAGACTAATAAGCCCAATGGTCACCGGGGTTTGGTAAATTAGGCTTAATCTTGGTTAAGACTCACATTGGCCCTACAACTCCATAATAACTATCATCACATCATCTCATTGCAGGTACATGTAGACAACCTCCTATGGTGTACCCTGGGTAACATTCTGTGCCACTAGAGCGACAAATAGTCTACAATTAAGGTGACCTAATCTGGATGTTAAAGTCCCTCTCGGTCATATGTTCCATACGATAAAAACTAAATAACAGTGATAATATTGTAAAATTTTATCAAATTTAGGCGGCAAAAAAAGTTCAAATGTCATAAATAAAAAGTGGTATGGTTTTACTATAAAAGTCTTGAGCTGTTGATTTACACAAAAATTACCAAACATTTGAACTGCTGTTGGTCTTTACTACAAACCCGGGAATTTGGGCAATCAAAGACGTTTCCCTGCCCCCGTTCGGGCTATACGCTTATGTACTAATTACCTTAATGGTTTTAAGGATTAGGAAGATTATATTTAGAGGAAGTGTACTCGCATTTGCGTGAAGGAAGTTTAGAAAACCATTTTGGAAAAAAAAACTTAATACACCCGACCGAGATTTGAACCTCGATCTCCCTGTCATTGGCCATCTAAACTACTGCGATTGTAGCGCGTTAAGCATAGCACGCACTTGAAAATATTGTTTGCCAACTTTGATCAGAAACTGTTTCCAATGTTTTCCAATAGCTTGAAAAATGTTTCTCGTGTATGAAAACCGTCGGCAAAATTGGAAAAAGAATGTTTCCAAACTGTTAAAAACATTGTTCCCCGTCCAGACTACATATTATGATGAAACATTGTTTCACGTCCAGACTACAATGATGAAACATTGTTTCCCGTCCAGACTACATATTATGATGAAACATTGTTTCCCGTCCAGACTACAATGATGAAACATTGTTTCCCGTCCAGACTACAATGATGAAACATTGTTTCCCGTCCAGACTACAATGATGAAACATTGTTTCCCGTCCAGACTACAATGATGAAACATTGTTTCCCGTTCAGACTACAATGATGAAACATTGTTTCACGTCCAGACTACATATTATGATGAAACATTGTTTCCCGTCCAGACTACAATGATGAAACATTGTTTCCCGTCCAGACTACAATGATGAAACATTGTTTCCCGTTCAGACTACAATGATGAAACATTGTTTCACGTCCAGACTACATATTATGATGAAACATTGTTTCACGTCCAGACTACAATGATGAAACATTGTTTCCCGTCCAGACTACAATGATGAAACATTGTTTCCCGTCCAGACTACAATGATGAAACATTGTTTCCCGTCCAGACTACAATGATGAAACATTGTTTCCCGTTCAGACTACAATGATGAAACATTGTTTCACGTCCAGACTACATATTATGATGAAACATTGTTTCACGTCCAGACTACAATGATGAAACATTGTTTCCCGTCCAGACTACATATTATGATGAAACATTGTTTCCCGTCCAGACTACAATGATGAAACATTGTTTCCCGTTCAGACTACAATGATGAAACATTGTTTCCCGTCCAGACTACAATGATGAAACATTGTTTCCCGTCCAGACTACAATGATGAAACATTGTTTCCCATCCAGACTACATATTATGATGAAACATTGTTTCCCGTCCAGACTACAATGATGAAACATTGTTTCCCGTCCAGACTACAATGATGAAACATTGTTTCGCGTCCAGACTGCAATAATGAAACATTGTTTCCCATCCAGACTGCATATTATGATGAATCATTGTTTCGCGTCCAGACTACATATTATGATGAATCATTGTTTCGCGTCCAGACTGCATATTATGATGAAACATTGTTTCCCGTCCAGACTACATATTTTTGATGAAACATTGTTTCCCGTCCAGACTACAATGATGAATCATTGTTTCCCATCCAGACTACATATTATGATGAATAATTGTTTCGCGTCCAGACTGCATATTATGATGAAACATTGTTTCCCGTCCAGACTACATATTATGATGAAACATTGTTTCACGTTCAGACTACAATGATGAAACATTGTTTCCCGTCCAGACTACAATGATGAAACATTGTTTCCCGTCCAGACTACAATGATGAAACATTGTTTCCCATCTAGATTCCAGATATATGAAAGATGTCTGCCGAAGAGGATGCTTTTATGGCTTTTGCTTAAAAAATTAGTGTGCTCTCTTCAAAATTGCACACGAAGGGCCTTTAAATTTGTTCCCCACTTTATTCGGACCAATCTGCCTAGCACATCATCTGCTGTTTCGCAAAGTGAATCCTTCAGCACCTCTAACACTTCACGCCAAGAGGTTCGTACACCTGGCCCGATTTCACATTAATCATCTCTAGATGAATCAGTATTAAATACAAGGGAATTTTACGAACAACATAGTTATACCTGGTAATCTTTTGAGTCTTTAAATACTTTAATAACAATGTGGTATTTTCACAAGTTCCGATATTTTTTAATAAATATTTGAAATGTTAATAAAGTGTTCTTCTAGTAAAAACATGACTTTCATTGCTGCCTCTGAATTTGTCAACATCTTTTATGTTTTAGAACTACAGTACAGTTTCAATTCGATCATCAACAACATTATTAAAGTTAGTTTAGGCTAGGTTATTTTTATTAAAACTGCCAATACGTACCATAATGTAAGAGCAAGTTTTATATCTGGCGATAGTGGATTCTGCACTCGATTGGTTGGCTCCACCATCAAATCTTCTACAGTTAGACTCACTAGAAACGAAAATTGTTCCTGTGTGAATCTAAAATACGCCTTAAACTTCATATCATCGTCCTTAAGATGTTTGTAGATAAGTGTCTTAAAACCTCCCTCACTGTCCCCACTCAGATACATTTCACTACGGTATTTTCGATTCTTCAAGGTTTGGGCTGCTAAAATGTCTACATCATCCTCCAAATCCTGCTCTTCTTTCATTAGCATTAACGCTAACACCCTTCTCCTCTTAGGTAGTTCACTCATTAGAAAAAATATATGCTTAATAATAGAGAGTTTTACGTCCACCTGAGAGACAACTAAATACGATGGAGCGCTGTACATCTGTCTAGGGAACCACAATTACGCGGCGTGATACGTACTACGCTCCCCTCAACGCATTGCGTACTGCGACGCCCATGTATTGCGTCGCTAGTAAAACATAGCTTGAAAAGTTCTGAGACTTCAACACCCTTAAAGAGTTTATGTACTCTGTTTGAGGTAATACAGTGAAATGTTATTTTTCTTTGTGTCTCCTGGCTGGAAGATAATTATTATTAGCACCGCGTCTTACTACCCGTTCGGGTTATACGCACTTACGCTAATGTGTAACGGTAGGGTGATTGTAGATGAAATGGAGGACCTACAGGTTAACGTGGAATCCTAACCACGGTGGAGGCCTGGCACTCCACACATTCACAAGTTGTGATTAATACACGTCTTGTCAGAGGTGAAGGAAGTGTTTGGCAATCAGATAAATATGTGCCGGGACTGAGGATTGAACCCCGGACCCCCAGCACAGAAGTCTGACCCCTTATACCACCAGGTGACCTGGAAGCTAATATTGTAGCGTTATCTTCCTCCTCCTTACGCCTTCACTTCAGAAATTAAGACCGTTAAGTTACTTTTTCCCGGATTCTCTTTTCATGTTTGCGCGCTGCTCGCCATAGGATTAATAATAATTAGGTGTAACCATAGTTTTACACACATTAACATCAGGTCTACTTTAAAATGGAAACACAGGCTTAGAAATTATGTTTGATTTATTCAACTGGAATGACACTCAATTATACAGAAATTATCACAGTCGGAAATAAAATGTTTTTAATACGCGGCAGATTTAAAGTTTAAAATTAGGATGTTTACGTGCGGCTGACCTTTACTACAGCGGGGTTACAGGTCAAGTGACGTTAGAAGAGCCTTTTTTCTTATTTATAGTCATACAAACAGGCTTCTAGAATCTTCCAATTTCATGAGGACTCACCATGATTTGATCAGCTTTCAGAAACGATAGAAAGAAAAAAAAACCGCTGAAAAAAAAATATATTTGGGCAAGACTTGTTCACAAAATACTTGGAAGAGGGGTGACAAAGCCGAGATTTTAATACGGCAACACAAGAGTCATATTTAAAAAAAAAATTGCCACCCAGATTTGTTAATTAATTAATTAATATTTAGCACCGCGTCTTACTACCCGTTCGGGTTATACGCTTAAGTACTAATTACTCTAATGGATTAGGAATTGGGAGGGTTGAAGTTATAGGAAGTGAACCCGCATTTTCGTGGAGGGAGAGTGGAAAACCATTTAGGAAAAACCACCCCCAGTTCACCCGACCGAGATTCGAACCTCGATCTCCCCGTCCTCGAAGGTCTGGCTCAACACGACTAGCACGTTAGCCAACTACGCCACCGAGGCGGGTCCCAGATTTGTTAAACCAGAAAAGAAGATTTTAACACATATTGATTCACAAAGTCTAATATTACAAGATTGTTCATTAACTTGAAATATATTAAGGATGGGAACTTTTTATTTGTAATATTACGAAGGGGAACATCCATATAATTATAACAGCGTACTCTTAATTTTCACCTAAACAAGCCAAATGTACCCTTTTTTAAGAAAAATTCGAATTATTATTTGAAAAAAGAAAAATATATGTCGGTTTAAGTTCGGAAAAAGGTGAAATATTATTTTGATTGGTAAGTCTTATTTTTATTTATTTTTTCCACCGTGTCTTAATATCTGTTCAGGTTATATTAATAAAACTAATTAAGTTAAAGTTAAGACGATCTAGGTTACCAATATACCAAATATTATATGTTAAAGTTACCTACGAAAAGAGTGTTTGAATATGATGCAATTGAGACATTTCAATACCCAAGATAGCCAAATATACCAATACATATGATTACCTGACTTTCCCAGTTTTTTTCCTATTTTTACTGACCGTGGCCAGCATGTTAATAATCTATGTAATTTAATAAAAATGTGATAGAAAAATAATTGACACCCAACATCCTTCTTGACTTTAGTCGTCATTTTAAGAATGTTCTCTTTTTAAATGACCCGGATATTGTAACCCTAATCACTAGAAAACCAGACCATATGAACTGGAAGTTCATTCCGCGTTCCGCCGAATAGGGCTGTGTACAAACATTCATATTTGTGTACAATCAAAAGAGCTCAGTTTTAACTGAACTGACTTGTATAGAGTAAATAGCCAGAGCTATGGGAATTACTTCAGCTAGATATCATGTTCTAAAAATTGAAAAATGACACCTGTACACGGGAATCCAACCTGCATTGGCGTACTAAGCCAAAGGTCCCGGGCTTTATTCCCGTGTCCAGGTGTCATTTTTCAATTTTCAGAACATGATATCTGAACTGACTCGGTTTGTTTTTGGGTTTTTGATATTGTCTTATTTTTTTCCTTGCTATTTTTTTAGCAGCACGTTTTACTACCCGTTTGGGTTATACGCTTATGTAAGTAAGCCTATTAATTACACTAAGGTTAAGGATGAGTAAGTTTAAATTTAGATAAAGTGTACTCACATTTATGTTGAGGAAAATCGGAAAACTATTTTGTAAAAGACCACCCTCAATTCGCCCGACTGGGATTCGAATTTTGATCTCCCTATCATTGGCAATCTAGTATATTGTGAGATTGACACCTTAGACCGTGTGGTCCAACTGGGTCCACGCTCGCTTAAAATGTGGCCCTCACAGTATCATAGTAAAAAAAAATTAAGGGTATCCCTCTGTGGCAGATGTAAAATTATTAAAATAAAAATATTTGTTTTAAAAGGTCATGATTACATTTTATTATGCATTTATTTGATTAATTAAAAATATGTATAAATATAATGTTAAGTTGTGTTGTTAAAGTGTGTGTGTGTGCGTGTGTGTGTGTGTGTGCGCGCGTGTGTGTATATTTCATAATATATTTTGTTGGTAGTAAAATAAAAAAATTCAACCAACCAAAACTACTATTTTTTCTAGGTATTGAACATAATTAATGTTTATCAAGTGTTTTTAGTAGGCCTATATTAAGTTGATGGGATTACTAAATATATATTCGGCCCGCGGTGCAAACTGGCAATCATATTTGGCCCTTGGGATGTAAAATGTTTGACCACCGGGCGGGCAACTAAGCGTGTCTTATTGATTTATGGCTAAGTAATGTATCAACTTTACTTCCGGGTAAAAAAAATGGTGCTAAATTATCTTCTTCCACTAAAAATGTCTGCGCCAAATTTATTTGCTGCCACCACGCCGGGAACATCTTGTTTCTAGACCGTTAAACTTAGATTGTCCAATCAGGCGAACAGCTGCCGTCAATCACGTGGCGTGGCGAGTTTCATTCTTACGAGGCAAAGTTAAGGTAACCTCCTTATTCGTCCCCAGAATATATTATTTACGTCCGTGACAGATTTTGTCCTCTATTTTGTCCCTAATTTGATAGATCGATTGACTCAATTTTGAAATAATTAATTATAGATGGATTAAATTTACATATATATATTAAAACAGATGTAGATTCGGGGGGAGGGGTCAAAGGGTCAGTTGACCCCCCTGTAAAAATTAGAAAATTAACACAAAAAATAAAATTAAAGTTCAAATTTTAGAAATAAAATACAACACAGATACATTTTATACAATTTCCTATCTTTTTATGCGCAGACACCTCTTAAGCCGGGTTCACACGTGCGTTATTCGTCCACGTTTATTCAATGCCCGATATGACTCACGCAAGTGTGAAAATAATATTCGTTTTCATGTAAGAACATTTGTCGTGCATAGCGTTAGCAAACAATGTTCCTCATAGAAACTGTAGACTAGCACACATCAAAGAAGACTAATAATAACCTGAGAGCAGTTCATCCACGAATACAGAATATAGAATATAGAATATATGTGGACAGCAGGAGCGATGGAACTGTAGGGGACTCTGCCCTCCTGGAAATAATTTGCCCCTCTCTGGAATTAATTCCCTCCCTAGATATATTTCAAATCCTCTGATATTATCGAATGTGAAGCTAAAATATGGCCTTAAATTAAACTCCAAATGACGTTTAGATGCATTTTATTGTCAAAAATTTGCCGGAGAAGACCCTTCAAATAACTACTAGACTAGAGGCATCTAACTGGCACTAAAAGTCAGGGAGGAAAGTTCTAAATAGCTTCCCAAAATCATCCAAATTTCAAAAATGTCTTGGGGAGGACAATTCCAAATTCTGAAATTTCTGAAAGAATTCAATTTTCAAGATTTTATCAGTGGAAGACCACTTCAAAGATTATCTAACTATCGTAAGAAAATTAAGGTGAGGATAACTCTAAATAGCTTTGAAGGTCATCCAAATTTCAAAAATTTCTGGGTGAGGAACACTTTAAATGGCTTATAAAATAATCTAATTTAAAAAAAATCAAGGCGAAGACTACTCATAGCTTTTAAAATGAACCATTTTTCAAAAAATTGTTAAAGAAGGGCCACTCCAAATGGTTTATGAAAACTGTCTGATTTTTTTTTTAAATTGGGAGAATGACCATGGTTTAAAACATACAAAATTTAAATGAATGAGAAACTCTTAACGGCTTTAAACGGATATTTAACATTGTAAGTAGCTATGTTATTTATAATTATGACCCTCCTATGAAAATGTTCTGTATCCACCCCTGCATTTATATATATATATATATATATATATATACTGCTATCCAGGTTCCACTGTGTGTATGTATATATATATATATAGCTATCCAGGTTCCACTGTGTATATATATATATATATATACTGCTATCCAGGTTCCACTGTGTGTATATATATATATATATATACAGTGGAACCTGGATAGCAGTATATATAATATATATATATATATATATATATATATATATATATATATATACAGTGGTACCTAGATAATTAGAACTTGAAGGGACCAGGAAATAATTCAATTAAATAAGTTTCTTAAAAAGAATTCCCTTTTTCACTTCCTTTATCACCGCTACTTTTTCGGCCAAAGTTAATTATTGATAGGACTGTGGCTTGGACATTGACATTACGATACACACACACACACACATACACACAAACACTACTGTACAGTATATACTAAACAAAGCTAAAACTAAACAAAAACTAAACAACAAAACAAAATAAACTCGCACGTCACAAGAATATCGCTACGACTGAATCACTAAGAACAGCGCACGTAACCACTTCGAGAAGTTTGACCTTGACTAATGGAGTACAGAACTATACGTGTAAATAAATACATATGGGTGAGCGGGGGAGGGCATTAAGAAGGTTACTAACCTCATTCCAACGTCACCTTCCCTGTTTTCAAAAATAGAACAACACGGCGCTGCAACTAGAAGTAGGAAAACAATACTGCACAGTACATTACAACTTACGAAAGGTTCGAATTAACCAAAACAAAATTCAAACTATCCACGATTTTTTTAACATTGTCTTAATACAAAATTCACGGTGCCGGGCGAAAAATTCGAACTAAAATTGATTTCAAATCACAGAAGTTTGAATTAGTCAAGTTCAACTTATATATATATCAACCTCTGTGGTCTATTGATTATAGTTCCTGGCTACAAATCAAGAGGTCCCAGGTTCAATGCCCAGCACATCCAAAATGTATCTGTGAAACAGTGACTCTGGAAGTGAATCAAACTCAGCCTCGTGAGGACACATAAGGAGCTAATTTGACTAAGAAGTAGCAGATATTATTTAGAAAACTGATATTAATGGCCAGAGAGTTCGTTGTGATGGCCACATGACACCCTCTATCCGCAAAAGTTGGCACTATCATCGCTATGGGTGGCGGCCACTCGGTCGGCTTAGTTCACTGGCGGGATCACACCATGGAGAATATAATATATAATAATTTTATATGTATATAAAATTATATATAATTATATATTCAACTGATTTCATTGTCCACACTCATAAGCCTAAAATAACTAGGGAGTAGACTACATAACCGGGAAACCCCCATCACCAATATAATCATGAACCCAACTTTAAAATAGCAATAGAGATATTAATGCTAGACTTAATTGCATGTAAACGTGTCACACTTAGATTAATACAAAAACAAGACTATAAAAATTGAAATAAAGTATTTATATCTACTAAAAGAATAAAGATAAAGCATAGTAATGATTTAAAATAGCCACTGTTTGATAATTTTACGTGCCAGACTCCTTCTGAAAACAGTTTGATTTAGTGTAAGTTAGCAACACTGAATTGACACATCCAAAAGCTCTTGGCAACTGAAGATGACAGCGATAACAAATCAAACGTGTTTGTTTCCAAGCGGTATTGGTCGTTGAGTGGTGGTGAGCCGTTTTTGCTCACGATTTCAAGTGTGATGAACCCCTGTTGATTCAAAAAAAATTGATTTTCCCCGTTCTCTAGCTCAGACAAGGTTGATGACGTTTATAGATCTCAAAATCGCTTTTTATGTAGCACTAAGCCTCATCTACATAGGGCTACTTCGTTCCTTAAGGCTACTGGCCCTTTTCATTTGGCGTGGAAATGCAGAGTCATGGGAACAAACGGTTATTTTCAAGAATTTTTATTGTTTTGCGATTTTTTTTTCGGAAATGGTTTGTTCAAGAATAGAAGCATGTTGATTATTTTATACTTTTTAAACACGCACCTCCTCTATAATTTTAACAGTGATCAAATATCGATGAAATTGACATTTTTAAGTGGAAAATTACCGGCTTTATAACAAAAAATAAGAAAATTTAACAATTAACAAACATTGATACATTATCTTAGAAGGGGTGCTGAAAATATTACTATAAAAATTTCCCTCTCTCTCGAGAAAATGATATTTCCAAACGCAGGATTTTTCCTCAAGATCTGTACGGTAGCTAAAGCCATCCATGGTTTCCGTCATCCATATGTTCTTGTTGGTGCGGAAGAATACTTTGGTCGGCTATGAAGCCACGCCATGCCTCTCATCCTCCCACCCACCATCCCACAAAATAGGTTTTATATTGGCACTCGACAGGGTCAAGGGCCTTAACTAACTTATTCCTTACAATCGGGAGTGCCGAAATCTTATTTAATGTGTAGGGGTGGGGCAGAAAAAAATTAATGATTTTAGGATCTTGCCTTCCACCCCCTTTTCCACCTTCCCTGATAAATGTTGAAAATCGGGTGTCTTTAAATGCTATTTGGAGTGATCCTACTTGAGAAATTTTTTTTAAATTGTATGCAGCTAGAAGTTATTTTGAGTAGTCCTAGCCTTGAATTAAAATAAAATGAAAAATAGATTGCTCTAAAACAGTGGTTCTCAATAGGCGGCCCGCGAAGAATGCCAGTCTGGCCCGCGGTAAATAATTAAACTGAATATATATATATATATATAGTTATAGATATAGTTATCCTATATATATATACCTAGTTATCAATATATATATATATATATATATATATGCCTAGTTATCCAAATTGTAAGAGAAAACTTGCCATTCTATTTTGAACTATGTTTGGGTCTACCTACAAATGTGAATCAAGTTTCTCTGACATGAATAATATAAAAAATTGCTACAGAAACAAATTAACAAATGTTCATTTTGAAAACGCCCAGATTATCAACTACATCCTATACTCCAGATTTTAAACAAATTGTTGAAGGAAATCACCCTCATTTTTCTCATTAGTGTCTTGATAACTAGAGTAAGGTTTGTTTTAAAATTTATATTTTATAAATCCTAAAATAAAAATAGTGTTCATAATATTATGGGATACTTAGTTTTCTTTTTAGTACATTGTGTAAATTTTTCAAATTAATTTTTCACATCCTCTGGCCTGGTCCATGAAAAAAAATATAACTGCGCCCGCGCTGAGAAGTAATTGAGAACCGCTGCTCTAAAAGCTATTTAATCCGACATCCTAGCTCAGTCGGTAGCGTGCTTGTATATTGAAATAAGGGTCTCGGGTTCAATTCCCAGCATGGCCGAAAAAATGTATCATTGGTGAAATTTGGGTTTACCCTTTCACAGTGATGAATTCATTCATACGAGAATAATAATTATTAACTCTATAGTTTAAAGTGACTGCCTCCGTTGTCTAGTGGTCAGGTAGAGTTCCTGGCTATAGATCCAGAGGCTGGGTTCAATTCCCGGGACTTCCAGATTTTCTCTGTGAGACAGTGTGTCTTTAACGGGCTCAATTTAAGCTTCGTGAGAACAAATGAATTGATACTTGGATGAAAAAGTAGCGGCTCCAGTTTATAAAACTGAGATTAACGGCCGAAGGGCTCACGATTTCACCATGCAGTTAAGTGTCCGGTGCCTCAGTACGCATGCGTGTTAGATGATTTGTCAGCGCTACCAACATCAATAACTCACTGCATTGTGAAGCCCCTGAAATTCTCCACCCGTGTTTTATTTGTTTAGCCGATTCTCTCCGTTCTTTATCAACTTCTCTACAAAGCTTTCCCTGCCTTCTCTACGACGAGTTGTTTCATTTTTATTTTGAAAGAATAGAAAAGAGTGAGAAAAAGAAAGAAAAATATTGGCAGGAGACCTTCCGTTTCAATAGCCACAGCATCTGTTGAGAATAATTCTTCTTTTTTTTTTTTTAGTTGAAAATTTAAAAAAATATAGGAAAAAGATTTAAGCCTGGAAGGAATTTTTTCCCGTTTAAACAAGAGATCAACATTTACGCTGAGAGAGTATGTACCACACATTATGACCTTGAGGCTCGCCAATCTCTCACCGAAACATCCCCCCCCCCCATCAGGAATTTTTCAACAACTATTTTTAACATATATAATAGTCTGAGCGCCAGTCGCTGTTTCGCCCACAAAGACTGGTTCGGCAATATATTATTTTTTTTATTTCCTGGGCTAGATTTAGAGCCCACAACTGGAAGAGGTTTTTTTTAAAATCATAAATCTTGTTTATGCCTGCCTTGAAAAGACAGTTATGTAAATATTAAAGACGGAAAGTATTTTTAACTTATAATATAGTGTTGAAAAAAAAAGTATCGAAAATGTTTCTTATATATATTAGTATAAATCATGACAAAAAAAGTAATTTTAAACATCCTTGTATCATTTCAGATTTTATTTAGTAAATAACTCAACAAAAGCACTCCATATTAAAATAATAAAAGTAAAACATATTTGTTATGTTTCACTTAAGTAACACAACATTAAATAATAATTTTATGAAAAAATTTGATGGCAAAATATTATTTCTAAGTGATTTTGTAGTACGTTTAAAACAAGTTTTAATAATGTTTAACTTAAGACCCCATTTCACGACATGAACTCAAAAGTTGAAGGCTATGAAGAAAAAAATATCATCTCGGGGGGTGGAGCCTAAATTCTGTAAACTGCTAGGGAAGGAGTAAAAGCTGTTTAGGTGGGGGGTCTTTGAGTGTCAATCATTCCCTAACTCTCCCCCTTTGTCCAAGTGAGGTGAGGAAGGTAGCCAATCAGGTATTTATGAGTTATTATCTCCCCCAAGTAAAGGAAGAAAAGACAGAAATAGCTTGATCTAAAGTGCAGATAAGATTCTTTGGTTCCAACTTAAAATGTTCAAACCACTCTGGATGCTAATAGTCTAAATATTGCATTTATTCTTTTTTGTAGGTACCTAACACATTTAACAAAAATTTGCTCTAATTATATATTTTTTTATTTTAAGGTTTTAATTATTGAACACATTTTACAAGAATTGCTGATATATGAAAATACTTTTAATTATTAATATACCCGCCTCGGTGGCGTAGTTGGCTAACGCGCTAATCGTGTTGATCTCCACCGCTGAGGAAGGGAAGATCAAGGTTCGAATCTCGGTCGGGTGAACTGGGGGTGGTTTTTCCTAAATGGTTTTCCACTCTCCCTCCAAGCAAATTCGGGTTCACTTCTTCTAAGTTCAACCCTCCCAATTCCTAATCCATTAGCGTAGTTAGTACTTAAGCGTATAACCCGAACGGTTAGTAAGACGCGGTGCTAAATATTATTATTATTATTATTATTATTATTATTATTATTAATTATTAATACCCGCTTCATTGGCCGCATGGTTTAAGGCGTCACTCTCGGGCCTCGATTCCGGTCAGGTGTACTGAGCGTGGTTTATCCTAAATGATTTTCCACTCTCACTCTCACACATTAGAGTAATTTAGTAGTTCTAAATAGGTGCATAACCCGTACGGATAGTAGATGTGGTGCTAAAAAAAACTACTCATAGAAATTGTAAATTCAAACAATAGTTTTAATACTACATTAACTAGTGTAGCCTTTTACCTAAAGAGTTGGCTCAGTTACAACGAGATTGACTGGTGGGATCAACCTTCCATGGGAAACGGGACATGGTTATAGTCCCGACCATCAGGTATATACATTGAACATAGATGTTGAAGGTTCGATGTTTTACTCATAGATGATTTTCAAACATCAATGTTTTGTAGCGATGTTTATGTGTTTGTTTTAAAAGTATTAATATGTTATTATTAGTTTTAATAAAAAAATTAATTGCTATATTATGAGTTTCATTTTCATTTATTACAAATACACTTAAGTTACACTTTCAATTGGTTTGAAAAATATTACCGATGTTTTTGGTTCTATGACATCGATGTTTTCAGACGATTTTTTTTCATCTATGTTACTATATTAGTTATATTAGTTACTATATAAGTCCTATGGTACTTAGAAAAATTATAAGAAAAACAGAGAGTTGTTAAATCGTACGCTCTAATGTAAAACTAGTAGAGCGTTCTACGATCTGGATTTAACATATGTATTGCAAATTGCATATATAAAATAAATATTTGAAACAAAATTATTTTTTTAATTAAATGAATATATACATATTGTCATGCCAATGAATATGGAGATATATATTTTTAGGTACAAGGGCAATGTTTATATTTTAATGACAATGATTAACCTTACTTAACCTAACCTTTTTTGTCAGTGTACATTGATGCGAGAGGATATAAACATCTATTGGATGGGGCCCCTACCCCAAGGGACTGATGTCACAGATTGTGTGTGCGAGAAGTATCAAAAAATAATATTTAAAGAAGAATTTTGAAAAACCATCTAAACATTTTTTTTTGATATGTTGTCCAGAAATAATCATTGGCAACAAATGTAAAAAAAAATTGAAAAAAATAAATATTATAGAAATTAGAAATATGTTTAGAAAGTATACTTGATTAATCTAACATACGTAACATAAAATCATAAATACAGATAATATGAGAGGAAGAAATACATAAGTAACAGAGGTCAAGAGATCAAGATAAGAAAATGAACTTTGGAATCCTTACTATTATAAATGCGAATGTGAGTTTGTTTGTTTGTTTGTTTGTTTGTTTGTTACGCTTTCACGCCTAAACTACTCGACCGATCATCATGAAATTTCGCATACACGTTGTCATAGGTACAGAATAGGACATAGGGTACCTTTCATCCAGAAAAAATGTGAATGTGAGTTTGTTTGTTTGTTTGTTTGTTATTGTTTGTTACGCTTTCACGCCTAAACTACTCGACCGATCATCATGAAATTTCGCATACAAGTTGTCATGGGTACAGAAAAGAATATAGGGTACCTTTCATCCAGAAAAAATGTGAATGTGAGTTTGTTTGTTTGTTTGTTATTGTTTGTTACGCTTTTACGCCTAAACTACTCGACCGATCATCATGAAATTTCGCATACACGTCATGGGTACAGAAAAGGACATAGGGTACCTTTCATCCAGAAAAATTGTGAATGTGAGTTTGTTTGTTTGTTTGTTTGTTATTGTTTGTTACACTTTTACGCCTAAACTACTCTACCGATCATCATGAAATTTCGCATACACGTTGTCATTGGTACAGAAAATGACATAGGGAACCTTTCATCCAGAAAAAAATGCGAATGTGAGTTTGTTTGTTTGTTTGTTATTGTTTGTTACGCTTTCACGCCTAAACTACTCAACCGATCATCATGAAATTTCGCATACACGTTGTCATGGGTACAGAAAAGAATATAGGGTACCTTTCATTCAGAAAAAATGCGAATGTGAGTTTGTTTGTTTGTTTGTATGTTTGTTATTGTTTGTTACGCTTTCACGCCTAAACTACTCGACCGATCATCATGAAATTTCGCATACACGTTGTCATGGGTACAGAAAAGGACATAGGGTACCTTTCATCCAGAAAAAATGTGAATGTGAGTTTGTTTGTTTGTTTGTTTGTTTGTTATTGTTTGTTACGCTTTCACGCCTAAACTACTCGACCGATCATCATGAAATTTTGCATACACGTTGTCATGGGTACAGAAAAGAATATAGGGTACCTTTCATCCAGAAAAAATGTGAATGTGAGTTTGTTTGTTTGTTTGTTTGTTATTGTTTGTTACGCTTTCACGCCTGAACTTCTCGACCGATCATCATGAAATTTCGCATACACGTTGTCATGGGTACAGAAAAGAATATAGGGTACCTTTCATCCAGAAAAAATGTGAATGTGAGTTTGTTTGTTTATTTGTTTGTTATTGTTTGTTACGCTTTCACGCCTAAACTACTAGACCGATCATCATGAAATTTCGCATACACGTTGTCATGGGTACAGAAAAGGACATAGGGTACCTTTCATCCAGAAAAAAAGTACTGTTCCTGACGGATAGAAAAAAATAACTGTTAGACGGTCGTCCAGCTTAACAACTCGGCCTACTGATATGAATAAATTAATTGCAACATGATGCCTGGAGTACAGAAAAAGGGACCTGTGGTATCCCAGAAGAAAATCTGATACCCCGAATAAAAATCTGTTCCCGAGTTATTTTAGGCACATCTATCTTAAAATGATTAAAAATGATTATATTCAGCTAATTAAGCTCTGTCTGTTCACCCCGTTATGGTAAATGACAAAATTGTTGTAAAAGGTTTGTTATTATTCATTTCAGCAAAAATAGCTCTCGAGGTATGATGCTACGACAATGTAAACTTTTAGTGTGGGACGAAAGTACGATGTTCCACAAAAAAGCTATAGAAGCGTTAAACCAAACTCTTCAAGACTTGCGAGACAGTACAGTTATTATGGGACGAATGGTAGTTTTACTGGCTGGTGACTTCCGACAAACTCTACCGGTGATCCAGAGGGACACACATGCAGATGAAATCAAAGCCTGTCTCAAGTCATCAAGATTGTGGGCAAAAGTGAAAAAATTCAGCCTAACAACGAATATAAGAGTCCACCTTTAAAATGACGTAGATTCAGGACATTACGCAGAGACACTATTGAAAATTGGCGACGGACGTTTGGACACGGATGCTGAAGGCTGTATTTTACTTACAGAGGAATTCTGTAGTTTGGTGGAAAATGATGTGGAGCTCATTGCTAAAGTTTACCCAGACTTACAACTAAATTTAAATTTTGATCATTGGTTGTGTGCAAGAGCAATCCTTGCACCAAAATATGAAATCGTTAACAAAATCAACACTGACATTTTGAAAGAGGTGCAGGGAGAAATAAAGGAGTATTTGTCAATAGATACAATCATGGACACAGAACAGAGCACTTCATATCCCGCTGAGTTTTTAAATTCTCTGGAGCTATCGGGTGTACCCTTGCATAAACTACTTTTGAAATTAGGTGTACCAGTTATGCTTATGCGAAATTTAGATGCACCCGTTTATGTAATGAGACGAGGCTTCAATTACACAATTAGGGCAAAATATAATTTGTGCCACCATTTTAACAGGTGTGGGAAAAGGTGAAAGGAAAATCACACCTCGAATCCCAATAATCCCCACTGACCTACCATTTCAATTCAAAAGACTCCAGTTTCCAATCAAACTTAGTTTTGCTATTACTATTAACAAAGCGCAAGGGCCAACATTGCAGGTAGCAGGGGTGCATTTGGAATTGCCATGTTTTTCCCATGTGTGTGTGTCCAATGCCCAGAATTTGTATGTATTTGTGCCAAATGGAAGGACATACAACATAGTATATAGGAGCGTCCTAAAATAATGATCTATTCTGTGCCCATGATTGCAACGGTCAAGAACAAGCGGAGTAAATAATAGATTTTAATTAACTGTAAGTAAAATTTAAGATGGAGTAGGATCTTCCATTTCGTGGCAAGGCATAACCTGTGACTCTACTGACACACACTCCACTACTTCTTTTCTACTCCTACACTTAATCCTGATTTATATTGTGTAGTTTGTTTTTTTCTTTATCTCTACCTCTATTGACTAACAACCTCAATATGTTCATCGTTTTTATTGTCATATTCTTTGTGTCAATCGACAACCTGAATTTATTGATAAAATCTACATTAACGCGAGCGAAGCCGCGGGCAAAAGCTAGTATTACATAATCATGACGTCACTATAGGAAAATACAAGCTTAGTGGACTTAGAAAATATTCAATAAAAACCTACCGTACGAACTAAGAAACGAGAAATGAGAAAAATTACAAGTCCATTAACATTAAAAGTCCTATGGTACTTAGAAAAATTATAAGAAAAACAGAGAATTGTTAAATCGTACGCTCTAATGTAAAACTAGTAGAGCGTTCTACGATAACGTAGAACGATAACAATACTCAATTTTCATCCAAATTATAGTCCTATTTTAGTGCACTAGAATAGCTTTCTATTTGTTTTTTTGAAGAGAAACCCAACCACATTAATGTAAATAAGCATCTGTGGACACGTGTCAAGCTAATTTAGTCTGGTTTTCTGATGCTGGGGAGGTTGGGATTCGAATATCAGTTGCGTGTATGAGGGTGTTTTTTCTTTAATGATTTCCCACTCTTCTTGCGCGCAAATGCAGGAAAATTTCCAGAAGATTTCTACCTTAATTTTCCCTAATCCTAAACTGTAGTAAAAGGTGGTGGCTTTTTACTTTATTAAAAATAAAAATAAAGTATTGTGACCAAATGATCATGAACATTTTCGGTTTCGAGATTATACTGAATCTATGTTTTATATGATTCCAAACCCAAAAAAGTGGATTTTACAATTATGTATGCCTGTCTGTCTGTCCACCCTAAGTAATAAAGTTGAGATGGTTTGATGGATTTTATTCCATTTTTGATTTTGTCTCTAGCCGCCAAATTAAGGATGGTTTACTGATTACTAATTTTTTTTAAATTTGAAATATTTCAAAAATGGGATACAACGATTGTGTTTAAAAAGGATATCGGAATGGTTTGAAACGACAAATAACCTTGCAATCTTTTAAAAAAAGGCACACATGATTTAGTTTAAAATAAGAATCAGAGTAGATTTTTGGGTGATAGGTAATTCAGTTTGCTGGGGTTTTTTTACATGCTTATTTTAGTACACTTTTTAACAACCTTACACTTTCAGGACTGGTTTCACACCATTGGTGTGGAAAATGGATTTTCGAAATTTATCAAGGCTACCAAAGAGTTTACCTGACTCCTGTCACAAGTACCGCTTGTGAATGAGCTTTTTATAAACCGATTCAGCTCAAGAATAAAGTACAATTATTCAGGACCACCTGGATAAGTTGATGCTTCGATGTAATGTATTGAACAATTTGGATGTTAATCTAATGATTGAAAAACTGAAAAACTTTATGTAAAAAGGTGTAATAATTGCAAAAACGGTAAAAAGTTAGTATAATCAAAAATGATGAAAAGGGTAAATAAAAAGGGTTAAAATATAAAAAATAAAAGAATTAAAAATAAAGGAAAACGATAAAACTCAAATAATTCAAAAAATTATTTAAAGGTAGATAGGGAAAAAAGGGTAAAAGTGGTAAAAGGGATATAAATGGTAAACGTGCCAAAAGGGAAAAATGGTAAAAGTCAATAATTTATTATCAAATAGGATATAATAATAATAATAATAATATTTAGCACCGCGTCTTAATACCCGTTCGAGTTATACTCTTAAGTACTAATTACGCTAATGGATTAGGAATTGGTAGGGTTGAATTTAGAGGAAGTGAACCCACATTTGCGCGGAGGGAGAGTGGAAAACCATTTAGGAAAAACCCAGTTCACCCGACCGAGATTAGAACCTCGATCTCCCGGTCCTCATTGGTCGAATTCAACACAATAGGATATAAAAGTTAAAGATGTAAAAAGAGGCAATAAGGAAAAAAGTACAAATGCTCTAAAAGGCTAAAAAGGACAAAAATTGAAAAATTATTAAAAAGGTATATAGGACAAGAGGGGTAAGGCAGTAAAAGGGTAAAAGTATCAAAATGGTAAAAAGATAAAAAAGGAAAATGCCAAAAGGGCAAAAAAAAGTTAAATAAAGCAAAAATAACAAACAGGTTAAAAGGAGTAAAAGTGCCGAAAGGCAAAAAGTGTAAAAACGCCAAAAGGTTCCAAAAGTGTAAAAATGTTAAAAAGGAATATAAAGGCAAAAAGCACATTTAGCGCAAAAAACATAAACTGAAGGAAAAGGTTAAATGGGATAAAAGGGTATAAAATTCTAATATTTTTGATTAGGTCTACTTTTTAACCTTTTTACTCTTTCTGTCACTTTTGCACTTTTTACAACTTTTTAACCTTTCTACCCTAAAATAAAACCCTCTTTCCCCCTTTGTCCTTTTTTGGTTTACTGCCCTATCTGCAATTTTTACCCTTTTAAACTGTTTTACACCTTTTACCCGTTTCACTTATCCTCGTTAACCTTATTTTAGAAACAAATTGATAAGCTATACCTTTTTACAATTTATATATTTTTTGCTCTTTTTACCCCATGCCATTAAAGTTTATATACGGAAAATCTAAAAATATATCTCCGAAAAATTGGTGTGGGCTATAAATATACAAATTAGTTTATGTAAGGTAGAACAATACAATTTGGCAAATATGTAGAAGTACTACTCTAGATATTCAAATACGTTCTAAAAACTTAAATTTCAAAGTTGGAGTCACGAAATGGGGGAGGGTGTATTCCACATTTCCAAAACTAATTGAAACTACTACTTACCAGTGTGGTATATAGCAACACTCAGTAGATAGATAGCTGTACCGTGCCATAAAATCTTATAATTTTAAATTGGAACTCTGGGAAATAGGAAGGGAGGTGTAGACAGAAAACAAAGCTTTTAGTGGCGATGATAAAGAATTGTTAGGAATGTAGTGCCAAATACCCAAATAGTTCGGAGTTTGTGAAAGATTTGGAGGGGATTTCCAAAATCTATATTAAAAACAACTTCTCACTGTGGTTAAAGATTTTAATTTGTCAGCCTGTTGTAAGATACACCTCAATAATTATGAAAACAAACTAGATTCCAAAATGAAAGATCGCAAAATGGGAAGATGGGAGTCATCTCCAAAAATTTCAAAGCTAATATTATATAATATTTCCCTTGTGGTATAGAAGTGAAATATTTACTTGCAGGTATAGGGACAACACCAAATAACCAGAAGCGTCTGAATTTTTAAAATTTTAAAACAAGGGTAAGAGAATTGGGTTGGGAGTAGAAGTGGGGGGATTTAAATTTCCAACCGTATAGAAAACAACACTTTTTGGTGCGGTAGGAAAATGCTAGACTTGCAAGTAGTTACAAAGACCACTCCACATGATCAGAAAATAGTGAAAATTAGTTCAAAAATTTAGGCGTATAAGATTTCACAATCAATTAGAAAAAATCTGCTTGGTGTATTAGAAAATCGAAATATGGTTGGTAATTACAGGGACCATTATTTCATTTAAGAATTTGGTTTTCAACTTTGATGCTCTTTTTACAAATATTTTGTTTTGTAATAATGTATATTGCATCGTTATACGTCTATTATGATCGCTTTTATGCAAAGATTTTTGGATTACAATAAATCCCTATTTTGATATAATGTTTTAGTCAGTCTGTCTATTTTTCACCTTTAGTAACATCATTTAAACTAATAAATAATTATTATTTAAAATTATAAAAACTTTTGGATACTTTTACCTTTGGTTAATTTTATATTATAATTAAAAATAAAGCTTATTAAAGATTCCCCGTGTGAAGAACGGGCACACAAGCTAGTTAGTTCTAATAACAGATACATGGCAAACTCAGATGCCTTCAAAAATAAAATCTATAGAATGGCTAAATATTGTGTGCAGACTACTAAATTGGTAAGGAATGTACACGCTAGGTATGAACTATTATTTGAACTAATCGCTCCCTTTCTCTACCCGGGATCAACCAGCATTAGGGATTTACTAGGTCTAATATTTTTAAGTATGGTTATTTTATTTTTTATCATTGCGTCTTACTACCTGTTCAGGTTATACGCATAGATGATACTTACTCTAAGGGGTAGGGATGGTAAAGGAATAATCTTAGAGATCATCTACCTGCATTCGCGTGGAAGGAGAGTGGGAAATAATTCAAGATAATCCACCCTCAATAGGCACGACTGGGATTCAAACCCCTATTTATACGTTAGCAGCAGGCCAATCCAACACGATAGTGACGCCTTAGACCGTTTTACCACTGAAGTGGGTATCGATTCTTAATTTTTTCTATACTTAGCACCCATACTTTATACAAGCAAATGGATATATAGTTTCCCGTCAACTTTGGTTTGTAAAATACATTATAAACAATAATTAATATTTGGCTTATTGAAAAGTACATAATTCATTAATGAATTAAACACCCTTTGGTTTGGGCTTGTGTGGTTTAGTGATGACTGGTGTGGGACTTTCTTGGTTGTCAGCCGGAGTGAGGTAACAAATGGGAGTGGCTTACCCAACTCTTGGCTCCACCCCTCTATAGTTCAGTGTTCCGTCCAGAGATAGCCCTAGTAACAAGGGGTGAGATTTTAGCGTTACAGCCTCTAAGTAGATAAAAAATTACTCGATAATTAAGCTTTGGTTTATAAATATGTTTATAGTAACTTGGTTTTAGAGAATTTAAAAGTTAGAACTCTTTTTATAAAAGGTCAAAACACTGTGTTATTACATTTTTTAGGATGTGTCAAAAATAGTCAATTTTAGCATATTTTCACAAATGATAAAAAATAATTTAAGTAAAAAACAAAAAAGTTAGAAGCAGTTCTTACTTTTACATCCATCCTTTATAAAATAAAACAAGTCCATTGTTCCTGGGATGTATTTACGAGGCTGTATAGGTTACGTAAGTTGGTCATGCAAACCAGCAAATACATCGCTCTGAAATGGACTCTTAAGTGTATTACCTAATTTGAAGGAAATATCTTCACACCACTATTTACTATCTGAAACTTTAAAACCAACAAAGAAATCCTAAATCTAGCTACTTACTTTGATCACAGAACTGCAACATTTCAGGTGAAACTTGCTTGAAAATTATACAATTCTTCCTTTCCAGACTAATTTTAAAATCAATTAAACATTAAATTTTTAATTTTATACGAACATGGCTATGAATTACACTTTCATTTTGTTGCCAGAATATGTTAAAATAACAAATCACTTCTTAAATAGCACGGATTTCCTAAGGTCTACGGTGAATCACGGTGATTCTATAAACAGCCTCCTTAACAGGCTGCTCTAATTTGAGGTTATGATTATATTCTAAATAAGATTCGCATCTTTATGAAGTTTACTGCAAGCTTCACTCATCAACAGTGATAATAGGATCGAATAAATGGTTTTATTTAGTACGTATATTTATTTAGATAAGTTATTATAAATAATCTACTAATCTCAACTCCTGTCTTCTAACTACAAACGATGACCCTGGGTTACAAATATGTACTAGTATTAACTATAGTTAAATCCATAGGCGCTTCTAGCACTTATATTCGGGAAGGGGGGTAAGGAGGGGAGGGGGTAGAACGAACCCATTTTAACTTAAAATTATATTTTTAAAATTACTTCTTATCAAATTGATAGCACGAATAATATTGCTCAAAACGTGGATTTTTAATTTATTTGGGACCTGCCCCCTAACCCCCGTCACTAACTAATGATGCCCGTCAGTTTAATAAGTTCAATTCAAAAACATAAAGAAATTGTTAAAAACTACAAAAATTAACATAATTATTTTATTTTATTTATGGCAATGAAGCTTACTATCCATCACAGGTGAGGTTTAATGCTCAGTTTATTGAGCCTAGGATGCAAGTAAAAACATATAATTTTGGGTTATGTATATTATAAAATTATTATGTTCATAAAAGCAGTTACATTTCTTATGAAATACTCGTAAACCTAAATTCTATTACAAGCTTCAATTATTTTTAAGGTAATATTATTAATTTTTTGAACTAAAGTGCGTAAGATATTAACCCCGGACACTGATGAACCCCCCCCCCCGCGAAAGCCGCGGAGTCCGGACGGATGGCAAACCTAATCACAGGTAGCACATATGCAGATAATTTAGTTTTGAAAAGTGAGTAAACGATGGCCGAGTGAAACTCTAGCTAAACACATTAGTGGTGTATAACCCTTATCTGAGGAATATCATAGAGAAATTAGTATTTTTTTTAATTATACACTTTAAACTTGATTGTGCAACATAGTATCTTACCTTAAATGACGAGAAGAAATTTAGAGTGCACGAAAAAATAGTAATTAAGAAAGTATTTGTTGAAAAGAGAAAAGAATTGTAATGGAGAAAAAAGAGGGTACATAATGATGAGTTACATACCAATTATTCATCACCAGACACTCTTAGGGTAATCCAACTTTGAGAGCTACAATGGGTTGGACATGCACGTGAATAATAAGAAATTATAACCATAGTTAAGATATGCATTGGCAAATCCAATGGTAAGAGACCAGTGAAGAAAACCTAGACGTAGATGGGAGGATAACATTAGAAAAGACCTGAAAAAGATAAGGTGTGATGAGGTGGACTGGATAGAACTATCTCAAGGCAAGAATAAGGTGTAATGAGTGGACTTGATTTAACTAGCTCAATATAAGGATAGGGTTAATGAGGTGGACTGGATAAAACTAGATAAAAATAAGGGTAGGTTCTAATGAGGTATACTGGATAGAACTAGCTCAAGATAGGGATAGGTGGCGTACTTTTTTATGTGCGTAATGATTTTTCTGTTCATAATGTTGCATGTAATGTAACACAATGGATACAAATGGATTAATTTGAGTATTAAGTATGAAGAAGGTTGTATATAATAATTACACCCATAAAATCTTGGAAAAGGTATGGATAAAATAACAGTGATAAATCACATGTGTAAAACCACCTCAGCTGAGATTTGAACCTTGATCTTTAGTAACGGTAATATAGTGTAGTGTAATGTTTAATAGACCAATTTGGACATCCCTCCATGATATAGATTCATCAGCCTGAAACTTGGGGAAACCCTCATGGTATCAGATTGTTCAGCCTGAATTTGGATAGCCCTCCATGATAGTCAGATTGGTTTCAGCCTGAATTTGGACATCCCTCCATATGTAGATTGGCATTCACTGAATTTGGCAACCCTCCTGAGATCAGATTGTATCGCCTAAATTTGAACATCCCCCATGATATCAGATTGATATTCCTAAATTTGGACATCCCTCATGATGTCAGATTGGCTTCAGCCTGAATTTGGTTGGACATCCTCCGTGATATCTGATTGACATTCCCTGTATTTGGACATCCTTCCATGATATCAGATTGGCATCAGCCTGAAATTTGGCATCCCTCCATGATATAGATTGCATCCCTGAAATTTGGACATCCTTCCACGATGTCATATTGGCATCAGCCTGAATTTGGTGCATCCCTCCATGAATATGATTGACATCACTGAATTTGGACATCCCTCCATGATGTCAGATTGTCATCAGCTGAATTTGGACAGCCCTCCATGATGTCAGATTGTTCAGTCCTGAATTTGGACAGCCCTCCATGATGTCAGATTGTCATCAGCCTGAATTTGGACAATCCTCCATGATTTCAGATTGGTTTCACCTGAATTTGGACAGCCCTCCATGATGTCAGATTGTTTCAGCCTGAATTTGGACAGCCCTCCATGATGTCAGATTGTCATCAGCCTGAATTTGGACAGTCCCTCCATGATTATCAGATTGCCATCAGCCTGAATTTGGGCATCGCTTCATGATTAGATTGGTTTCAGCCGAATTTGGTCATCCTCCCTGATATTAGATTGGTATTTCCCTGAATTTGGACATCCCTTCCATGACATCAGATTGTCCATCAACCTGAATTTGGGCCCCCTTCCTCGTTACCTACCTCGTACTCTCAAATTACAAGGGCATAGCAGGAACAGTGTTGAAACAGGAATTAGATAACATGATCAATGAGTCTCCAGGCTAAGTTCATTATAAAGTGTACGTGGATCCAAATATTAACTGATCAAATACACGGATGATTAATGAGTACGATTTTTATTTCTGTTCGCTGGCAGTTTCATTGTTTCGTTACATTCTAAAACTATCCTGCGAAGTCCATGTTTTGTTTGAATAGTGTGAGTAAATGTTTGAACCAATTCTCTCTCTCTCTTCTTTCAGAGCTAATAGCTCTAGATAAGGATGCGTAAAGGAAGGTTAGCTTTAATAAGCTTTACAGGAGGCCTTGGTTCGATACACCAACCGGCTTGATTACTCCAATTAAAATATGTATTTATATCCTCTCTCTCCAGTCTAATTACAGTTAAGTTCCTTAAAATATGACCACCTCTTTGTTCTAATGGTCCGAGATCCTGAATACAGACCCAGAAGTCCTGAGTTAGATTCCCGGCCAGATTCTTCTGTGAAGCATTCGGTCTAAAACGGGGTCAACTCAGCCTCGTGATAGTAAATGAGCTACTTGAATGAAAAAGTGGCAGCTCTGGTCTATAAAACTGATATTAACGACCAGAGGGTTGTTGTACCGACCCCGTGACACCCTTTATCCAAAAAGGTTGGCATTATCTACACCAGAAGACGGTGGCCACTTGCTATGTCTATATAGATTGATTTTGGTCTGGTGCTATGGAGTTCTCCCCCCCCCTTAAAATATATTATTTAACTATCTTGATTTTTGTTATTTTATTTAATCACCACGTCCTACTTATTATCCGTCGAGGTTATCCACGTATCTAAACTGATTGGAGAAGAATATATGAAGTCAGTTTAATTGAGAGAAAACGTACCCACATTTGCGTGGAGGGCGATTAGGAAACAATTTAGGATGAAACACCTAAATACACCCAGCAAGGATTTGATCCATAACCTCCCCGTTACTGACAAATCAGACTAGACGTGACACCTTTACCTATGTACAGTTATTTAATTTGGAGAGTTCGTATGGGTAGTAAGAAACGATATTGAGAGTAGTAGCTTTGGTTTGTGATGTCAATCCATATACTATAAATCCACATGGCTGACTCACTCATTGACATTAAGGGTGTTATATGGGGGAGCACTGAAAGCGTTGCAGCTGTTTCGAAATTCTGGATTATTTACCAAGTGGGTTGATATTTCTAAAAATTGTTTTCAACCAAATTTAGGCTTAAGTTTTGACCAGTTAAGGAGTTTAAACTTTAAATTTAAAGTTTAAAAAAAGTCTGGTAATTATATAAAACCTTAAAAACCAATCCCACATTTGCTTCAAATTTTCTGCTGTGACCCTATCAAAAAATTACTTTATTTGATAGAGGATGGCTAGTTCTAGGTCTCTATCGTTTTACTGTAATCTCAGAGGTACAAATATTCGCGTAAAGCGTAGTTGATTTTTTTTAATTTAACTTAAAATTTAAACTTTAAACTTTATATTTATATAGGGACCTGTTAATAGCTTTCACCTGCAGTTTGGTGAAAACCATATTTAAAAATATAAAACCACTTCTTCAAAAATGCGAGATTTCCAAACGCATAAAATGCCCTCCCCATCTAACAGCCTTAATGTTTACCCACTTCCAGATGAACTAAAAAGTTGAAATTTGTCAAACTTATAGCTTATAGCTTGTAACAGATTAAAAATTCCAAAAAAAATTTTAAAAAAAAATTTAATCCCCGAAAGTAATTCAAAACGGCGGAGCAACTTTAAAGTCGGTGTGGACCTTTCTTTAGAGGTATCTTGTGGCTAAACGGTCAAGACCTATCAAAGAACGGATTGCACCAGCAGCTACGGATTTGGCGAGATCCACAAGTTTGGTTATATTACTTTTTGTCGTATCTCCATCGTTTATACCTTAGATAAAGCTAGATTTTTAGATTTTATGTCAATTTTGCATATTTTCCACATATTTTTTTAATTTCAAAACAACGCTGTAATTACATTAGTTTACATCCATTTGCAAAGAAAACTCACAGGGGTTTTGGGGGCGGAGCAAAGCTAGTCATTATTATAAAGGGAGTGATCAGGATGTTTTGGTTTTTAAGGTATGAGTTAGCTCAACTAAGGAAAGCTCGTAGTCAAAGTTTGAAAAAAAATTATAGGAATATGTGACTTATTTTGTTTTTTTCCAAACTATAGTCATTTATGTGTTTCAATAATTTGAATGACAAACTGAGCTAATATAACTGATTCCATCAAACCGTTGCGTCAGCGGCCTTGCTCAGCGAGAAAGTATCAATCACTGTCAGGTAACACGTCTTAAAATACAATGACCTGTGTCGTTTTCTGAAACTACTTCTCTATTGTATCTAAAACTATACTCCCTTTCGCCCTTCATCTACAACCACACTTTGTCAAGTTAATAAGGAAGAGGAGAAAGAAAACTAACAAATATTATCTCAAGGTAAAGGCAAAAGCTCGCTGCCAGTTCTCAAATATATTAATATTTTCTGTTGTGAGCCTATAAAAAAACTGTATTTGTTAGAGAAAGGCTAAATCTAGAGCCCTTTTAAATCAAGTCAAATTTCATATATCCACAAATATGTCACAATTTCATTCATCCTATAGATTTGGTAAGGAGAAAAAATTGTAGGAAACTTTTGAGTTTATTTCGGCGTGAGCCATAATTATTTTGAAATAACTTATCGTAGAATTAAATATTGCGTTAGAGCCGAATGTCTGCGTGGCAATTTCTCACTCACTCAGGTGGACCCCTTAACAAACAATATTTGGTATCTCATGTATGACATTGACGACTATTCTACCAAAAAATAGGTTGAAACCCTTAAGTCCGTCAATTTTGATATCTGACAAGTACCGAACCATATAATTCGACTCCTAAGAACCCTATAACCTTTATCACTCTACATACTTATTGGTCATGCAAGGTGTACCAAAGCTTTTAAACGGGAAATAATATACCGTCTTTCACAAATCTTGGTCTCTTGGAACACACAATCAAGGGTTAAAAAACGTAATAAAGCAAACAAGAATTAAAACCCTAACTTTCGGACGATTAACAACTTTGCCTTTGTACTGCTAATAACACTGCCCTGGTGGCCGCCATCAATATGCGGTAATTCAAAATATGACCTAGAATGCTGGACTAATGTTTCAACTTTAATAATAAATAATCGTGTTTATGAACATACAGTTTCGGGTTTTAAAAATACTACGTTTGGGAACTTGTTACTTTGATGTGAAATCTTAAATAATAATCGATACTTATTCAAATCGAGAAATGACAGAAATGAATGTCATGTGTGGACATGCCTCATATAATTTGCAAGACGTTTGTACTCGGACTGCTTCCTAATATATACATCTGCCAAATAATAAAACAGTGACTACATGATCACCTACAAGATACTGGTTCATTTAAAACACGAGTGTCAGAAGGTGGTAAGACGATCAATAGATCAGTCAATTTCTAAGAGCGTATTCTCAGCCACATTTAGGTTAATGATGAGCAGAGAAATCGAAGAAGATAAACAGCAAGAAGCGTTAGACACTTTACTGTGTGGAGAGTTTTGCGAGACTAGCCAGGGGCGTAGTCCCAAATGTAGCAATCATGGAGCTTGCATCTGTCTTTCACTATGATTTAAAGGGAAGGAGTATCTATTGTAACTTTCATTAACTTTATTAACTTTCGCTTACTATGAATTGAAATTGAAAAACAAGTTATATGAATCCATACTTAAAACAAACAAGTCTTGTTTCCAGAGAAAACATATATTTATTCTGAATCAGCTAGAGTGCCACTCCCCTCACTGGCGGCTTCTCCACCATGCGTACACTCGCTGCGCTACACCGGCTGCCTCTCCGACTGCGCTACATCGCTGCCTACACTCCGCTGCACTCACTCGACTGCGCTACACTCCGCTGCGCTACTCGGTGCGTACATCCGGTGCGCTACACTCCGGCTGCCTAACTCCGGTGCGCTACACTCCGGTGCCATCGAGACAAACCATCTATCCGTAACATGTTAATTGAGTACATGGATTAACGAAGGTGACTTTCCTACAACAGTTTTTTTTTAAATTTGGTTCTTGCAGATTTCTGCTGGGGATTTGCCATTTTATACCCACTGTATTATTTACCTGTGAAGCTGGAGTCGCCAGAGATATTAGGTAGTCATTTTCCAATAAATTATGAGACTGAAGAAAATCCACGTCCTATTCTTCAATCAAGACAACAACAATTATTGTATGTAAGGTAGTTGGCGAAAATGTTAATCGAACTGTTTTTATTTATGAAGGGTTAACTGGAGAAACTTTAGTCAATTTCTTGGGTAAACAATCAAATGGGCTGTCCAAAAAGGCCTGCGTGATGTCGTGTTAACATTCAGTGTTTGCAGGAAGGTGACCTGGTAATTTTAGCCAAATAGCTAAACATTTATTGAATGAGCGATTTCCTAACATACGGATATGTAGTTCAGGATCTGTTGCCTACATGCTTAGGCCTACGCTTAAAACTTACAGTATATCTACTAGACTTTAATTTATGGGGTCTTCTTAAAGCGTTTGCTTAAACACTATTAGAAGTGTTGGAATACTTCACCAACGTATATAACAAGACTGCCAGCTAATCGAAAACGCCTGGTGTTTTTGAAAGGACAAGAAACTCGATGATACAAAGATTACAGGCTTGAATACCTGTGCAAGATGATCATTTTAAGCCCTTCCTGCAAAGGAAATGAAAATGGATGTAAATTTAAGACAAAGTAAAACAGAACACATGTCGAATGTGAATATTTACACAGTTTTTTTTCCCCCGATCTACCCTTTAAACGGGTCTCACATTAGTAAGATCCTGTATATATGGCGTAAGTGAGGATAAATACTATACTGTGTGTTAACATTAGAAATTGTGGTAGCTACCTTCAAGGCCAAAGTTGCGCCTAAAAGAAGAATTCCAAACAAATTACAGACAAAATATATATAGCTATAAATACTTTAGCATATACAGACAGTTTCACTGCAACCACGATGATGGAAATGAGCAAGTCCAAGGTTTGCAATAGAGGTAAATAAATAATGGTGATGAAAGATACACAATGTTTTTGAATAATATTTACCTTTTTATAAAGTCTAGAACTCACTTTGTAGTTTAAGGGTAATACATATCAATATATTACTAACAACGTAACTAAATCAATAAAATATAATGTAATGTCAATAGTTTTTTGTAGGTAAATTGCAAATTCCTGAGAGTAAAAAAAAACAGCAACATTCTTTTCTTTTTTTTTTTTTTGACAATTTTTGTATTCATAGAATATAATATACGAGGCTAGTAAAATAATTATATAAAGTGCTAGTTGATTATAAAAATCATACATTACCACATTTTTTGATCCGCTATGTTTTTGTTTTTTTGAAATCACCACGTCTTACTACCCGTTCAGGTTATAAGCATATATGATAATTTACTCTAATGGGATAGGGATGAGGAAGGAACCATTTTGGAGGTAAACTACCCACATTTGCATGTAAAGAAGGTGAGAAACCATTTAGTAAAAAACCACTCTCCGTAGACCGAACCGGGATTCGAGCCCCGATCTCTCCGTCATCTCCATTGTTTCTATATTATTTAAGATTGACACAATATTCTTTCATAAATTAATTTTAAAACTACAGTTAAAAGGTCATCTCACATCCAATTAACCGGGAATTAGTAACGAGATAGCGCCGAATTAGATACGTACTGTAATCAATGATCAAACTCAACATCGTATTAATACAAAAAAGATCATACCCCTATTAAAAACCTTAAGAATATTTCTATTTTTATATAAAAAATTTGTATATATTTTTTCACAACACTGGTGTGAACATTGGTCTTTAAATCTTATGCCTAAGTCACATTCATAATACATACAAATAACATAAGCCGTTATTGTATCTTCTGAAATAAAAAACAAAAATTAAATCTCGTTATTGCACCGGGTCATAAATATTGTTGACAATTATGTGTACGTAAGCCAACACCTTATGGGTATTTTGCTAACTTTCATGTGAAAAAACAACAGCGGTTAACAAATAAGTATGACCCGCTCCGTGATTGTATGGTCTAGGGCGCTACACTCGCAGTAGACTATACCGCCGAGGACGGGGAGATCGAGGTTCGAATATCGGTCGGTGTACTTAAGGCGGTTTTACCTAATTAGTTTCCACTCTTTCTCCATGCAAATGTGGGTACACTTTCTCCTTATTCAACCCTCATCGTCTCTAACACATCAGGTGATTATTAGGTCCCTACATAGGCGAATATCCCGAACAGGTAGTAAGATGCGGTGCTAAAAACTAAAAATAATAAGTATGTGCTGCCAAAATACTGCACATGTTGGATGTTCAAATTCAATAAAATATTTTTGGAAAATGATCCCTATTGAAGAAAAAAAGTACAAATTTGGTACACCACCCTCAAGTAGGTACCATTTCTCCAAATTATTACAAATTCCCAAATATTGTTTTCCCCCAACGTTCGTAAAAAAGAAAAATACGGTCGCAAGGGACGCTGGTCCATCATGTAAGGTCAACGGGCAGCACATAATAATTTAAATAACTGCGAGTTTAACATCCCTGCCTTAGACCATGCGGCCACCGATACGGGATCTTTTGTATTTATTATTGTTATTGTTATTGTTTTAGTACAGCGTCTTACTAGCCGTTTAGGTTATGCGAATGTGTACTAATTGCGCTAGTGGGTTAGGGATGAGATAGATTGAATTTAGAAGAAATGTAGCCGCATTTGCGTGGAGAGAGTGTGTGTGTGGAAAACCATTTTGGAAAAAAAAACCTCGGTACACCCAGCCGAGATTCAAACCCCCAATCTACTTGTCATGGACAAACACAGAGTGTTACAGTTACACCATGCGGGTTGCGGTGACCGAGTTTAGCCCTCAAGTACACCAACGCATTCTATAATTAGCTTGACATATTACGACCTATTAAACGACCCACGACCTATTAAACGACCCGAACGTCTTACACTCCCCCCCTGGGATGGAAGTTCCAACTTAGTCCGCAGCAAGTAGTCTGCAACACACCTCACCCTCGTCTAGAAATACCACTCATCAGACTAGAGACCAGTTTACGATCCATATCCGTGTGTGATACACAAACAGCTCCGTAGTTTGCCAGAGGCGGCCGACTGACTTCATCACCATTTAACACCATCTAGCAATAAATATTTACCCTTTAGACACTGATCTAGATTTTTTTATTTTAATTGGGGTATTTAAGGACGTTGCCTATATGTGACGTCACGACAGGTCAATATAAGATTTCCCATGTTAGTGAATTTACGTTTTACTTAGCGAGTTTTTTAAGATGATATAACCTTGAAACAAATATTATAAATTCTTAAATAATTCTGAAAATTGTCCTACAGCGTCAAAAAAAATTATTATGTTTATCTTTATGTAATTTTTTTAACGTATTTTCTATAGATCATTTACAACTCTGGATATTTGTCTCAGACACGAAAATACGAGTCTTGCTGCCAGGATGTAGATTAAAAAAGTACATAGTAGCATATGTCTCTATCTAGAGTAAGAAAGAAGAAAAATGCAAAATTAAAAATGAAGTCAGTGTTTTCAAGGCACAAATATTAAAGTGAGTGTGTAAACTCGCCAGAGGAAGCGGGAAAGGACTAACATCACATATAAAAGAGCCCTCTCAGGGTGAACTTATTTTCTTCCCTCTCTTTCTATTTTGTACATTGGTGTCGAAGCTTGATAGTGCTTGGACTGCCTAGGTGCGCCAAGTTAAGATTCAACCCGCTTCGCAAAATAGCTCCGAAATTTCCAAGTAGGCAACGTCGATAGCGAACACTCTCTGAACCGAGTGATCGTCACACGACTTAAAAGCTATATTAAATATAGAACAGACACAACATCCATTTTCACGACCGTTAATTCACTGCTGTTAAAGGTAAAAATCTCATTTCATTGATGATACATTTTTTTTCGATCGGCCTCGGTGTAATATGAGGTAAGGTGTTTGCCTCAGGATCCTATGTTCATGGGTTTGAGTCCGGCTGAGGCTGACGGATTTTTACCGAGCGATTAATATCCGTAGCACAACCTCCTTCGGATGAAAAGTAAAACCATTTTATTTTTCTCCGCGCGTCTTACTACCTGTTCAGGCTATACGCATGTATGATAATTACTCTTACGTTTTAGGTATGAGGAAGGAAGCATTTTAGAGGTAATGTACCAGCATTTGCGTGGAATAAGAGTGGGAAACCATTTTGGAAAAAACCACCTTCAGTAGACCCGTCCGGGATTTTAACTCTGATCTCCCCCTTACCAGTAGGCCAGTATAACACGAGAGTGACGCCTTAGACCATTTGGCCACTGAATCAGGTAAATTTGTTCCTATGCCAGCTGTGTAGTTATTAAAAAAAATCCCTGGAAATTATATGAGATAACTTTCCGGAAGAAATTGTTGGCTCTTTCCCGCTCATTTGTATAAATTATGTGTGGAAAGCAAGGGGAATCTACCGCACTCAGAACCTCTCTATTGCTTTCTCCCAGATGGTGTGGGAGGGTGAGACTAACCAGCTGAAGGACTGAGTCCACATACTGCTCCGTATTTATGGGAAACTTAACAATCTCCACTTTCTGGTTATAAACACACTATTATTATTAACTTTTTGTCTATGCTAGGAATACAACCAAGGACTCTTAACTCAGTAAGGTGACTGAGCTAAGCTCTCCGACCTGGTTTGGATGCCATGGTATTCAAAATGTCCTACTACCCATTCGGGTTATACACTAACTACGATAATAGTTTTAGGCATTAGGGAGGCTATGTTTATAGTAAGTCTACTCGCTTTTGCGTGGAGGGAGAGTGGAAAACAATTTTAGAAAAACAATCCTCAATATACCCGACTGAGAATCAAACCTTGATCTACCCGTCATCGGCAGTCTAATCCACTGCGTGAGTAGCGCGTTAGACCACGCGGCCACTGAACAGGATATGTCTTGGTTCCAGGGGTAGAGTGAGCCACCGGAACAACAGAATATAATATGCTCGTCTAGGGCTGCTACAAGTACTTTATGATTAAATAAAACTATTATTGGGTGACCTGGTGGTTCTAGGGGGTAAGGTGTCAGACTTCTGTGCTGAGGGTCCGGGGTTCAATCCTCGGTCCCGGCACAGATCTATCTGATTGCCAAACCCTTCCTTCACCTCTGACAAGACGTGTATTAATCACAACTTGTGAATGTGTGGAATGCCAGGCCTCCACCGTGGTTCGGATTCCACGTTAAACTGTAGGTCCTCCATTTCATCTCACAATCACCCTACCATTAGATATTATCATAAGTGCGTACAACCCGAATGAGTAGTAAGACGCGGTGCTAGTAATAATAAATAATAAAACTATTTTTTTCAATTCTGAGCGGTACTTTTTATCGGGGTTGCGCGAAGCTCACTTTTTAAATGTGAACCTAAGCTTGAAATATGCGAAGCAAAGTCTAATTCTAAGTCGAAGATAAGTTTTTTGTTGTCACACAGCATTACTTCTTTTAAAAAAAAACTCCATGGTGTGAGTCCACAAGCGAGCTACACCGACCGAGCGGCCGCCGCCGTCAGCGATTATAGTGTCAACATTTGGAGACAAATAGTGTCATGTGGTCAGCATAACGAGCCCCCCAGCCATTAATCTCAGTTTTCTAAACTAGAGTTGCTAATTCTTTATTCAAGTAGATCCTCCTTTGCCTTTATGAGGCTGAGTTGACCCCGTTCCTGACCCAATGCTTCACAGATCGGATCGGGGATCAAACCCGGTACCTCTGTATGTATATCCAGGAACTCTGACCACTAGACCACATCCCTTTTAATCTTATATCCATCCCTAACCCACCTCAGTGACCGAAGTGTCTATGGTGGTGGTCACCAACCTTCAATAGCGCATCTGAATTTCTGATCTTTTTCACGGGTGCGCATGTATACATATATATGTATATATACACAACGTGTATCTAAAACATTGCATCAAACTTTGGCAAGCTATTCCTTGAGTGAAAATAGAATAATTCACATCAGCAACCTAGGGTCCATCTTGAATAATAAGGGCGGTATACACCCCTAAAGATAGAGCTAAAAACGACTGTTGTGTGAAATATTATGAAAACTGCTTAGGGTATTACAACGAATATTTGTATACTACTTATTGAAACCTTGATCATTAATAAATTAAATGTGCTGTTACCGTTACCCACCCACATCATGTAAAAAAGACGGGGTTGTAGCAATTTTTTCTGCAATAAAATATGTAAGAGTAAGTATTACCGATTTTGACTTAAGATTACAAAACATGGAGTAAAAATTAACAAAAAAGGTGTCTTGGAGAAACTGTCTATCTTTCCCCGTTTCCGAGATAATCACACAAGTTTGAGCTCAGAGACAAATTTATCTAACACAGCTAGTAACACAGCTATACTGGCTCCCTACCTGGCAGGAATTAACACTTTTCTTTGAAATCACACAGGCATGATTATCTCGGAAACGGGGAAAGCTAGGCAGTTTCTCCAAGACACCTTTTTTGTTAATTTTTACTCCATGTTTTGTAATCTTAAGTCAAAATCGGTAATACTTACTCTGACATATTTTATTGCAGAAAAAAGTCTTAAAATCCCCTCTTTTTTACATGATGTGGGTGGGTAACGGTAACAGCACATTTAGTTTATTAACGATCAAGGTTTCAATAATTAGTATACAAATATTCGTTGTAATACACTAAGCAGTTTTCATAATATTTCACACAACAGTCGTTTTTAGATCTATCTTTAGGGGTGTATACCACACCCTTATTATTCAAGATGGACCCTAGGTTGCTGATGTGAATTATTCTATTTTCACCCAAGGAATAGCCTGCCAAAGTTTGATGCAATGTTTTAGATACACGTTGTATATATATATATCTGTATATATATGTATATATATATATATATATGTATAATCCGCAAAGGACATTTTGTGTGTTCTACTAGTTCTCAAACATATATATATTAGATATGTATATATGTTTGGAAACTAGTAGAACACACAAAATGTCCTTTGCGGATTATCTTTGCGATGAAACTTAAATCATATTTTGGACCATCTTTTCTGTGCGAATCAGCATTCTTCATTATTAAAATTGTGAAAACCAAATATACATATATATATATATTATTATTTTAAGATATGGGTAGGCTAATACAAATAATTTATTTTGCCAAACACAATGTGTCACACTATCTTACAAAGAAATATTATTTAATGAAACAATTTGAATAAAAGTATGTCAATATGTGATTTTTAATGAAATGGTTGGGACCGCATCCAGCCGATTATCTAAATTCCAGTTCATAATTTGGCACTGCATTTCTGCGAGCTCTATATTTTGTCTTCACAATTTTCTTTGCTAATTCGCATAGAAAAGATGGTCCAAAATATTATTTAATTTTCATCGCAATGATCATCCCCCAAAGGAAGTGGTCTGAGTGGTCTACTCGTTTCCAGACATATTTTAATCTGTATGGAAAAACTTGAATTACAATTACAATTCTTAAACATTTGTTTCGTAAATTTTATTAATATACCTATTTGGAAATGATGCTGATATCCACGGTATTAAATGGATTTTTTTTTTAAATACCATTACCTCAATTTCATGAAATTGTGCAAATTTTTTATTTAATACATCACCCAAATTTATGTGTGTCCACCCTATAATTTGCTATCTAAACAACCAATGCTTCCAATTCTTGACATTTTTTTGAAAATTTGTAAGTACATTTTGTCTATTTTTTATTTTCAAAGGGAACCAAATTTCAGTATGAATATCTTGGTGGGCTCATGCAAAATGGAAAATGAGCACGCGGGCGCAGGGTTGGCGACCCATGATCTTATAAGCGTCTTTCTTGCGTTGATCCTAGTACTCACTATGAAACATTTCCCTGGAAACATTGTTTGCCAACATGTTGCCCTTGTTTCGGAAACAGTTGGGGAACAGTTGGCCAACAGTTGGGCTATATTTTTCATGTTTCCTTTTTGTTTTCCAGCGGCGAAAATATTTTTCCCGTGATCGATTACAAATGGGTTAAAAGAAGCCAATGTTCGCTAGTCTGGACGTGTTGGCCAGCATTTCCCACAACAAGTAACTTGGGCCAGTAGGTGAGATTGCTGATATAAATCGTGTCTCTCCTCATTATCTTGGGACCAACCTTTTGTAAAAGAACTTCAAAATCTGTAGGAGACATGCGAATGAAGTTCCTTAAACCACCGCCGTCTTCGAGCTTCAGTTCTGTCAGAAGATTATTTGAATAGTACGAACCATTTTGAAGCACTTTACAGACCCCAACCCCCATTTTCCTTTTCTCTGTCTTTTTGAACAGCTCATAACTACATACAAAGAACAATCCATGGCAGCAGCATCCTTGACAGACATCTTTCACTCAGCTGAACTCTGGACGGGAAATAATGTTTATTCATTGTAGTCTGGATGCAAAACAATGTTTCTTTAATGTTTGTCAACAATCTGTTTCCCATGTTGGCCAACAGTTGTGGAAAATTTGTGAAACAGTTGGACAAAAGTTGAGAAACAGTTGGGCAACAGTTGGCCAACAATGTTTCCAAGTGCGTACTAAGCTATAGACTGACCTGTTTTTGACGGGGGAGATCAGGGTTCAAATTACATTTGGAATAAAACTCAGTGCATGGGGAGAGGGAAAAAAGTGATTGCTTGGGCAGTTATTCTTCTCTATCTTCAAAACCTATCCGCAGCTCCACGCCGTTTATTGAATTTCCCCTCTCCTCCCAACGCCAAGGGTCCAGAGAACGATAGATTGAAATGGATGCTTTGACTGCGGAACTTGCGGTAGAATTATTAAGAAAAATAAAGGTGTTACCCTTGAAAGCTATATACGTTGAATGTTCTAGTAATGGAATATTCTAGTTCAGAGCTGCTAACTACCTCTTTCTTTTTACTCTGTCTACATATTTCTCTCTGACTTTACCTATTTCTCTTCCCCTCTCGAGACACTGTAAAACAGTTTACTAATCTAGTCCATTTCGAAGTGAGGAAGCAAGGAGTCCAGCTGAGTCGCCCGAGTTCAAGCGAAGTGGGTAGTCTACGATACCGTGGATTGGTACTGGAGCAGCGTCAGTGGGTGGCATGTCTAGTGTCTGAAGCAGGGGTCTCCAAACTACGGCCCGCGGGCCACATCAGGCCCGTTCCAAGATTTTATCAAAAAACAAATTAATTGTTTCTCTTCGTTATTTATTAACCACACAGTTTATTTGACAAGTCCAGTTTCTGTCTGCACGCGTGCTTCCCCCCTCTTCCCCCCATGACACCAAGCCAGAGTGCTTCCCCCATGACACCAAGCCAGATTGCTTCCCCCATGACACCAAGCCAGAGTGCTTCCCCCATGACACCAAGCCAGAGTGCTTCCCCCCATTACACCAAGCCAGAGTGCTTCCCCCATGACACCAAGCCAGAGTGCTTCCCCCATGACACCAAGCCAGATTGCTTCCCCCATGACACCAAGCCAGAGTGCTTCCCCCCATGACATCAAGCCAGAGTGCTTCCCCCACATGACACCAAGCCAAAGTGCTTCCCCCCATGACACCAAGCCAGAGTGCTTCCCCCATGACACCAAGCCAGAGTGCTTCCCCCCATTACACCAAGCCAGAGTGCTTCCCCCCATGACATCAAGCCAGAGTGCTTCCCCCACATGACACCAAGCCAAAGTGCTTCCCCCCATGACACCAAGCCAGATTGCTTCCCCCCATAACACCAAGCCAGAGTGCTTCCCCCCATGACACCAAGCCAGAGTGCTTCCCCCACATGACACCAAGCCAAAGTGCTTCCCCCCATGACACCAAGCCAGAGTGCTTCCCCCCATGACATCAAGCCAGAGTGCTTCCCCCATGACACCAAGCCAGAGTGCTTCCCCCCATTACACCAAGCCAGATTGCTTCCCCCCATGACAACAAGCCAGAGTGCTTCCCCCCATGACACCAAGCCAGAGTGCTTCCCCCCCATGACACCAAGCCAGAGTGCTTCCCCCCATGACACCAAGCCAGAGTGCTTCCCCCATGACACCAAGCCAGAGTGCTTCCCCCATGACACCAAGCCAGAGTGCTTCCCCCATGACACCAAGCCAGAGTGCTTCCCCCCATGACACCAAGCCAGAGTGCTTCCCCCCATGACACCAAGCCAGAGTGCTTCCCCCCATGACACCAAGCCAGAGTGCTTCCCCCCATGACACCAAGCCAGAGTGCTTCCCTCATGACACCAAGACAGAGTGCTTCCCCCCATGACACCAAGCCAGAGTGCTGTCGGAATTGCAAACCCTCATTTTCAGTTGCAGGCGCCATTCCTTATACCGACAACAGAACGGTTTGACTGTGATGATTTTTAGGTAGTTTAAAGTCTCCCGGCCAAAGGGTTATCAAAGTAAAGTTCCGAAAGATGTTACCTAATTTAAAAACAAGTTATTATGTTGACTATTTTTTATAAATATAATGTATTACATTTAAATTGATTCATTTTACACAGAGAAGAATCAACGTCAATCACTTTTATCAAACACTGACTGCCCTTGGAAAGTGGAATTTTTTTATAGACGTGACTGGCAAGATGACTTGAATCTAAATTTGCATGTTGAAACAAATATGATTTATATGTAAAGGCATTCAAAGCAAAAATAATGCTACTTGAAGAACAGGTGAACGTTACTTTGGCCTGCAAAAATGTGTAAAATATATTATGTGGCCCGCATAGTAAAAAGTTTGGAGACCCCTGGTCTACAGTATAGTTTATAGCTACATGGTGTAGTCTACGCACTGGGTGGTATGACTGTCAACTTATGTCGGGTTTGTGCACTGTAGAAAAGGAACTGTTGGCTTGTAAAATATCAATACTATTTTTAAATATATACATAATTATTAAACATAAATACTTAAAACGATGATCAAAAAATTTATAAATTGCTTAAAAAAAAGCCTTAAAACTATCCAAAAAGGACTAAAACCAAGAACTTAAGACATATAGATAAAAAAATTGACAAAAAATTACCAAAAAATTAACCTATTAAAATGTTTTCACAACAAAAAGATAGTGAACAGAATATATATTCACATGTCTGTGATCTACCCAAAAAAAAAGATGACATGTCATAAAAATCTGGGCCCTGGTTAGAAATAAGTAATAGGTCACAAGAGCTCGGTGATGGGGAGGTCAAGGTTCGAATCTCAGTCGGCTGTACCGAGGTATTTTTTTTATAAATGGATTCCCACTTTTCCTCCTCACAAATGTGGATGCATTTCCTTTACAGTTCTACTTTCCCCATCTACACATCTACCAGTGTATTTAAATGTGGTTAAACCTATATCAGTGGTCGTGAGGTCTAATGCGTCGCTCCTGTGTTAGACTGTATTCCTGGCGACGGAATATCAGGGGCTAAAATAACGGTTGTGTGTGTTGATGGTGTTTTTTAAATAAATGGTTTCCTACTCTCCAACCAAGTAAATGTGGCTACACTTCTTATAAGATTATGCCTTACTTATCCTTATTCAATTAGCGTAATAAACATATAATTATATAATGTCAACCTCGGTGGTCCTGTGGAAAAGTTTTCACCTCATGACCCAATGATTGTGGGTTCAAACCCAGCTGGAGTCGACGGTTTTTCCTTAGCGATAAAAGTCCGTAGCACAACTTCCTACGGAGCGGGAAGTAAAGCCGTTAGTTCCATGTAGATTGTGGTATGTAAAAGAACCCTAGAAGGTATGGTATAATTTTGGTACGAAGAACAGTATTATTATTATTATTATTATTATTATTATTATTATCATCATCATCACCGCGTTTTACTACCCGTTCGGGTTATACGCACTTACGCTAATGTGTAATGGTATGGTGATTGTGGGATGAAATGGAGGACCTACAGTTTAACGTGGAATCCGAACCACGCTGAAGGCCTGGCATTCCACACATTCACAAGTTGTAATTAATACACGTCTTGTCAGAGGTGATGGAAGGGTTTGGTTATCAGATAAATCTGTGCCGGACCGAGGATTGAACCCTGGACCCCCAGCACAGAAGTCTGACACCTTACCCCCTAGACAAAAGAACAGTATTAGTTACTGAAGTTACTAAAACCATTTTTAATATAGTCATACGTCAAGTCATTCTATCAAGAGCTGTCACTTTTGATAGATATTAAGAATACCTATCAAATAATACACTAAAATGTTATCAGTGCTGACCGCAAAGAAAAAAAATAGAATTTGTTCTACTATTCTTCCAACCAAAATCAGGGTATATGTGAAAATACCTTTTCTGGCATGATTGGTTGCACCTTTCACTTTGGCTCATAGAATATCAGTCGGTTCGGAATGTGCATGCTAAATAACTTTACTCAAATAAATAAAAAGAAACACGATTATAACAAAAACGAGTACTATTACGTGTTGGGGGAAAATAAAAATCATGAAATTGAGTATTTTGAGGGGAATTGAAGGGGGAGGATCGATAATAGCTCAAACTATATAAGGGGAAGAGGGGGAGAACTTGGAAATTCCTTGCACTCTGGATCGAAAGGGGGGGGCGGGGAGGATATAAAGCTAACAGCCATGAAAATGGAAGAGAACATCTCCCTATTTGGTCCAGCTCTGAGTTTTTTTTTAGCACCACGTCTTACTAACCGTTCGGGTTACACGCTAAAAGTGTCACGATAAAGTAGAAATACTCAATGTTAGATTATATTTTTATTTACTTCGTCGTATCTTAGTACTAGTACGGGTTGTACGGATATATTTACTACACTGATGAAACAGGGATGATCAATTAATATTTTAGAGGAAATGCACCCAAATTTTCTAGGAGGTAGAGTGGGAAACCATTTAGGGAAAAACAGTATATTGAACCGGTCAGGATACGAACATAGAATGACCTGTGAAAACACACCAAGTATGGTTTAACCCTTCGTGTATAGGATGGAAGTTTCACAACTTATTAGAAATATTATCAATATTTTATTACATTAAATATTCCAACATGGTATTATTATATAAATATGAAGGAGTATAAGTATTTGAGGGTCGATACATTAGCAATGACTTTCATAGTAAAATTTTGCATTTGAAAAACAATCTAACCTTTTTATTTATTCACTGAAAACCACCTCCCCCACTTTTTTTTTTTACCCTTGAAAGTTCTTGGAGAAAGAAATTCAATCCCCCATTCATGGATCAGAGCACATTGTAAATGGTTGGAAGAAATCACAGACAAAACGATTTTATTGTACGAATCGAGAGTGAAATCTTATAGACGCTACCTATCTTTTGTAACTAAAGTCTGCGAATACTTGTTGACTGACATTTTGAACAATAGCTTTTATTTGAACTCTGCCCCTTCCCCATTTATGTCATCTCAACATTCTAAACAAGTTTCCAAGGAGCATCTACTTTCAACTTGTTCAACCAAAGGCCTCATTCTCGATTCAGTTCTTGTAAACAAATTGGAAACTTTTACGGATATTAAGGCCTTATTCTTTTAGTGGAGTTTCTTTCAGCGTGTTTCCAATTTTTATTTCCAAAAGAACGAGAGATATAGAACATACCTTAAAAGTTTTGTCAAAAATAAATGAAAAGTATTATTTAAACAAGACATTTTATTTCGTGACACAAATTAACAATAAAGTGTAAAAATAAAAGGAGTCCTGTGAACATAAAACATCACTCCTTCTATGTTATTATCGTTACTACAGTCTTACTAGTAGTTCTGTTTACAGTAGACCTCGCTCCTTCTATGTTATTATCGTTACTACAGTCTAACTAGTAGTTCTGTTTACAGTAGACCTCGCTCCCTCCATGTTATTATCGTTACTACAGTCTTACTAGTAGTTCTATGAACAGTAGACCTCCCTCCATGTTACTATCATTACTACAGTCTTACTAGTAGTTCTGTGAAGAGTAGACCTCACTCCCTCCATGTTATTATCGTTACTACAGTCTTACTAGTAGTTCTGTGAAGAGTAGACCTCCCTCCCTCCTTCCATGTTATTATCGTTACTACAGTCTTACTATAGTTCTGTGAACAGTAGACCTCCCTCCATGTTATTATCGTTACTACAGTCTTACTAGTAGTTCTGTGAACAGTAACCTCACTCCCTCCATGTTATTATCGTTACTACAGTCTTACTAGTATTCTGTGAACAGTAGACCTCCCTCCCTCCTTCCATGTTATTATTGTTACTAACAGTATTACTAGTAGTTCTGTGAAGAGTAGACCTCGCTCCCTCCATGTTATTATTGTACTACAGTATTACTAGTAGTTCTGTGAAGAGTAGACCTCGCTCCCTCCATGTTATTATCGTTACTAAAGTCTTACTGGTAGTTCTGTGAACAGTAGACCTCCCTCCATGTTATTATCGTTACTACAGTCTTACTAGTAGTTCTGTGAAGAGTAGACCTCGCTCCCTCCATGTTATTATTGTTACTACAGTATTACTAGTAGTTCTGTGAAGAGTAGACCTCGCTCCCTCCATGTTATTATTGTTACTACAGTATTACTAGTAGTTCTGTGAAGAGTAGACCTCGCTCCCTCCATGTTATTATTGTTACTACAGTATTACTAGTAGTTCTGTGAAGAGTAGACCTCGCTCCCTCCATGTTATTATCGTTACTACAGTCTTACTGTAGTTCTGTGAACAGTAGACCTCTCTCCATGTTATTATCGTTACTACAGACTTACTAGTAGTTCTGTGAACAGTAGACCTCACTCCCTCCATGTTATTATCGTTACTACAGTCATACTAGTAGTTCTGTGAACAGTAGACCTCACTCCAGTTATTATCGTTACTACAGTCTTACTAGTAGTTCTGTGAAGAGTAGACCTCCCTCCCTCCTCCATGTTATTATTGTTACTACAGTCTTACTAGTAGTTCTGTGAACAGTAGACCTCCCTCCATGTTATTATCGTTACTACAGTCTTACTAGTAGTTCTGTGAACAGTAGAACCTCCCTCCATGTTATTATCATTACTACAGTCTTACTGGTAGTTCTGTGAACAGTAGACCTCTTTCCATGTTATTATCGTTACTAAAGTCTTACTAGTAGTTCTGTGAACAGTAGACCTCACTCCCTCCATGTTATTATCGTTACTACAGTCTTACTAGTAGTTCTGTGAACAGTAGACCTCACTCCCTCCATGTTATTTATCGTTACTACAGTCTTACTAGTAGTTCTGTGAACAGTAGACCTCACTCCCTCCATGTTATTATCGTTACTACAGTCTTACTAGTAGTTCTGTGAACAGTAGACCTCCCTCCATGTTATTATCGTTACTACAGTCTTACTAGTAGTTCTGTGAACAGTAGACCTCCCTCCATGTTATTATCGTTACTACAGTCTTACTAGTAGTTCTGTGAACAGTAGACCTCTCTCCATGTTATTATCGTTACTACAGTCTTACTAGTAGTTCTGTGAACAGTAGACCTCCCTCCATGTTATTATCGTTACTACAGTCTTACTAGTAGTTCTGTGAACAGTAGACCTCCCTCCATGTTATTATCGTTACTACAGTCTTACTAGTAGTTCTGTGAACAGTAGACCTCACTCCCTCCATGTTATTATCGTTACTACAGTCTTACTATAGTTCTGTGAACAGTAGACCTCACTCCATGTTATTATCGTTACTACAGTCTTACTAGTAGTTCTGTGAAAGTAGACCTCCCTCCTTCCATGTTATTATCGTTACTACAGTCTTACTAGTAGTTCTGTGAACAATAGACCTCCCTCCATGTTATTATCGTTACTACAGTCTTACTAGTAGTTCTGTGAACAGTAGACCTCACTCCATGTTATTATCGTTACTACAGTCTTACTATAGTTCTGTGAACAGTAGACCTCACTCCATGTTATTATCGTTACTACAGTCTTACTAGTAGTTCTGTGAACAGTAGACCTCACTCCCTCCTTCCATGTTATTATCGTTACTACAGTCTTACTAGTAGTTCTGTGAACAGTAGACCTCACTCCCTCCATGTTATTATCGTTACTACAGTCTTACTAGTAGTTCTGTGAACAGTAGACCTCACTCCCTCCATGTTATTATCGTTACTACAGTCTTACTATTAGTTCTGTGAACAGTAGACCTCACTCCATGTTATTATCGTTACTACAGTCTTACTAGTAGTTCTGTGAAGAGTAGACCTCCCTCCCTCCTTCCATGTTATTATCGTTACTACAGTCTTACTAGTAGTTCTGTGAACAATAGACCTCCCTCCATGTTATTATCGTTACTACAGTCTTACTAGTAGTTCTGTGAACAGTAGACCTCTCTCCATGTTATTATCGTTACTACAGTCTTACTAGTAGTTCTGTGAACAGTAGACCTATCTCCATGTTATTATCGTTACTACAGTCTTACTGGTAGTTCTGTGAACAGTAGACCTCCCTCCATGTTATTATTGTTACTACAGTCTTACTAGTAGTTCTGTGAACAGTAGACCTCCCTCCCTCCCTCCATGTTATTATTGTTACTACAGTATTACTAGTAGTTCTGTGAAGAGTATACCTCGCTCCCTCCATGTTATTATCGTTACTACAGTTTTACTAGTAGTTCTGTGAACAGTAGACCTCCCTCCATGTTATTATCGTTACTACAGTCTTACTAGTAGTTCTGTGAACAGTAATACTCACTCCATGTTATTATCGTTACTACAGTCTTACTAGTAGTTCTGTGAACAGTATACCTCTCTCCATGTTATTATCGTTACTACAGTCTTACTAGTAGTTCAATATATTTTCATGGTTTGCAGACTCTAATAATCAAAATATTTATAAAATACAGCTAATATTACAGTAGATTGGTATCAATTATTGTTGAACGCAAAAAATACGTTTAGGCTTATATTTCCTAAAAAAAATTTACTACCAGAAACTTACCAAGCAAATCTTTAATTTAAAAATATATTATTCGACGTAAATTTACAATGAAGTCAAGGTTTGTGGGAAGTTTAATTTAATCGGTTTTTAAATAGGCCTTCTATCATTTATTTACTTTTTTTTTTTGTGCATCACGCTTACTATTAGCTTTTTAGAGCTGTTTACATATAACGCCATTTGCACATCATAGACTATTCCAAACAATTCAAAGTGTGTGTGTGGGGGGGGGATGGGGGGAAGAGGGGGGTTGTATGAGGAGGAAAGGCTCTCTTCTGAGACCACCTACACTGACGAAGTGTTTATTTTGCATGAGTGCATTGCAAATTATAGAGAGTGTCTCAAAATTATTACGGAAAATGTAAATATTTACCACTTTAAAAGTGGTCTTCGTAAAGCGAAGAAGGCTATACACAAGTCAAGAATTTTCTCGATTTACCCATTCCTAGAGTTTTGGTAGATCGCAAACATTGGTGGTCACGTGGGCGGACGCAATTGCCTCATTTGGTATCGTTTTCTGGCAATTTAGAGGTCAAGGATCGAATCTAAAACAGGTCTTATTTTAGAGTTTCCTACTCTCCTTCCCTCACCCCCACCACCATGCGATTGAGGGTACAATACACCCAATCTGGGTATCGAACCGGAACCATAAACGATAACAGAAATTAACATTTATTTTTAAACCCACCTCGGTGGCTTAGTTAGCTAACGCGCTGGTTTCGTGTTGAGCTGGACTGCCGAGGACGGAAAGATTGAAGTTCGAATCTCGGTCGGGTGAACTGGGGATGGTCTTTTCTAAATGGCTTCCCACTCTCCCTCCACGCAAATGCGGGTTTACTTCCTTTATGTTCAACCTTCCTAATTCCTAACCGATTAGCGTAATTAGTACGTAAGCGAATAACCCGTATGGTTAGTAGGAAGCAGTGATAAATAAATAAATTAAATAAACAGTTATTTTAAAGAAACCAGAACCGAAAGAGGAAACTTCTGATCAAATTATTTAAGAACCAGAACCAGAATTGAAATCGATATATTCTCATGTTCATAAAGATCCTTATCGTTTTTTTAATAGTTCTAAATTTTTATAATTTTATTTAAATTGCAATTTATGCTCTTCTTTCTTTAACTTTTTTTTAAATACTCTATTATAATTTTTTCTGGATTTTCTTATCAAGATGTTTAGAATTTTTTTTAACATAAATAGCTTTTATTTTTTAGCAATGATTATTTTTATCATTTATGTTTTATCTATTAATGGTTACATCACTATTGACTACAGAAAATTGAAAGGACCATAACAAGAAATGGCACTTAATTAAGTACCGAAAAGACCTGAAACATTTATTTATCTCCAACCGTAAGTAAAACAGGAAACTTAAAATATTTTATTTGAGAACCAGTACAAGGCCAAGAACCTATAAATATTTAAGTTCATTCCCTGTTCTGGTTCGTGTTTTTTTTAGCTCCACGTCTTACTAATTATTCGAGTAAACGCTTAAGTTCTTATTATGCTAATGGGTTAGCTATGTGGAAGGTTAAATTTAGAGTAAGTCTACTTGCATTTGCGTAGAGTAAGAGTGGAAAACAATTTAGGGGAAACTACCCTCAGTACACTCGATTGGGATCGAATCACAACCTCCTCATCATAACCAGTCTGGTATATTGTGGGAGTAGTTCCTTAGACCATGCGGCCACCGGAGTGGCTTCTGACTCATCATTTTCAGATGAAGGTGGTTGTAAAAAATAATATAAAAATTGACTCGACGAAAGGGAACGTCATTCCTTTAATACAAAGATCCCAACCTGAGGTCCGCGCACCCCAAGGACCCGCAAAACAAATCTAGATTTTAAATATTTTTTTCCTACTTGTATTTTCACATCACATAAAAAATATTCGTTACTAACAGTTTGCTTAGACATCTGTTTTTTTATCCATTAATCTCCGAATAAAATTTTTAATTTTATTTATATGCAATGGATTGTCGTAGAATTTTATAAATGTGTCCGTAGGTTTTTAATAACTCCTTGTATGGTGGTGTAAATTAAGGGGGCTGCGGCAAATTATCACTGGCCTCAGGGGGTACGCGATGTGGAAAAGGTTAGGAATTAATTTTTTAGTACAGGTCTGTCCAATTGGCAGCCCGTGAGCCACATGCGGCCCTCAAAAGTGTATTTTGTGGCTTGCGACGCATTAGAAGAGTTTTTAAAAATTATAATTTCATCCAGGACTTCCTTAAACATGATCAGAACTAAATTGTGTAAAATTTACTATCTGCTGTATTGTACTGTATATCAATTATTATTATACTTTTAATGTAATATACTAGTTCACTTTTAAGCTCTTGTCTAATAAGTTTCACACAGTGTTTGGTAAAATTATTATTATACTTTTGTTTTAAAAAATGAATCTACATTGTGTTTTTAGCATTAAAAATACATTTCAGTATAAAATGTGCTAACATTTTAACATCATAGGCAAGATTCTGTGCCACCAGAGCGGCAAATAGTCTACATACAGGGGACCAAATTGGGTGTTACAACCCTCCCTATCAGTTATGGCATACGCTATAAAAAAACTTAAAATACTTTCCGTTAAAATTACAAATTTAAGCCACAAAGCCCACCTCTGACGGAACAAAGGTGTTATAGCAAAGCCTCTGTAAGTTAAAATTATAGTAAACACAGAATTTTATAGACGATATTCGTGGGTTCAAACCCAACCAGGTGTCGAAGGATTTTTCTTGAGCGATAAAAATCCGTAACACAACTTCCTTCGGAGGGGAAGTAAAGCGGTTGGTCCCTTGTTGATTGTGGTAATGTAAACTAACCCTGGAAGGTATGTGAAAATACCTTTCCCGGCAAAATTGGTAGACCCTTTTACTCTCGCTCATAGAAATTCCCGTGTATTAATATAATCAGTTTGATCTTAAAGTGCAAGTTAAATACCTCAAAAAAATCTATAAACTATCTGGGTATCTCTTGTAGGTGACCTGGCGGTCTAGGGGTAAAGTGTCGGACTTCTGTGTTGGGGGTCCGGGGTTCAATCCTCGGTCCCGGCACAGATTTATCTGATTGCCAAACCCTTCCTTCACCTCTGACAAGACATGTATTAATCACAACTTGTGAATGTGTAGAATGCCAGGCCTTCACCGTGGTTCGGATACCACGTTAAATTGTAGGTCCTCCATTTCATCTCACAATCACCCTACCGTTACACATTAGCGTAAGTGCGTATAGCCCGAACGGGTAGTAAGACGCGGTGCTAATAATAATCTGGGTATCTTGCAAAACAATTTGAAATTATGAAAGTATATCCCATACTCAATTGCTTTGGCGAACTCTGTTCTAGCTAGACCATATCTTCCTCGCCCCTATCATAATAGTGTGAATATCTTGATATCCCGGATGGGTAGTAAGAGGTGGCGCTCAAAATAAAAAGTCACCAAAATGACACAGTTAGGTGTGTGGGAGGGTCTTTCTTGACCTGAGGGTCGGATCTTTGACACCAGAGTCAAAACTAAACGTTATTTTCCTCTGTGTTATTTTCAATCCTCTATCCAGGCGATATTTGTTTACCACGTCTTAATGATCGTTTGGACCCGCTTATGTGGTCAAGTAGTCTAAGGCATCGCTATCGCAATAAACTGGACTGCTGATGACAAGTATATCAGGGTTCAAATCTTGGTTGTGTCTATTGTGAGTGGTTTCCAATAAATTGTTTTCCACTACCTTTACACGCAGAATCTGATACACGTCATCTGAATTCAAACATCCTAATCCCTAACTCATTAGTGTAATTCATACGTAAACGTATGATCAGGATGGGTAGTAAGACGTACGAAAAATCGCTAAAAAATAGGCATGAGGCAGGTAGAATTTTATATGAAATTTGTACAAATCTCCGTGTAAGTAAAGTGGGAAAACCTTCAAGAACAATACCTCTTTACATCCGAATGGGATACGAAAATTTAAAAATTATAGCACCACGCCTTACTACCCGTTCGGGTTATACGCTTAAGTACTAATTACACTAATGGGCTAGGAATTGGGAAGGTTGAATTTAGAGGAAATGAACCCACATTTGTGTGTAGGGAGAGTGGAAAACCATTTAGTAAAAACCTCCCCCAGTTCACCTAAACAAGATTTAAACCTCGATCGCCTCGTCCTCGGCAGTATAGCTCAACACGAAGCCAGTGCATTAGCTAACTACGCCAGCGAGGCGGGTGAATGGGATTAGAGCCCCAATCTGTTCATCAACGTCAATCCAGTATAACGTCTTAGGCCACTTGACCACCGATGCGAAGGGTCCCAGCTTAGTGGAAGGAGGTGTTATAGTTGGAGTAACTTACAATTCATCGTTTCTAGAGTGCTTTATTAATGAACATACAAACAAATAAATATTATTAAAGAGCGTGCAAGAATAGAAACTCCTGTCTTGACTGTAGGTAGGCAACCGAGGCATCCTCTGCGTTAACCGGGTCAGCGTGAGGCCTATTGATCAAGGGGAACGTCGTCAAGAGTGACGTCCGGTTACTGCCTTATGTTTTCACCGCGTCTTAGTATCCGTTCGGGCTACCAATTGCACCAATAAGGGGGTGGAAAGAGGCAGAGAGGGGTGGGAAATTTCATGTGTCCCGATCTCAATGAAATTTGATATCTGACGGTTTTTCAGGACTAAAAATATTTAAAAACTAATAGAAAAAACTACATCTGAGTGTGGTAGAAAACTTAAATTTGACAAGTTGATAAAGGAACTATCCCAAATAACAATAAACGTATAAACAATTTAAATTTTAAAATGAGCCTTTGGTAAATGGGGGAGGGGGAGGGAGCGTGGATGGGATGGGATGGGGGTATAAACAAAAATAATGTATTTTTGGTGTGGTTTAAATTTGGAAGGACTATGCCAGATAAACAAATAAAACATAAAATTAGAAATATTTAAGTATGAGTTGGATAAGGGGGGCGGGGGAAGTAGTTTAATATTTTCAAAACTAATAAAAACAACTACATCTCAGTGTAGTAGAAAACTGAAGTTGGGTAGGCAGGTATAGGAACTATTCCAATATCCATAAAAGTCCTGAAATTTAAAATCGGTACCCTTAGAAATCAGGGGTGGGTGTATAAATTAGGTAGAATAAAACGCTTTTATAAGATGTAAAAATAAATTAAATTCGGCAAGTTTACAGAGGGATCACTTAAAGTAACCAAATATTTCATAAATATTTATTATTAATAAGTGAGGGCTGGTAAAACTTGGGTTTCAAACTTTTTTAAATTAAAAGAATTAACTACATCTAAGGGGGTAGAAGGTTGAAATACATAATCCAGGATAAGGTGTTTATCTAAAACATGTATGAACATGTTTGAACATGAACATGTATGAACATTTCTAAATTTAAAAATAAAGTACCGCAAAATGGGAATGGAGGGAATGCTTAAAAATTTCCAAAACTATTTTTTTTAACTATAAAGTTAAAATTGTTGGTAAGGGTAGAAGGACAACCCCAAATAAACAGAAGAATAGAAATATTTAAAATTCAAAATGGGGAAGCAGGAAATGGTTTGGGCTCGATATTTCCAAAACTAATAGTAAAAACCACTTATCAGTTTGGTGAGAAATAGAAATTTGGTAATAGGGTAAAGGAACGACTACAGAATGACATAAATATTGAAAGTTTGGAATTTCAAAATATGAGTCTGAGAAATTGGTGGTTGGAGATGGTTCAAATTTTCTAAACTATTAGCAAAATAATCTTCTCATACGCTAAAAAAATAAATCGTATAGGCAGACAAAAAACCTAAAAATAAATTAAAACAAAAACCAAATATTATCTTAAAGGGGGGCCCCACTTGCATTGCAATTGCTTAGGTAAACATAGATGTATAAGCTCCCTTAAAGCGACATAACAATTAAAATAAACAACTTCTGGGTTTGTAGCTTGGGAAAACATAAAGTTAATTTAATCAATATGTACAGTTTCTGTAACACTGTTTATTATTTTGTATATTCTCTTAGGGTAAAACTGATACTCTTTTTTTCAAACATGTTTGTGTAACAATGTCCATTACCTCGTTATTATCGTGCTTGGGCAAAGAAGTCATTGTCAATGGTATTTATGAATTCGTTTTTTGGGCTAGGTAATAAATAAATAAAAATATAAAATATTTTTATTTATTTATTTATTTATTTCCATAGTTAGTTTGGGATTACCAAAATGTGCTTAATTTTGTGCAGGGAAAAGCCATAAAAAAAAGTTGGAAGTTGAACATCTTAATATGATATAGTTTTTATTAGCTTTCCCGTGCGAAGAACGAGTAAAATTGCTACTAACGCAACACCGCAAATATTGTTTGTCGGTATCGAACACGTATACACAGTTATAGACAATATACCATGGTGGAGATAAATCGACACATCTAAAATCGTTATATCGGAATTTCAATGTAAATATTAAACTGGTTTTCCGCGATCAATCGATATTTCACACAACTCTACTCAAGATTAAAGTATAACGAGGTTTATTTTATAGATAGGAATAGGTAGCCTACTTTTTTAGTGTGGCAATGAACTTTCAAGTTGCTAATGTCGTAAATTATGTTAGATATGTGAAAACTACAAAAAGCTTAGCTTTGACTCCGCTTTGCATTTAAAAAATGTCCCTCACGCAGGATGATAAGACCTCCTCCATTTCCAAGATATGTCCTACAGCTACCTTCTGTTAAGTGTTGAGGAAGATTTTTAAAAAATCCCAGAATGTCCTCCATTATTAAAAATAATATCTATAGCCTTGTATCAAATTTTAAATAAGTTATAGAGGCATTTACTTTTCAAAAACTTGTCAGAGAAGCATCTAGAGCCATTTAATTTTAATAAAATTTCCAGGCGAATATTATTCTAAATGGCTTCTAGAGGCATCTGGATTTTTTTTTAATATCTAAAGGGGGCCATTATAAGAAGCGTATATATGCAAATTATATTTATTTTTCCAAACGACATAAGAGGACAACTTCTATTATCTTATAAAATCATTCAATTCTCAAAAATGTGTCGGAGAAAGATCACTTTCAATAGCTTAAAAAAGCATGTGATTTTTAAAAAATATCCAGGTGATGATCATTTCAAATAGCTTCTAAGGGTAGCCACTTATTAAAATTTGACCCGCCTCGGTGGCGTAGTTGGCTAACGTGCTTGTGTTGAGCTCGACCGCCGAGGACGGGGAGATCGAGGTTCGAATCTCGGTCGGGTGAACTGGGGGTGATTTTTCCTAAATGGTTTTCCACTCTCCCTCCACACAAATGCGGGTTCACTTCCTCTAAATTCAACCTTCCCAATTCCTAATCCATTAGCGTAATTAGTACTTAAGCGTATAACCCGAACGGGTAGTAAGACGCGGTGCTAAATATTATTATTGTTATTATATTATTATTATTATTACTATTATTATTATTATTATTATTATTATTATTATTATTATTATTATTATTAAAATTTGGCTGGGGGAATACCACGCTAAATAGCTTCTAGCGGCATCTAAATTTAGAAGAAAAAATCAGGTGAGAACCGCATTTAGTAGCTTCTAAGGAACCTAAAAAAAAAAATCTGAGTGAGCCCTTTAGAAATATCTGAATTTCGAAAACTACCGGAAAGAGAACTATTTTAATAGCTTTTAAAATAGTATGATTATCAAAAATTCTCCAAAAGGACCACGTCAAATGGCTTATATTAGCATTCAATTATCTAACATTAACTGGGGGTAGGTACGTATAAGGCCCCTAAAAAAACTTTTTTTTAGTTACTTGCCCCCTTCCCTCCCCCTCTTCCCCTCTTGCACAAATAAAGTCCTACCCCTACTGTATTAAATAACAATGCTATTATTTCTAAAGGTTTAGTAGTAAGTCTTAACATCATGTCATAGACTTACGATTTTGAGCGCAACCCTCACCCCCCCCCCCCAAATTAAATTCTCCCTATGCCCATGCATCCTCCCTCACGCAGCCTTTACAAGTTTATCTACTGAACTAAGTACATAATTAATATCGTCCATGTGTTTAAGTCTGGAGCCCGTATCCCGATTGGTATAATCACGACGGAATAAAGCTAATAAAGTACAAAGTCTCGTGCCGGTGTTACGTGTGAGCCAGGTAGTATAGGGGCAGGAGCAATGACCTCTCCAGGTGTGTGGGGCCCCCTATAGTCCCACATGTGAGGGTAAAAAGGGGGGAGGACGTGGGCTGTGACGTCAAGTTGACTCTTCAATAAAAGATCGTTGGTTTCCCAAGAGTCTGGAAATATCTCTCATTTACCTTTATTATAGTCTCTATTCGTGGCGGTGAAACTGGGTAGGGAAGGCATTGTGGGCAACCCACTCCCCACCAAGAATAAATATTCCCCCATCTATAGATATATTTCACTGAATATGCAACAAGTGGTACCAATGACTCCTACTACTGCTAGCCTACTAGACACAAGAAGGTTAGGTTATGTTTTAAGTTGATTACTTGATACAGCCTGGAGTTTCACAAGCCGAAACATGTTAGTTTTCCTACAAGCAATTATGGTGACCTGGTGGTCTAGGGGTAAGGTGTCGGACTTCTGTGCTGAAGGTCCAGGGTTCGATCCTCGGTCCCGGAGCAGATTTATCTGATTGCCAATCCCTTCCTTCACCTCTGAAAATATATGTATTAATCACAAATTGTGAATGTGAGGAATGCCAGGCCTCCACCGTGGTTCGGATCCCACGTTAAACTGTAGGTCCTCCATTTCATCTCACAATCACCCTACCATTGCACATTAGCGTAAGTGCGTATAACCCGAACGAGTAGTAAGACGCGGTGCTAATAATAATACAAACAATTATGGTGAATGACATAACAAAAAAACACTTTTAACCTGAAAAATCCATCAATGACAAAGAACTTTAAAAACATAGTTGCCTAAAAACTCGAATCAAAGCCCAATAATCACGTCAAATTTTACAATTTTCCCGGGGGTGAGCCTCCCCGACTCCCTATTAAGATGGAGTGCTAGTGAGCGCCAGTTTAGTGCATTAATTTTGCAGTTTTTATAGCATAAACATTTTTTGGCCAAAATAAATCAAATATTTTTACTATATAAACATATAGTTTAGTTTTCTGCACATGCTGATATCAACAGTTGTTGAATATCTCTCATGAGCATAGAGGCATTTGGTGACAAACTTTTTAAATGCAGAGAAAAAGTTGTCACTAAATTCCGGGACACCCTTGACAGATATTAAAGAACTGTTGAGATTAGCACGTGCGGAAAACTAAACTCTATGTTTCTATAGAAGAAATATTTGATTTATTTTGGCCAAATAAATGTTTATACTATAAAACTTCGAAAATACTGCCCTGAACTCACGCTCACTAGCACCCCATCTTAACTGTAGGGTATCCCATACCTCCATACCCCCCCCCCCCCCCCCCCCCGGTGTTCTTAACGTTGCCTGGTCACCTGGGAATGTTTCTAATTTCAGAAGGCGTTGAGTTGGGAATTTCACTATCACCTCCCACTAAAATATATTTCGTACGATTCCTCTGATTAAATGACATCTATGACGCAAGCACAGAATCATTCAGATATGTCAGCAAAAAATAATACAATGTGCCTTTTTTTTGTTTTTCAACCCTTTACCGTGATGCGCGTAAGGTGGGATTGAAGTGGAGCCGAAAAAAGGACAGTTTTTTTTGCAGTTTTTATGGCAAAACTTTTTTTTTGCCCAAATAATTAAAATATTGCTCCAGCACAATTTTATAGTTTAATTTTCTTCGCGTGTTTATATCAACAATTGTTGAATATCTATCTAACAAACTTTTTTAACGAAGATGAAAAGTTATCATTAAATTTCAGAACACCCTTGACAGATATTCAAGATATTTTGAGGTAAACATGTGAAGAAAATTAAATTCTAGGTTTGTAATGGAGCAATATTTTTATTTGTTCTGGCCAAATAAATGTTTTGCTATAAACATTGCAAAAAACAGTGGCATTTTCTCGCGTTCCCTTCTAGACCACCTTGATGGATTAATTTAAAAATTTAAAGTTGTGTTATGTGAGAGTTATGTTTGACTTTTGAATTTTATTCGCGTGTTTCATGCTTTGCTTTGACTTCTTTCCTTCTTACACCCCTAAAAGCCTACATCATCTCCGACAGTAATTGTGTGGTGACCAAGGCCGTAGTCGGGGGGGTGAGTTTGGGGGTTCAAAACACCCCGAAATTTTATAAACAAAATAAGTATGGCTTTATTTATGGTTCAAACAATATCAAAATTAAGGTAGGCCTACAATTACTAATTAAGGGGCTGTGTTACCATAAAAAAAACACTTCAGATAGCTTCTAGAAGTTTGTTATTTAGAATTTTTTCTAGCCTCCGTAAATTGGGGGATGTGCCCACCAAACCCCCCCTGAAATTATTGGCTGGCTACGGTCTTGGTGCTGACAAATCTTTGAGTGAGCATGCACTTACCACCGATAGTATTTAAAAAGTTACTTACTCAACATAAATGCCAAAATAAAACGACTAAACAATATCACAAAAATCCACTTCGGTGGCCGCGTGGTCTAACGCGCTACTCTCGCAGTAGACTAGACTGCCGATGACGGGAAGATCAAGGTTCAAATCTTGGTCGAGTGTACTGAGGGTGGTTTTTACAAAATGGTTTCCCACTCTCCCTCTACACAAATGCGGATACACTTCCTATAAATGTGGCCTTCCTTCTCCTTAAAACCATTAGTGTAATTAGTACATAAGCGTATAAACCGAAAGGGTAGTAAGACACGGTGTTAAAAAAAAATCACAAAACATGAAAATATAAACTAAATATCCCAAATAACAAAAAAATGGCAGGTTATGTAAAAAGCATTTCCATGACCAGGGGTTCGTGAACAGGATCTATGTTGTTATTATTATCATTATTATTATTATTAGGTGTTCTGTCTTATGGCAGGTCCATTCCTTTTGTCAGTGAACTTAGACCGCCAATGCGCCCTGTCCTCTGCCTTCATCTCTCAGAATGTTCCTCTTTACTTCAGGGCATCCTATATTTGAATCCTCCTCTTTTCTAAGCTCCTCTTTCCCTCAACCTTACCTTCTATTACGTCATGCAGGAGAAAGTTCCTCCTAAGGCTTTATGTACGCATCAGTGCTGTCTGCGATGCACCAAAAAAAAAAATTATGTCATCAAAATCCAGTGTCTTTTTTTTTAATTTATTTTTATTTATTTGAGTTATTTAACGTGCACTTTCTTAACCAATTGGTTATATCAGCTCACCATTTTATATTTTAGAGGTAGTGTACTCGCATTTTCTTGGAAGAGGAATGGAAAACCATTTTGGAACAACCACCCACAGTACACCCGAACGAGATGTAACCTCTATCTCCCTAATGTCGGCCGTCTACTATCATCACCATCATTATTATTATTACTATTATTAGCATCGCGTCTTACTACCCGTTCGGATTATACGCACTTACGCTAATGTGTAATGGTAGGGTGATTGTGAGATGAAATGGAGGGCCTACAGTTTTACTTGGGATCCGAACCACGGTGGAGGCCTGGCATTCCACACATTCACAAGTTGTGATTAATACACGTCTTGTTAGAGGTGAAGGAAGGGTTTGGCAATCAGATAAATCTGTGCCGGGACCGAGGATTGAACCCTGGACCCCCAGCACAGAAGTCTTGACACCTTACTCCTAGACCGCCAGGCCACCAACATAATGTTGAAAGTACTAAAAATAACTAAAGTGACTCTCAAGGAATTCTGCAGCAAACGCAATAACGACATTCTAGCTATGTTTGTATCGCTTTTGTAAATTCTAACTTGTTTATTTTCACAATAGCTAATTGACATAATAATGTTGGACCATTCAATTAGTAGGAAGATGTGGGAATGGGTGTGACGTCACCGGGGCGTAGCAGGCTGACCAACCTACAGCAAATAAACAATTACGAAGAGATCTAAGCCTTGTCGGCGACTAAGTGCCTGATGATATAGATTGTGCCTGGGTTATTTCCCTGGCTAGGAAGCGTAAATAGAGACAGTTCAAGAATTCTTAAGCCACGTTCACGATCGAGACATCAACAGTCAAAGTGGATGGAATGGAACGCGTGGCTATGTTCAATATTTTTACAGGTTTTATTAAAAAAATCTCCAAAAAATTCAAATATATTATATACTCTTAAACATGGTGGGTAGGTATACTCTTGAACATAGTGGACTGACCCTTAGATATAGTATGCATCCTCATCATTACGGCAAACCTAATCATCATCATGATGGACTTACTCATAATCACGGTAGACCTACTCATAATCACGGTAGACCTACTCATAATCACGGTAGACCTACTCATAATCACGGTAGACCTACTCATAATCACGGTAGACCTACTCATAATAAGGGTATACCTACTCATAATCACGGTAGACTTACTCATAATAAGGGTAGACCTACTCATAATCACGGTAGACTTACTCATAATAAGGGTAGACTTACTCATAATCACGGTAGACCTACTCATAATCACGGTAGACTTACTCATAATAAGGGTATACCTACTCATGATCACGGTAGACTTACTCATAATAAGGGTAGACCTACTCATAATCACGGTAGACTTACTCATAATAAGGGTAGACTTACTCATAATAAGGGTATACCTACTCATAATCACGGTAGACTTACTCATAATAAGGGTATACCTACTCATAATAAGGGTATACCTACTCATAATCACGGTATACCTACTCATAATAAGGGTAGACTTACTCATAATAAGGGTATACCTACTCATAATCACGGTATACCTACTCATAATAAGGGTATACCTACTCATAATAAGGGTAGACCTTCTCATAATCACGGTAGACTTACTCATAATAAGGGTAGATTTACTCATAAAATCACGGTAGACTTACTCATAATAAGGGTATTCCTACTCATAATAAGGGTATACCTACTCATAATCACGGTAGACTTACTCATAATAAGGGTATACCTACTCATAATCACGGTAGACTTACTCATAATAAGGGTAGACCTACTCATAATCACGGTAGACCTACTCATAATCACGGTAGACCTACTCATAATCACGGTAGACTTACTCATAATAAGGGTATACCTACTCATAATCACGGTAGACCTACTCATAATCACGGTAGACCTACTCATAATCACGGTAGACCTACTCATAATAAGGGTATACCTACTCATAATCACGGTAGACCTACTCATAATCACGGTAGACCTACTCATAATAAGGGTATACCTACTCATAATCACGGTAGACCTACTCATAATCACGGTAGACCTACTCATAATAAGGGTAGACTTACTCATAAAATCACGGTAGACTTACTCATAATAAGGGTATGCCTACTCATAATAAGGGTATACCTACTCATAATCACGGTAGACTTACTCATAATCACGGTAGACTTACTCATAATCACGGTAGACTTACTCATAATAAGGGTATACCTACTCATAATCACGGTAGACTTACTCATAATAAGGGTATACCTACTCATAATCACGGTAGACTTACTCATAATAAGGGTAGACCTACTCATAATCACGGTAGACTTACTCATAATAAGGGTAGACTTACTCATAAATCACGGTAGACTTACTCATAATAAGGGTATGCCTACTCATAATCACGGTAGACTTACTCATAATAAGGGTATACCTACTCATGATCACGGTAGACTTACTCATAATAAGGGTAGACCTACTCATAATCACGGTAGACTTACTCATAATAAGGGTAGACTTACTCATAAAATCACGGTAGACTTACTCATAATAAGGGTATGCCTACTCATAATCACGGTAGACTTACTCATAATAAGGGTATATCTACTCATAATCATGGTTAGACTTACTCATAATCACGATAGACTTACTACTGCTCCTAAACAGGGTAGACCAACTCTAAAGCATAGTAAACCTATTTCTAAACATGATAGACCTACTCTTGAACAAGATAGAACTACTCTTAAGCATGATAGACCTACTCTTAAACAATATAGGCCTATTCTTAAACAAGATAGGGCTACTCTTAAACAAGATAGACCTACTTTTAAATAAGATAGACCTACTCATAAACATGATATACATAATCTCTTGAACAAAATAGACCAATAGACCTACTTTTTTACTAGATTCCAGGCATGATTGAAAATTACAACATTGGTGAAATAGGAGCCTCCCTTTCTACCGTGATGAATCGTATTGGTTTAGATTTAAGCTATTCGTGTACTCATACAATTAACCATTTCAAAAAGTACAAAATATATACCTTTATTATACGGGGTGTATCGTAACATGTGGGACCCACTTTATCAGTGAACAGGAGATAAAAAAAACAATCAAAAAAGTTCAAGAAACATGTGTTTCCTATTTGACCATGTTTCCGAGTAAGAGCCAGCCGAGTGATTCCCATATAACTGTTCCTATACCATTCATTGAAATGCTTGGTCAAGGCAGGCAGACTATATAAGAAACCCGCCAACGAGTCCGACCAACACTTGGTATTTTTGAAAGAGTGCGGCATTCTAGGACACAACCACTTCAGACTTTCATTCAACCCAAAGGCTGTCATGTTGAGCATTTCCTATAATGTTAGAGCCGTTTCGCACGAGGAAACTATCGCTCGTCAACTATCTCTCTGTTGATTAACATAAAGATAGATTGGGGGTTTCACACGAAGCAACAGAGTTGCCCGCCCCGTCAACAATCGTTCATAAGTTGCCTACTATTGGCGATTTGTGGAATAGTTGCCCGTCAGGACAACTATCGCCCACCCGGATACTGGTTGGTTAATCACACGGGGCAACAAAACGCCGGCCAGTATTCCAAGTGGTGCCAACCTCCGAGTACCTGTTGAATTTTATTCGTGGTACGGTAGGCTAAAGTCGGTTCGTTTTCGACTGAATGGTCAAATTTTGTGCAATGAGTTTGAGACGAGTTTACCGGAATTATTAAACATCGATGATTGTATTTATATCTGAAGTGTAACAGTGACTGGCAAGTTGGAATTTATCAGCGGGTGATTACTCAAATAGGATAGTAAACAGTGTGGCTTTGGAAGACATCATCAGGAGATTTGTTCCCGGCTTTGACGAAAAGACGCCGGATGAAAATAATACACTCTGCCTTCGGGATCTCTTCCTCCACATTTCGAAGAAGTTTATCAAAAGACGTCAATGATATCAGAAAATACATAAATAATTATAATTTAATCGGATTCATAGGTGACCTGGCAGTCTAGGGGTAAGGTGTCAGACTTCTGTGCTGGGGGTCCGGGGTTCAATCCTCGGTTCCGGCACAGATTTATCTGATTGCCAAACCCTTCCTTCACCTCTGACAAGACGTGTATTAATCACAACTTGTGAATGTTTGGAATGCCAGGCCTCCACCGTGGTTCGGATTCCACGTTAAACTGTAGGTCCTCCATTTCATATCACAATCATCCTACCATTGCACATTAGCCTAAGTTTGTATAACCCGAACGGGTAGTAAGACGCGGTGCTAATAATAATAATAATAATAATAATAATAATAATAATAATAATCGGATTCATAACTGGTATAGAAGAAACCCTTTTCCGACCACTCACTAATATACGGATGCTCATAAAATATCGGCACTCCTCTTGTGATTTTCCTTCGCCTTCTCCTAAGGAGTCACGAAAAAAGAACCTCGTCTTCCGAATCCATAATCACAACTGAACTATTTTTTTCGTGTACTCTGGTTAAGTTGGTACTGACTTTTGTGCTACAGATTGATTGCTGACCGATGATTGTTGCCTCCTGTGAAACGGCTCTTAATCTACTCCCCATCACTTAAGTACAAACATGACTCACTTTAACTGGAAAACTAGGTCAAATGGGACATATGTTTGTATTAACTTTATTTTTCGTCTTGTCTACCACTGAAGTGGGGTCCACATATTAAGGTACAGACTGTATCTAACAGGCTCATTTGTATGAAAGTTTTAAATGTCTAAATATCATCGCATCGTACAAGGTTAGTGAAGGTAAAAGTTCAAGGGCGGCCGAAGTGGAACACGCCCATTACTTAATTTAATGACGAGTTCTCACTCTCTCTTTTCCAACTCCCCATTTGACATGACAACGTCATAGCTTGGTCACATTAAGATAGGAAACGACCTTTAGCTTGGTTGCCATATAAATATTATGTTAAAAGGTTAATGTAAAGCTATACGTACGACCTATATCTACGAGCAAAAACATGGAGTTTGAACATAACGGGCTTTTCAAACACTTTTACACTAAATCTGTATATTTTTTTTAAAAAATGTTTCAAATGAGGCGTTGTGTGTTGAGACATACGTTTCATTAAATTTATTGTTGAGTTCGTAGTCACGTCCCCATATACATTGTCTCATTGGCGTATAGAAGTATCTAAGCATGCACAGTCTAGTAGTAATAATCTGTTCAGCTGTGTTGACTCAAACTATGCCACACAAACAATTGTCAAGTCCAATTTAGATATAAATGAGCAGTACAATAATTATAAACCAGATTAGTTAGATTCACTGGCCCAGATGATATCAAAGTCAGTCACATAGGAATATTGAGTCAAATTCAGCAAGAAATGTGCAGTCTAGTAGTAATAAATCAGATAAACAACAGTGGATAAGATGATATCACAGTCACAGTGTCACATTGGTCGCGTCCAGCGAGACAACAAAAGCGCAGTTTAGTAGTAATAAATAGGCCAGTTGCAGTGGCTTAAATGATAACAAGGTAACAAAGAAATCTTATCGCACCAGATGTATCTAGAAATGCGCAGTCTGGTAGTAATAAATCAGCTCAGATGCAATGGCTTATCACACTCATAAACAAACATTAACACTTCCAGCGTAACAGAAATGTGCAGTCTAGTAGTAATAAAGAGCTTAGCTCAGTGCTCAATTATATCACAGTCACATAGTAAGGTTGATCACATTCAATTTAGCAAGAAGTGCACAGTCTAATAATAAGTTTTGCTCAGATAATATCAAAGTCACCGAGAAACAATGTAGCAAGAAATGTACAGTCTAATTGTAATAACTCTATTTATTTCACCTCCTCCTTTTAATATAATATAGCAATTATTACTAAGCTATTATTTCGTATTTTTAAATATGTTTTTACATTTAAGGTCAAGGTCTTCTTGAAAAAGACTCACTTGGGTAGTGCATGCCTTTAAATTTGATATAGTAAAATGTTTGGTAAATTTAGGGTGTTCGAAAACAAGGTGCTTAAGAAGATATTTGATCCAAAAATGAGTGAGGCTACTTGGAAGTGGAGGAGTTTACATAGTGGTGAGTTACATAACCTGTATTATCACAAGACATTGTTAGGATAATCAAGTCTCGTAGATTGCGGTGGGTGAAACATGCAGCGCAAATGGAATATTCTAGAAGCGTATTCAGGGTATTGACTGGCAAACCCAATGGAAGGCATTGGAAGACCTAGAATTAGATGGAGGATAACATTAGAATGGACCTCAAAAGATAAAGTGTAATGAGATGGACTGGATAGAACTAGCTCAAGATAGGATAAGGTGTAATAAGGTAGACTGGACAGAACTAGCTCAAGATAGGGATAAGGTGTAATAAGGTAGACTGGACTGAACTAGCTCAAGATAGGGATAAGGTGTATAAGATAGACTGGATAGAACTAGCTCAAGATAAGGATAGGGTGTAGTGAGGTAGACTGGACAGAACTAGCTCAAGATAGGGATAAGGTGTAATAAGATAGACTGGATAGAACTAGCTCAAGATAAGGATAGGGTGTAAATAGGTAGACTGAATAGAACCAACTCGAGATAAGGATAGGGTGTAATGAGGACTGGATAATATCTTACCAAGATAGGGTGTAATAAGGTAGACTGGATAGAGCTAGCTCAAGATAAGGATAGGGTGTAATGAGGACTGGATATATCTTACTCAAGATAGGGATAGGTCACGTACTTTAGTAAGTGCGGCAATGAACATTTCGAACATTTATTTAATTGAAAATAAAAATTTGTTTCTAGTAACATCCGTGACTAAGCGAGAGGAAATGACACATTGTTAAACCTAAAATAACATAAACGTAGACTGTAGAGTTATAAGAGTACGACCTACAAACTAGCTTAATTATAACCCAAGCAACCCAATATTAAGCCCTTGCGTTAAAAACGTTAATAGAACTAATAAAACGCAAACTTCACTGGCGGGAACGAGGGGGGGGGGAGGTAAGTCTCATCTGGTATGTTCTTCCTCATAACCAGCAGATCGGGGTTCGAACATCGGCAGGGTGTACTGAAGGTATTTCCTTCCTCAATAGTTTCACACTCTCCCTCTATGTAGATGTGGGTATATTTACTTTAAATTATTCCCTTCTCTTCCTATGTGGATGACGTCACCCACACATAAAATAATAAGTAAATAATTTTTTTTTATGTGGGTGCTGGAATCGAATCAAGGACTAATTGAAGTAAATTTGGCATCCTTTCAAGGGTTCCGTAGGATTTTTCTCCAGGGGAGTCAAACCAGGGCATCTGGGGGTATTAAATACCCCTAGTAGGGTGGGGACTCCAGGGATTTCCCTCACGAAAATGTATTAAATTGAAGCCTCAAAAGACGCTTTCTAAGGAAATACTTGTCTCCTGAAAATAAGATACAGAATAAGAAAAATGTTTCAAATTTATCCTAATTCGTTGGTGACCTTGACATTTGAACGGCAAATTCTGTTGAAACTGCTCACGCATGAGCCAAACTATCAACCCTAAAATCAGCAGGTGAATGGCGCTAAGTAATTACTAATTAGTTTATTAGTTATATTCTATAACTCTCTGTTTGTTGGCTGGGGCATGTTTGACGCTAGTTAAGAACACTGTTGGCGGGATTAGCCTACATCTAAAGGCCCGTACAGAACAAAATCAACTGCTCGCGAGCTGTCAGCGAACGGTCCGAGAGCTATTCGCGAACAGTTCAAGAGCACGACTTCCACACCAAATGTTTTGAATAATGAAGTTTATGTTCGCCATGTTCACCAATTAGTTTGAGAGCAGTCCAGCAGCAGTTCGCAAAATGTCGATGTCATCGTAGTGAGTAAGATGATGATGATAGTAGTATAATAATAATAATAATATAATTAATAATAATAATTAAAATAAACACGTCCACACGGCAAGTGCTGTTTCGCCATGTTTTCGCTAACAGTTTATTTGATGTTACCGCTCATGTAGCGAAATTCTACCGAACACAAACGCCGAAACACGACCTGCTCGCGATCTCTAGTACACCCCGAGTTCGTCAGTTGTTCGCTAACAGTTCGCGAGCTTGGTGTGTACGGACCTTAATACTACTATAAAGCCACATGGCTGACTCACTCACCCACTTTCAGATGAGCTAGAATCTTGAAATTTGGCAAACTTATAGCTTCTAGCCCGTAACCAAAGGGAAAATTCCAATAAGTTTTAAAAAAAAATTTAACCCCCGAAAAAATTCAAAATGGTGGAGCAACTTTAAAGTCGGTGCGGACCTTTCTATAGAGGTCTCTTTTGGCTAAACGGTAAGATCTATAAAAACAGATTGCACCAGCAGCTACGGCTACAGCTAAACCCACAAGTTTGGTCTATTACTTTTTATCGCATCTCCATCGGTTATACCTTAAATAGAGCTAGACTTTTTGATTTTAGGTAAATTTTGCACATTTTCCACACATTTTTTAATTTTATGACACACTTATGGGATAGCTAGAATCATAAAATTTGGCAGGCATATTGGCACATTCAATTGCCATAAGTGTGCCAAATTTGATGATTCTAGCTGCCCTATAAGTATGGAGAAACTAAAATAATGTGTGAGAATTACAATCAATACAATACCGGTAATTTTAAGTTGTTACATTCAAAACAACGCTGGAATTACATTAGTTTACATACACTTGAAAATAACGAGCAAAGCTAGTTATATTTATACAGCCACAGAATCTCAGGGGGGCAATTTCCCCCCTCTCCCCGCGGCCCTTCTCTCCATTCTTTACCACTCGGCCATAGCAGCAGGCTGAGCATAATTATCATGCAGTAATGTAGGTAAAGTAAATAAGCAATGTCAGGCAGGTGTTTTTCCCTAAATATTCTCCTATCCTTCGTTGGTGTAAATGCGTAAACTTTACCTCTGAATTTAATCTCCTTCATTATCATTGGTTTTTAAGTGTAAATATGCATCTACATATACTCACTATTTTTTTACTTATAGCTATGAACTTTTTAAAAAGTGTGCAATAAAATTTTTACTGTTGAACGACCCTAAGGATTATTGTTAGGGACGCATAGAAAGAACCAATTACAAGTAAACAAAAAAAACTACCATCCATTTTAGAATCAAAAGGAAGTCATCAAAATAAATTATCACAATTTTTTTAAATGTAATGTATTATTATTACTTTGCAATTCCTAGAAAACTAAAATAGATAGATGCTATCATATTTTAACTGAAAAAATTCAACCTCAAAACGACGTAAAAATGGCGATTGTCTTTATCGAGGTTGTTTCATTACAACAAGTATTGTTCGACAAAGTATTATGTATTTTTTAAATTGAAAAACGATACCTGGACATGGCAATCGAACCCGGGACTTTTGACTTAGTACGCCAATTCTATAAACACTGAGCTATCCAGGTTCATTCTCTACTCATATTTTAAGGCAGAGTCTGTAATAGACGTTCGTAAATCATCAGCTACATATGAGCGATCGATTAAGATCCCGAACTATCAGATAACTCAGCCAGCTTTATGCTGTCAATAGTGTAATTATAGTTTTATGAGTGCGTATATCATGATGGATTAAATAGCCAAGCTATTATCTTTGTTAATTACGGTTATATAGGATATCATATTCTTTAAATTGAAAAATGAACCTTGGACATGGAGATCGAGCCCGGGACTTTGGCTTAGTATGCCTGAGAGCATTAGCAAATATAATAGAATCAAAGTATTATACTTTATCATAAGTTGTCGTAGTTATTGTGTATAACATGATATTTCGTGATCAATGATTTTAAAAAAAGTGCACATAATTGAAAATTATAAGTAGTTTACTAAAAGGATATTAGTACTTAGACGAGGATTTAACTCAGGAGCAGCGAGGCAGAAAAAAACCTACGTAAACCTTGTTTTAAAACGTAGCCTACTAATTGAATATAAAAAAAATTAAATGACGGTTATAGATTTTAATAGTTTCCTATTTTAAAATAACGTAAATTTTCCAGGGTTGGTACCATGTATGTGGATGCGTGTATATAACATTGTGTGTGTGTGTGTGTGTGTGTGTGTGTGTGTGTGTGTGTGTGTTGTGTGTGTGTGTGTGTGTGTGTTTTGTGTGTGTGTGTGTGTGTGTGTGTGTGTGTGTGTGTGTGTGTGTGTGTGTGTGTGTGTGTGTGTGTGTGTGTTTGCACGCGCGCTCACGTAAGTTTTTCATTTGCTAATGTTTAATTCAGTAAACATTTACATTGACCTCACTGCAAAGAAGCACAAACATTTAGCCAAGCAAGATCGACGCTCATCAAAAGTTTGTAGTATAAACATGAGCTACTTAGATTTGTTGCTCGTTCACGAATATAATTTCCCGAATTGAAAAACATAACTAGAAAACTTTTATATTTGTTTATCTAACTGGAAACCCTTTCCTTTAGCAGTAACTAACAGTTAATTAGGTGGCGGGTAGCATAGAATTCATTACAAGTTTAAAAGTAACACTTTAGCCAAGTTCGCCAACCGAACGATCAGGAATTTTCCTTTCATTGTAATGTGTTCAAGTGTTTGCTTGCTTGAGAAAACATGTTGCTGTGCTACAGGCGCGAGCTCAGAAAAACAATTCAATCAACGGTTTTCGTATTCGCACCAATAAATAATTAGAAAGTTCATATATAATTTGGAAAGTTAGTCTAGAGCAGATTGTAAATATACTTTTAACAAGTAGAAAATCTAAAACAATTGGCCTTCCAACTGAATTTCAGAAATTGAATTAATTTTTTTTAAAGCTTTAAAATCTGTAATGAGGTGGACTGGATAGAACTAGCTCAAGATAGGGATAGGGTGTAATGAGGTGGACTGGATGGAACTATCAGAAAGGGGTAGGAGTAATGAGGTGGACTGGTAGAACTATCTCAAGAAGGGATAGAGTGTAATTAGGTGGACTGGATAGAACTATCTCAAGATAGGGATAGGGTGTATGAGGTGGAATAGTAGAGCTACCAAGATAGAAATAGGTACAATGAGGGAGACTGGATAGACATCTCAAGATAGGGATAGGTGTAATGAGGTGGAATAGATAGAACTAGCTCGAGATAAGGATAGGATGTAATGATATGGTATGGTAGAACTATTCTAGATAGAGTTAGGAATATGAGTTGGACTGAAGAACTAGTCAAGATAGGGATGGGCTGTAATGAGGTGGACTAGATAGAACTAGTTCAAGAAAGAGTAGGGTGTAATGAGGTGGACTGGGTAGAACATCTCAATATAGGGATAGATGTAATGTGGTGGACTGGATAGAATTAGCTCAAGATAGAGATAGGGTATAAAAGGTGGACTGGATTTAAATATCAATATAGTACATTTGTAAGTGTGGCAATGAACTTTAAAAGTTTCTACCGCCACAAAGTGAGGTAAGGGGTAATTCACGGTGCGGGTGTCTGATAAACTTTTCTAAAAGTTTACGTCTCGATACTGTTTACCCTTTTCAACAGGTTGTTTTAAGTTAGTTAGTGAGTGAGTCACTTATATAGATTCGAAAATAAATCAATATTAATAGTAAGAAGGGCCTAATTGTTTTGCAACTAATAGTAGTAGAATTTTTAGAATAGTTTAATCATGTATTAAAAAAAGTATACCTATAGACGAGAGCTGGAGAAACTTATTTTCAATGTAGCCACGGGTGTGGTGAATAATAAGTTAAATACACCCCACATGCAAAAATGAGAGATAAGGTTGCTAATCTAACACTTAGAACAAGCCACACTGTTTGAAAAGTTTATTAAAAACGTCTGGTCTACACTTTGACTACTCAGTTACATCTGCCTCAAGGTGTAACGATAAAAATTGTTCAAATTGAATATATAGGACCATCTAAGGTGGTGATGCAACGCAAGAAAAGGTCAGTAATTTAACAGTTTTTATATTAAAAAATATATAGTCAAAATAAATAAAATATTACTTCTATAAAATAAACATAGAATTTACTTCCTTCACATGGTGATATCAACAGTTCTTGACCCACTTGGGTGTCAGCGTGGCCTAACGCGCTACTCTCGTGTTGGACTAGACTGCCGAGGATGGGGATTTCGCGGTTCGATCCAGGTCGGGTGCGCTGAGGGTGGTTTCCCCTAAATGGTTTTCTACTCTCCCTCCATAGAAATGTGGGTACACTTCCTATAGATATAACCTTCCTAATCCCTAACCCATTAGCGTAATTAGTACATAGGCGTACAACCCTAATTTAAACAGCCATTGATATCACCACGTGAAAAAAGTAAATAATATGTTTGTAGAGAGCAATATTTGATTAATTTTGGCAAAAAAAAGTTTTGCTCTAAAAACTGTAAAAACACTGACCTTTTCTCGCGTTTCTCTGCATCCCCACCATAATGTGAAATTTGACAATCCTTGGTAGAGAGAAAAGGAAGAGTCTGGGTCACATTTTTCAGCAAAATGGCCGCCATCAACGCCCCCCTCCATCCTTCCAATGCCCCACTACCCCAACCATCTCTACCTCCACCCTCTTTTTACCCCTCCTACACACCCTCTTTCTCCACATTATCAATTTGTCCCCACCACTTTTTAACCTCCAATTCCATCTCCCCTTCCTCACCCTTCCTACACCTCTATTCCCTTTCCCACTTCTTTTCACTCCCCCAAAACCCTCTTCCAACCCCCCGCAGAACCCATAGTGGTAATCTTCCTACTAATGCTGATGTAACTCTCTATCATTTCACCTTCGGAATCGGCAGCTAGGCTCCCAACCTCGAAACACTTAACGGTTATAACTGTAACCTTGTTACAACATGTAAACATTAAGAGGTTGTCTCACTCACCATCTTGGCCCCAGTTGACCTGTCTCAACAAAACTATAACTCCACAACACATTGCGGCACTGTCTAACATTAGACTGAAGCGAAGACCGAGGTTCATTTCCCGATGTCAGTGCCGGCCGCACCCACAGGGAAAAAAAAGAAGAGTTATATGATCGAGCTCACTGCGCTCTATCGGCCGCGCTTGCCAATTCCTAGAACTGTTCTTCTGCGCGCGTCTGGAGACGCGGAGCATGTTAGAGCATGTTTTCGACGCATGGTTGCCCCCACCCCTCTCCCCCTTCTGTTGTTCCCGCACCTCGAGAGCACGTGGCATATTCTAAGTTATATAATGATGTTGTATCTGTAATGTAGGCACATATTACTTACTGGCTACAAGGCGAGAGACGTTGCCATAGGCTGATTTAGACTTTAAGTTATTCAAAATTCCCTTCTGGCTTAAAATGTTCTATTCTGCTCAAAATTTTTATTCTGGACTAGTAAAAATTAAAACTTATTACTTATTGGCACTAAACGGACTTTACAAATTTTGGGCTCTTAAAGCGATGATCATATTTAATATCTTTGGGCGGTTATTTCAAACCATTTTCTCAGCTTTATTATGATTCCTATCGGAGACTTTTGGATCCTGTGTCTTATTTTGAAACTTTTCTTATCGCTTAACGGATGGGTTTTTTTTACCCTTTGGGTACCGCCACTTTGGACAGTCATTTAAACTGATGGCGTCATTTGCCAGCTCTTCTTATTTTAATATTTCAGGGAATTTATACTCATCTTGTTATTTTTTAAGAGACTGTTTATCATTGTTGAAAAATATTTAAAGTTAATGAGTTGTTAGTCAAAGAAGGGACCGCAAGTCGGCGAGATTATACCGCAGTCTTAACTTTATTAACTAATGTTTTTGCAAACCACTAGGTGGCGTAGTTTTTCAATATTATGGCCTTTATGAATAGATTCTAATACTTCAAATATCTAATATTCTGTTGGGTGGAAATGTGTTAAATGGGACTATATTATTATTGTTTGACTTTTGGTAACTGTCAATAAGGGTAACTTAACTCTCATGTATATTTACTGGATTGCATTCCTGATTGATCATTTATACCTGGAACCTTCATTTGATAGTTAATTTGTTTTTATGACAGGAGTAATTGAGATTAATACCAAGTCAGTTTAGTATAGATTATTTAATATGTTTTGAGTCACCATTAATGGGCGAGAGTCTTGTAAGTGCCAGAAGTTAACTTTGACCACTTGTCTCACAGTGTACAATGCCGTTTGGGCTTTGGCTAATTTCTGAGGTCCATCAAACCAGTCTTTCACCAATTAAATGAATGTTTGTCTCTAATATATATTTCCATCGCCTAACGCTTTTGTTGTCTCACTCGCTCATTGAGTTGTATGTGATTTGCTATCTGAATAAAATAACTCTTGTTAACATCCTTGACTGTTATTTCTGAGTGGTGATAAAGGGGGCTACATAACTATCCCCTCACTCCCTTCCCCTTCCATACACCTCACTTATGAGCTCATGATGTATAGGTTTATCTTTTTTCTTTGGGGTCGTCCATAAATCACGTAACGCTTTGAGGGGGAAGGGGGAGCTCTAACGTCTACATGCTGTTACATGAGGGAGGGTGGGGTACATTAAAGTGTTACGTAACACAGGTCTTAACTCAAGTTTTAATGTTCGAAAATAATATTATTGTTCATATTTTCGCCTTTGATAAACACATTTATAGATAACTTCCGAATATCTGTGGCGTTGAAGATGCAAGTTTAGCACTTACTTTTTGTTTATCAATATTTCGAATGTGCTTTTGTGGCACTGTCTGCCCGAGACTATGAACGCAAAGCACATTCGAAAACACATTTTGATGCGAATGATAGTGACATGTTTATACTCACGGTATTTGTTTAAATTTGTCCAATCTACTGACCCCCTCACGTGCTTTTAGTTGGATAGTAGCTGTCAGTTGAAGCTTCCTTAATTTGTAAGTATAGCTATGTTTTAGTATAATTTAGATTCCTACTGCACATTCTTTTACATAGGCGGTGAATAATCGTTTGTGTTTGTACAAAAACAAAAATATTTTCTTCAAAAAGAAGAGACTTGTTCATTGTTTGCGTATAATAAAGCGATATCCAGAAAAAAATAGTGGAAGAGTCTCAGAAAGATGTTGTAGTGAAACGGAAAGAAGCAAAAGTACAGAATTTGTCTCAAGGCAAGTTTGAGGAGTCTATCAATATTGTTATTTCTTCGTACCAGAATCATGTTATGAAAAGTAGAGCTTCAAATACCATTAATTATTTACAAAAGGTAGGTGTATTTAGGCCTATACCTTTTATTTTTGATAAATCTAGTGTGTATGTATATTAATGCAATTATTATAAATATGCTTTGGTGGCTGCACTGTCTAAATTATCATTCTCTCAAAGACTAGATGGCCAATGTTGGGGAGATGAGGTTCGAATATCAGTCAGGTATACTGAGGGTTGCTTTTCCTAAATGGTTTCCCACTCACCCTCCATGCAAATTCTGGTAGATTTTCTTTAAAATTCCACCTTTTTAGTATACATTTTGTAGGGTGGTATAGTCAAATTGTATTTGTTCTAATTATTTTTATTATATTTATCTAATGGAGTATAATTGAGGAAGGTAGAATTCTAGAGGTTATCTACCCTAATTAACGTGGAGATATATTTTAAAACCATTTAGGAAAAGCCACTCTGAGTATACCTGACAGGTATTTGAACCCCAATCTCCGCTTCATTAATCATCTAGTCATTTTCAAGAGTGAAGCCAGGATCTAGGATTGATGTTGGAACGAAACATAAGCCTAGGAATTGATAAGTTAACTAAAGTAAAGTTGTATATTAATCCAATAATAATTTAGAAAAGTTGTATGCCTAGAGTTATTTAAACAGCTCTATATATGATGATAATATGACTATCATAAAAAGTGCACAATATTAAGAAAGACATCTTCCCCCAGTGTCAAGCATCGTTTGTGGGCACTTTAACATCATCAAAGGGCCATCCTAGTCAGCACATAGTAGTGCCGTCTGGCTCTTACCCAGATCGCAAACCTGACATCCATAACATAAATATAGCAGAGGTTTTTCCTCATGAACCTGAGGCATTTGAACTCAACGTCTTTATGTCTGTACTTGTCTGTCTTATCTGTTTGTATGTGTAGCTACCCATAAATAATAGTACTCTCTGAAATAATTTATGTTCAGGATTTAAAATGAATTTTAAGAAATATTAATTCTGAATCCCTCCTTTAGTATCACAAAACTTCCCTATGAAAAAAATGACATTCATTCTTGGTGAGAAAAGCTACGTAGCATGGAAGGGGGCTAGGCTAAATGTTTAAATGGTGTTACATGAGGGGAAGGGGGCCAAAAAGGTAAGAAAAAGGCGTTACTGGGTTCATGGACGACCCCTTTCCAGGTGCAGGTGCAGGTACAAATAATAATAATAATAACATATTTATGTGGGGGAAGTTAAGGCAAGCGCCTTTTCTTACATTTAGCCCATTTAATAATAAAGAAAGTACATTTAATACTTATGTGCTTAAAACTAATTTATAATAACTGTACCAAAATATTGCTCACACATATATGATTTTACATTCATGAACGTAAAAATATATAATAAATTAGGAAAGTAAAATCAAATAAAGTCGAGAGAGAAGATTAAAATAATAAGCACATGGTAGTGCACTTCACCTAACCTCTGCTCCTCTGCGACAGGTAAAAATAATCTAGTGCTTGCAGACGTCACAACACGGCAACCCTGACTGGAAATGTCCTCTTGATCCAAACGCCCCAATCTGTCTAGCCTATCTTCAGCTAAAGTCCTGATTAGAAGACATGAAACGCGACAAAACAAGATAAACGTTTAGTTAGTTTAATTAATTTGAGGTAATAAGCAACCAGAAAAGTTATGGCTAACATTTTACTAAACGCAGTTTTACAGAGCAGGCCTAGTAGCCCTGATGTTTTTGTGTACACGCCATACACACCCAAAAGGGATTGATGGTCTTCTCTTACAACAAGGGTTTATATTTTATAAGAAGCCAGCGAGAAGGACCTTAAGCATCTAAGCTAATCAAACTGAAACACTTGGTAAAATTACCCAAATCAAAAATGGATCAGATTTATAATCAAGTAGGGATAAAAACAGGATCTCTTTCTTTATGATAAAACTAGGTTAAATGAACTTAACGGTTTCACAAGTAGTACGCTGAAATGTACATTATAAATTTACTTTAAAATAAACGAGCAATTACTTTCGCATCCAATGAGGACAATAAGTGATATCATATTCTGAAAATTGAAAAATGACACCTGGACACGGGAATCGAATCCGGGACCTTTGGCTTAGGGTTCGATTCCCGTGTCCAGGTGTCATTTTTCAATTTTAAGAATATGATATCTAACTGAAGTAATTACCATTAGTATAGCTTCGGCTATTTACACTTAATAAATAAATGATATGTTTTATATATGAGAAGACTACAGCAAATGACCCTAAGGGTCTCAAATACAGTATTCTGAAACGTGCATTATAAAATTACTTGAAAATAATACAGAACTACCTTTATGATAAGTTTAAGAAAACTAAAACAAAATAAATCTTAATACGCTGGCAGACGTCATCGTGTTGACAAAAACGGCTGGCACGTAATACAAAATAAAGCATAAGTTAATACATCTTCACCTTCTCCAGCGATATAGCACCCGGAATGGAAGATTTGGTCTTCCACTTCATATATTTATTATCTCCGTAATTTACAAATAATGCAAAATAAGAAACACTTATTGATACAACAATCGTAGCCACCTCCCTTCCGTAGGCCAGAAGAAAGATACGATAATTATGCAGCAATGCTCAGCTCTCATGGCTGCTATGTCGACCTGAACTTCCACTGTGTCTTAACTCTTTGGTGAAAATTAAAGTAAGGGTGTTGTTTCAAGGTCAAACCGCAATCTTAGTACGCTACACCTGCATGTCCTGTTAGTAATGTTGAAAATCACAAGTATTTCCATCCTCTCCCCAATCAAATTTTCCTTAAAAAGTCCCGACGATTTGGACGGAACAGTATGCCTAACAACTTGCCCCAGCCAACCCTCTACCTCGTCCCAACCCTTCCCCCTATCCCCACACCCTACCTCAACCAACCCTATCCCACCTACCACTTCATCATCATCCTCCTCCCCTCTCCCCTCCTACCTAAATGCAACTCAAACCCATGACTTTAAATTACTCTACCAAACTCTACCCCCTCCCCTCCCCTCCTCCAGCGTCTTGAAGCTGGAGAGCTCGAACATTGTCACCCCCTCATCATCCTGCCAATAGCTTCCCTTGTCAACCCTCATCACACACTCTCTAACAGCAAATCCCCTCCTCTCCCTGACATGTGGCTGCCAGCTTGGCAACGACCTGACGTCATGTGACTTACGGCTTGCCAACAGCTCGAACACGTAACGGTTAGTTCCCTCATTAAGAAAGATGTTGTAATCTCTAATACTACATACTTCTATTCCTTGAAGATAATGCATATGCATGGTGGATATACCTTCTCAACTTCATGCTAGCTAACGTTTTGAATCCTTAACGGTAAATTCTCATCCTCTTAAATACTTCAAGGTTCATCCTTAAGCTCTAATAATGCATTAAAAGTTACACTTCTTACCCTTGAAGATAATGAAGATGTGTAATGCATTCACCTTCTAACTATGCACACTTTCTAGCCGTTACCACACCTCTTCATCGGAGAAAGGATTCTCTCAATGCCCTGGAGCAAGTTCAGACAAGTTTGTCGATTTCTTTCCCAACTGATGACGTCATACTCGTGCATAGCACAGATACTTTCGAAGCGAGCTTTCCCAGCCAGGCTCTTGTCGGAATTTGAAAATGTACTCCTTCTCACTGAAAAGCCAACTCTTTACCAACTTTTACCAACATCGTACTTGCTAAACATTTATAGCCTTCATTCTACATTTATTAAAGCCATGAAAATGATTATGAACATATACATCGATTCATAATTTATTTATCATACCATGCATTATATCTAAACGACGTTTAAACATTATTAGCACATCATTCCTATTAGACATTTGATCATATTTCACGGATCATGCCATACAATACTTCATAAATTATAATATTTATAGAGTAATAAATCATACTTATAATATATTTGATCGTCTTTCATTGATCGATAGCTATAACACATATGATCATATTTCATTGATCATGCCATAAAATATATCATACATTTTAGAGTAATACATCATATTAGAACATATTTGATCACCCTTCATTGATCGATACCTATAACACATATGATCATATTTCATGGATCATGCCATAAAATATATCATACATTTTAGAGTAATACATCATACTTAGAACATATTTGATCACCCTTCATTGATCGATACCTATAACACATATGATTGTATTTCATGGATCATGCCAAACATCACACTAGATTAGAGGCCTATCATTCGTCATTAATCGATACAATAATACATTTAATCATAGTTCGGTGATCATACAATGAATAAAATTTAAAGAGCATTTAATCAGCATTCATACATTGTACTTAGAATACATTTGATTATAATTCATTGATCACACCTTCATACATGATAGAGTAGTTCACCCCGAGTTCCTAACGGGAAATGTTCTAACTCTATAGCTATCCTCTTCTTACACTACGATGGTCAATACTGCACTAAACGTTACATTTCTCAATAAATAATATATTAACATTTTCAATAAAATTGAACAAAATATCGTTTATGGTTTATGTAACAAATGTGATATAAATTGTTCACGCAGATAAAAGTCATATGGCTACAATACATGGTTTCGATCATTGAATGCAATAAGTACCATGTATGGTTATGGTCATAGAGAGATTATATTTAATGTTGGACAAAGCTATTTTTACAATCGGAAGTTTTACAAGGTGCACCTTGAGGGTGAATGTTAAAATATTAATTAACTAGTATTCATTTGATGACATATAGGTACAATTAAAACTTGTAGTAAAATAAAAACCCTAAATTTAAGTTTTTATTATATGAGGACCTCCCCCTTCAAGGGGGAGACCAACAAATCCTAGGTGTGGTCCGGACCTATCCCTCCTTTCTATGCCCTTGCCCGTCTGTGGTTCACTTAAAAATTTGTATAAACAAGATCTTCTAAAAGGTTGAGTTCTATTCTCAAATTGACTAGGAGCAAGGGCGGTTGATGACTCATAAAAACCTTATTAGGTTGGTTCATGTGTATGTGTTCACAGTTTAAAAACGTTTTATTTTAAAATTAATATTTTTAATGATCTTTCTCTCTGTTATAAAAAAAAATATTTTAGTTATAACGATGCAAGTGTGAATATAATACTACTTTTCAATTATTATTTCATGTATATTGTTGTCACAACTGTGAAACAAAAAAACCTAGTAGCTTTATTAAATTAGTTTTAATAAGTTTTATTTCTGCCACCAGCTACCACCCCTCCTATGAGAGGTGGACTTTATTTCTATTACATGTTTTTCATTTTCATAATGTTAGACCTTCAAGATTTTAGTATAATTTATGTATTAACAATCTGTAAGTGCCAATTTTCATAGAAAATATTCAGATTAAGCTAATAAGTTAATTTAAATTGATCACATGTTTCACTACAAACAAGTCAAGTTGGTATGTAGCTTGGTCATATTTTGATTTGATATATATACCATAACTTATAAATACCAGAATTAATAATATAGCCTAGTTGTTTGTAAATATGTGTAATAATAAAATAAATATGCTAATACATCCCCCTCTCTCTTCATTTCTCACTCTCTCTCTCTCCTGCTCATGCTCTCTCACTATTTATCTTTCTTACTCTCTCCTTCTTATCCTCACTCCATATCGCTTTCTCATTTGCTCTAACACTCTCTCTCTTTCTCTCCCTAAATATCCCACCATCATTACCACAACAATTCACTTTCAATCTTATTTGCTGTTAGATTATATAGTTTACTTAATACATAAACATTTTATTTAATGCTTGATTTATAAATTAATTTTATAATTTTATAGATCAACAGCTCATCCAAGTCTTAACTTTCATTAGAACCACTCCTTACTTTCGACTATTCTCTTAGAATGTTTTCTAAAATGTTATTTACAGAGTGTTAGAACGAGCCTTGTACCCAGTTTGTTTGGGGCACCCTGTGAAGTGTTGTAACCTAATTCTCGAGTAAAGGAGGATCTAACTAACCCCATAGCTTTATTTAGAAGGTCTGGAATGGGATGGTTACGGGAGGAGCACTTAACCTCTAGGAACACTCCCTCCGTCCACTTCCGAACACTTCCCTTGCCATGACACACTTTGTAATGTCAACTGGATCACGTGACCACACCGGTATCACTAATTGAAGTACAGGGTTGTGATACCCTAGGCAGAGTACCTTCATTTTCCTACCGATGGACCTTTGGAGAACCATTTAGAATACACTCATTTTTAAGGTGACCAATTGTCCTCCTTTAGGGAGGACAGTCCTTCTTTTGTAGGTTCTGTCCTTCCTCGAAAAGTGTCCTCCTACCTGTCCTCCTTTTCAATATTTTAAAACTAATCTGTTAATCTCTGTATTCAGAGAACTAATGCAGCAGTTGAAAGAGTTTTTTTTCAATTGGTAATGATTTTTGGACAAGTGAGAAATCAAGATTGAATGTTGATACTCTAGCTGCAGCAGCAGCAGTATTTTTGTTTGAATTAATAAAATGTTTCATTTATTTACGTTGTACTTTTTTCTTAAATTTTTTCGTCCTCCTTTTCATTGTAAAAAATTGGTCACCTTACCATTTTTTACTGTGTACATTGATCAGCTATTCCTTATTTGATTAATATTTTTTAGATTTAATTTAAGTTTATTATATATTTAATGTTGTTTAAAAATAAGTGTTTACACGATCACAGTAGCTGGATGATCTTTCGATTCTATTTATTCTTTATTGGGAGGTTTACTTTCAGTGGCTAAGACAATTTTTTATAAAGTTAGTTTGGCTATGATATTTTCATTTAATTTTTTTTAGTATGTAGATTTAATTTATTAGATGTATATAAGTGTCAATATTGTGTATGGTTTATTTTAATTATAAATACTATTGGTTTAGTTTGAATATGTGAAATTAGGTCTGGTAACTTTTCTAGACATTAGATATGTCCATTCATAAGAAAATTGGGTCATACTTTTATATACTAGTAATTTTCAAAGTTATTGATGGAAGGAAAAATTCTAAAACTAATCCTAATATATACAATAGGAACTGACGTTTATGGTTCAACCACTCCAGGTTTTTTTTTAAATTGTATGTCAAGTCCCGTGAATAAATTAATGGGACACATGAGATTAAAATTTATTTTAGAATCGCTTATTACCCGTTAGGGTTATACGCTAATGGTTTTAGGGATTAGGGAGGTTGTATTTATAGGAATTGTACCCACATTTGGGTGGAGGGAGAGTGGAAAACCATTTCATAAAATCCCCCTTCAGTAAACCATGTTGAGATTCAAACCTCGATCTCCCTGTCATCAACAGTATAGTCTACCGCAAGAGTTGCATGTTAGATGCGGCCACTGAAGCAGGTGTGAAAATAATTTATTAGTTATATAAGTTTAATAATAAATATATTTATGAAACGAACATCTTTTCTCACTTTTGTCGTTATTTTTAGTTTGGACCGTGGGACAATGAGACTATACAGTGCAGGACCACGTCGCATGTTGCCAACCAATAAAGATGAGTTTTTCTGTACATCCAATTTAGATATTTTCAAATTGGATCTGGAGGTTGAAATAATAAAACAACAGCTAACGGAATTTGGGTTTTTCTCCACAACTATTATTTAGTTTTTAGTTTGCATTGTATTTTTTTAAATCATTTTCTTGATTATGTGGTACTATAATTTAAGTGTAAGGTAACCATAGTTTGGAGTGTTTAAGAACCCTAATATGCGATATCTTGAAACATAAAAGGTAAAAAATAAAAGCCTGCAATCGAGTTATACAGAGTGAGCAATTGTCGTTTGTTGGTGAAAATAGTACCGACATCTGCGGACAGAGGGTGTTATATGGCCAACACAACAAACCCACTAACCGTTTATTTCTGTTTAGACTGGAGTCTCTACCATTTCATTCATTTTTCCTCACTAAGTCAATTAATTTTGATCATTTACTTACTTAATCTACGGCATTAAGAACTCGAAAGCTCATTGCCACACTTTTTAAAAAAAAATGCCGCTTATCACTATCTTGAGCTAATTCTATCTAGTCCTCCTCATTACACCCTATCTCCCTCAAGTACAGTCTAATGTTATCCTCCCATCTGCGTCTAGGTCTTCCCATTGGTCTTTTTTCTTTAGGATTGCCAGTAAATACTTTGAATGGGGTTTCTAGTTTCTTCCATTTGAGCAGCATATCCTGCCCACCGTAACCTGCGAGAGTGATTACCCTAACAATGTTTGGTGATGAGTACAGGGCATTAACTCATTATGTAACCTCCTCCACTCTTCATTATCTTCATCCTTTAGGCTATGTATACAGTTGACAAATAGTCTAAAACACTTTTTTGTCGTTACAGTGTGTTCAATAAGTTTGAATGTAATTGTGTGCACAGGCAACGTCACGACAAAACTGTGTTTCAGCAGTTGAAAAGAGTTGTGGAGGTGTCATATACCTAGGGGGATAAGGTAATTGTTATAACCCCTTAGAGCAATAATTATAATACCACCAGGTAAAGAAAGGTAATCAATATTAAAGGTGTTTAATATGTTAATGTTACACTTATTGTAATAGTGACGCAATACAAAAAGGTTGTAACGATGTGGAGTTAGACTATATATTTAAAGTAAATCTTAAGTCATACAGACTATAGTAATTTGGGAACTGCGTGGTTTAATTGTTTTCTACGTATTTCCTTAGTCATAAACAATCTTGTGACTTCTTAAAGTCCAAAATATGTAAACAGTGGAAATCCCCCCAGTCACATGCTCCACTCCTCACTGTTGGTTGCACCATTTGTACTGCGTAGCTAGAACCTTCCACTGATAAACAGGGAGGGTATATAAACCCCGAATACCTAAGATCGGGGCTGCTCTTTTGTGAATTGTCGTACTGTATGTACGTATAAGTATTGCCTGGATTACTCTTCGCGTGAACCACGAGCTTGTAATATACTTTTTTTATTAATTAATAAAAGTGTAAGAAATATTAATCTTCACAGACTACAACATCTGTCTATTTCTTCAAGTTTAGAGGTTCCTACCAAGGATCTAGTCTCGAAACGAACCTATTAGTTCCCTTCCTCGAGTTCCCATACCTGAGGGATACGACAGAGGGCCACAACATTGCGACAACTTGTCTTCCGACGAGGACGTGCCTAGTGCCAGCCATGTACACCGGCGACAGTTCTGTCGTTGCTCACCAGATTGTGCTTGGACCAGTTCATGACTTCAGTCTAGTTTAGGAACAAATACCCCATTACAATGCTTAGCTATCATTCGCTCATAATCTTTCTCCAATTGGTGTTCTGCCGGGAAATTGAGGGTAAAACTAGAGCAAAAAGTTCATAAAAACTTGAAACATTAATTTTATAGTAGCTAGCAGGAAAAAAAATTATCGAAATAATTCCGATAACACTCAAAACGTATATAAAACTTTCCAAGTGAAAGACTTTCACTGTAAATGGGGTGTACCCAAAATTGACTTTCCCGTGGTCATTTTCTATTGCAGGCTACAGGAGCAAAAATAGCACCTACTTCTACTACGTCCATGATGATACTGGATGTAATATAAATTTCTGGAACTTTCGTTTTTCCTGGCAACAAATAAGTGCCTTGTGAACATACACACACACCGACGACGCGACTGTTTCATCGGTCATCTGTTGCTTAACAGAAAGGTAATGATAAAAAAGTGTTTAGACACGTTTGTTGCCTGTGTACACATGGGATATAAGTAGAGATAGGGTAAAATAGCATTAATTTTCATTTTTTTTTAGCATTAATTATTGGAAATTTAGCATTTTGTGGCATAATTTAACATTTTGTAGCAAAATAGGTAAAAATGTCTTTCGTCAATGTTTTTAGGGCCTATACAAAGGATTTATGATAAAAGCAACGACTAACGGAATGTGGCGATCAGCCGGATGGGCTGTGGAAGGCACAGGATGCAAGTAAAACCCGAGCTGAAGCACACAGACGAGTGAAACTCAATGATTTTTTAAATCACTTATTTCCGCTGAAAAACATCGTTTTATAGACATTCTCAGCATGTTATTTAAATGCACAGCATTTTCAGGGAATTCGCGTCTGTTTCGCTAAATAGAATAATTTAGCTAAAATACTCTCAAAATCACGTACTTTGCGTTAATTCGCGAAATAAAAATCGCTTTAAACACTTTCAAATGCCATGAAACGAAAAGAAAGCTTATAAATACCCTATTTTCGACCCTTTTTTTTCTTTTCACGTTTTTCGCAAAAGCGAATTTAACCTATCTCTAAATAAAGGGTGCCAATATTTTCCCAAGTACTTCGTTTTCAAACACCTAAATTTATTCTAATCAAGTATAGACTACTAAAGTATCCTTAACTTTCTTTTTGTTATTTTGCTATAAGCCGATAGCAAATTTGTTTGAAAAAAATATATAACATTTAAAAAATACAAGCTGGCAACACTTGTTGAAAGGGATGCCTATAAATTTGTATCATGATAAAACAATTGAATGGTAAGCAACATAGTTCGGGTGTAAAAGTAGAGCTCAATAATTCCTTATTCATCTGTTTTCTAATTTTAATAAATGAATGATAGTGAAAGGCTTACAAGCTGATATTATTCATGAAAGTGCTTTCTTTCAGACAAATATAGATTAAATAACACGTTGGGGTTATTCTATAAATCTATGGGTCCTAGGAAATAACTCAAAAGTTGTTCCGGACTTGTAACCTTTCAGTTAAATGCAAAAGAATTCTCAAATATTCTAGTTCTTTTATAAATTCTTTGTTGTTTTTTTTCAAACAAAAAATTGCCTATATTTTCCCAGTTCTCCAGGTGTACAGCAAAACTGTGGGTTTATCCAGTCTCCTCCAATAATAAGGATCTTTTTTGTTTTAATAACGCGTCTTACTACTCATTCGGTTATACACTTATGTACTAACTACACCAATGGGTTAGAGATTAGGAAGGTTTTATTAAATGAAGTGTACTCCCATTTGCGTGGATGGAGTGTGGAAAAACGTTTTTTAACACCACCCTCAGTACACCTGACCGAGATTCAAACCTCGATCTCCCTGTCATCGGTAGTCTAGCGTAGTACAAGAGTAGCGCGTTAGACCACGCGGCCACCGAAGCAGGTTAAGTATCTTGTGATGGTTGTGAAGTAAATAAATACAAAATTTTATTTAGAAACATTGAATTGCATTTCGGTTTAATCTCCAAAGATTGCTAAAACCAAGTTTAGAGTTTAAAAGAATTGTTCAGTCTGCTAAGGCTATGGAGTAATCGATCCTTTTTGCCACCACACAGTATGTTTGCGACAGAGAATTTGAAACAAAATATTGGAATAAGTAGGAGGTGAAATACTATTTAGATTCTGTTCACACGGTTGGTAGTTTATCAGTACGTCAAAGTGTGTGAACTGCTACTACTTTGTGTTGTATCAGGAGGAAAACGATTGAATGTTCACCTACAACACAGGGTAGAGGAAATTAATAACTTACAGACAAGTTTTAAAAGAAATTTAATTCCATTTCCTACAAAGTTTGAGAAAACATTCTTACAAATATCATTTTTTTTATTTTGTTTTCATATTATATTAAATCTATTTATGTGGGGGGAAAAATTCAAATATTTTTTAAAAAATTATATTAATAAAAATAAAATATTAAAATTAGATTTGGGTCGAATCCACTATTTTATGAATCTGAATTGTTAATCTGAATAGCCAATTTACTTCCAAATTTCGAAACTCAAATCCGATTCTTGGAATAATTGTGAACATAATAGAATAATAGAAAATACAAATAATAACTAAATATTAACATTATTTCTTATAACACATTCATTATAACATTCATACATTCAGTTAAGTGTTAAATTGCTGTTCTGGGGTCTTGTTGTTAAGTTCATCCGGTAATTATAATTGGTTCTGAACCACCAAAAAGCGGTATTAGAGCTCTAAAACCAATCTAACCAAATGAATTGAAAAAAGTAATAATTAAGGATTTGAGTCTTGAATTTTAAATTTTCTCAAATCTTAAAATCCTGAATACCTTTAAGGATTTGAGGGATTCAAGGGGCCATCCCTGATTCAAATGAAAAGTAGAACTCTCAGGGAGGTAGCAACTATCTTATATTGGGACTCGATGGGAGGGTTGCATTTTGGTGTTAGTAATCCCTTGGCATTTTAACTACAAAACTTGATAAAAAGGGGATGCTAGAGTTTAACCCGTTGACTGGGAATCGTGTCAATTAAAATTACTTAAGATGGGGTGTTAGTGAGCGTGAGTTCAGGGCAGTATTTTCGAAGTTTTTATAGCATAAACATTTATTTGGCCAAAATAAATCAAATATTTCTTCTATAGAAACATAGAGTTTAGTTTTCCACACATGCTAATCTTAACAGTTCTTTAATATCTGTCAGGGGTGTCCTGGAATTTAGTGACAACTTTTTCTCTGCATTTAAAAAGTTTGTCACCAAATGCCGCCATGCTCATGAGAGATATTAAAGAACTGTTGAGATTAGTATGTGCAGAAAACTAAACTCTATGTTTCTATAGAAGAAATATTTGATTTATTTTTGCCAAATAAATGTTTATGCTATAAAAACTGCAAAAATAATGCACTAAACTGGCGCTCACTAGCACCCCACCTTAAGTTTCGGCTATTTTAAATGATGAACCACTTCAAATGACGAAATGATTTATTACTTCAGTACTTCTACTTTCTTGAACAGCCTCTAGATTCCTAGATTGCTAATGAACATTGAATTGAAACACCTAGAGATGATAACATGCATTTTTATTTTTTGTTAGTCACCAAGCAATGAAGGGAGTAGTGTAGAGGTGTACGGGATTCCCGAATTTCAGGATTCCCACGGGAAAAAATATTTCTCGTTCTCGACCCGATTGTTGGGAAATATATTCTGTAATCGCGAAAATTTCAGGAATTGCTTTTTTTTTCTGTATTTAATTTACTTTTAAATTTGCTTTACATGTTTTTCTTTATTAATTAAATATAAATATGTATGTCAACCTATTCTAGATGTAAATTTAGATTCAATATGTGTTTCATAAATGTTTATAATTTAAGTAGCCTAAGTTATAGCAAAAGTATTAAAAATTGCTTAAATTTTCGACTTTATATATATTTGTTTAAGTTTCCTTAGTTAGGGCTTATGTATTCATTTAACAAATTTAATATTGTCAGTGTTTTAAGGTACATAATATTATCAAATTTAGAAATAATTAGTTTTACATTTTTAATTCCCATTCTCGTCTCAAAGTAAGGGATTCTAAAATGCTCGTACCTGATCTTGTCTCGAACCAAAAAAGTTGATTTCGCACACCCCTAGAGTAAAGTATGTACTTCTTGACTCAAAACTGTCGTGTATGTATTGTATATGTTACAGTTAGAACTCAAAATTTGTCAAAAACCTATTTCAGTGGCTCAAACTAGTTCCAGCAAAGCCATTTCGTCAAAGGAGGTACTAGGGGAAACAAGGCTGAGATGGTATGGACATGTAATGTTGATGGAAAAATAGAAAATATCAAAGAGAGGGATGGAGATGTATGTAGGAAAAATACCGCAAGAGAGAGCAAGAAAGAAATAGGAAGAAAATAGAACAGAAAGTCTGCAAGTGAGAGAAGAATTTTGTATTGAAATTAAATTATCAGGCTATTGAAGGATGTGGATGATAAGTGAATTGCCAATAATTGGAAGAGTATTGGCACAACGGAAGAGGCGCTGACTTTGTGCTGCTAAGTCACGCTGATAAAATTACTCATGGAAATGTGACCTTTAAAGCTTTATTACAACTTTTTTGATAGCACTGAACAAGCTCTGTGATGGCAAACATAGCAATGAGACAGTTTGAATTTATTAATTCATCCCACCAAGAGAAGAACTAATTCACAAAAATCAACAGATTATAGGACCGACTTGGAGAATAAGTCAGGAAGTACATGCTATTACGCAGTTAGTTGCTGACATTTCACCTGTGGTCGAGGAATGTTTAACTCAGAATATGTAAAACAATCATTTTATCGATTCTTCACGGTTGTGAAACATGGTCTCTAAACTTAACACAACGAAAACAAATTTAGAGTGATCTAAAACTAGGTGAAAAAAGGATGAAGGTACTGAGTAGAGGTGGTTACATAATGATGATTTATATACTTTGTACTCATTAAAAGACTGTTAGGATAATCAAATATCGAAGATGACAGTGAAAAAGAGGTGTAAAATAGGTGCAAAATGGATGTAAGAATATATAACCATGTTAAAGGTATTGAATGGTAGACCTTAATAGGAAGATCTAGACGCAGATAGGTGGATAATTATTTTTAACACCGCGTCCGACTAATTTATTCAAGTTATACGCACACATACCAATTACACCAATGAGTTAAGAATGAGGAGGGTTGAATAGAGAGAGTGTACCCACATTTGTGTGAAGGGAGAGTGGAAAACCATTTCGAAAGAACCCCACTAGTACACCCCCTGGGATTCAAACCTCGATCTCCGTATCATCAGCAGTCAAGGAAAACATTATACTGGATCAGAAAGTGATAGTGTGTAGTGAGGTGGACTGGATAGAACTAGCTCAAGATAGGGATATGTGGCGTACTTTTGTAAGTGCAGCAATTAACTTTTGAGTTCCTGATGCATAGAGAGTAGTGGTTCCTAAACTTTTTTTGCTTACAGACCCCTTTTGGTTTTATATAGTATTCACTTATCCTCACATCTATACTCATATAAATATTGGGTTTCCAGCTAATAAGTACCCAAAATTAAGAATTTATGTTAAAATATTCTATTTTTTCAAGAAAAACAGAAACAGTATACATTCACACATATATATTTAATTTTACTTTACAAGCTACTAGTGTGAAGAATGGTTTCACAAAGTCCTTTAAAGTTGTGAGGGAATTCCCGCGTTGGTGCGACATCAAGTCTGCAATAGTATTTAGATTTTGTTGCCGCATACCTTGAAAATCCAGATTCGCAGACAAACTGTTTGAAATAGAAGATGTTTAAATGCTGCCGATGAAACTTATGGATATTCTTGAAGAAAACTGCATCAGAATTTAACAAGAAGACATCCACTAAATTTTTGTTTCAAGCTTGTATCAAATGTAATATTCATCAAACACTTGTAATTTTATACAGATATTTCTTTCGGTTTCTTTGAAGCACAATCTGGTTTTCGGACCCAGGCAGAGTCATCAATATAAAATGGAAAGTATTTCTGAAACGCTTGTCGCAAACCATCTAAATGTTAGAAGATGCTGCCATAAATTGTTTCGTCCAGGCTAGATTTTGTTTCTCTCAAAAAGTCATTCAAAGTTGTAAAGGATTCATACTGTCTTTTTCCCACACATATCTTCAAAAATGCAAGTTGGCAATAAAAATACGCAATTCTATCACTTGTTGTAAATACAGCCACATTCTTTCCTTGACATGATAAATTTAGTTCCTTAATTCTGGTAAAATTGTCTGGTAAGTAAGTCAATTTCTGAAGTCAAGAGGTATTTAGCAAACAGGGATAAAGATTAAATGGGTGATCAGTCAAAAAGAATAAATTTCCGAGAGCGAAGTTCAAAAACGCTGACGAGAACTTTTCCCCTGGACAGCCATCTTATTTCTGTATGACGCAGCAGCTGATTTCTACCCATTTCTTTGTAAAGTAATTGTACATATGGCCGTGTTTAGTTTACGATCGTTACAACTTCATCCAACACAATTGTAAGGTCTCTTTTTATCATGTTGGTAACAAGCGCTTGTCGAGGAAGCACACAGTGACTATTCAAACAAGACGGCACCAACCATCTAATACGCGCCACAACCCCTGTCGTTTTTTCTGTCATTACTCTGTTTTATCATGGTGCTAATTATTACTTTAAGGATTTATTTTCCCACAGTTCAACTTTCAAGAGATTTTATTCTGGAACTAATGCACAAATAATACAAGCAATATTGCTAGCCTAGAAATGTCTGTTGAGTCGTCAAATTCCAACAAAAAAGCAAAACTACATTCAAGTTGTGACACTAATTCTTTTTTCTAAAACTGTTGACAGATCTTGAATTCAAACTATAGCAGAATTATTAGAAGACCGAATTGTTTCAAATTTTTTTGTTTGCTCATCAAGCATGCAAGCCGCCATTTCAATAGCACAAGGGAATTAGGGTTTCAGCGATTGTATGGGCTTCTCCTGCAAGCGCAGTACGTTAAAATCACTCTATAGGAGATCCCAGTAGCACTTTCATTGTCAGTTTTTGAACTTATCATTGTACTCCCAATTTTTACAACGTTCTGTAGTTTTAGAACTGCCAACATTAGATAGTGACGTAAAATTTTAAGATTCACTTACACTTACGTCGGTTATACTGCTCCTTGCTGTAACAGTACTGGATTGTCTACTTAAACTACCTCTTTTTAGCCACTAATCCATGATAAATAATCAGATACATTAAACATATTGAATTATATTAAGAAGGTATAGGAGAGGTGGATAGAAACATAAAAGGAACAAACACAATATGGCGTTTATAATATAATACAATTACCTCATATAGCGAAAAGAGGTTTTCCTTATAGAGATATATTAAACATATTGAATGACCCTAATTAATAAATAGATAGCACTCACAAACATACAGTATCTTAACGAGTGTAGCTAGTACCGTGTTGAGCACAAGCGAGAAAAAGGCAGAAGTTAGCGTGAGTAATTTTAAAGTTTTTATAGCATTACATTTCTTTGGCCCAAATAGATCAAATATTTCTCCAGTAGCAACATAAAATTTAGTTTTCTGCACATGCTAATATCAATAGATCTTGAATATCTGTCAAGGATGTCCTGGAATTTTGTCAAAACTTGTTTTCTTTATTAAAAAGTTTTGACAAAATTCTAGAACCCCCTTGATAAATATTCAAGATCTGTTGATATTAGCATGTGCAGAAAACTAAACTCTATATTGCTACTGGAGAAATATTTGATTTATTTTTGCCAAAAAATGTATATTCTATAAAAACTGTATAACTACTTGCGCTCCCTTCTGCCGCACCTTAAGTCACCAAACTGTGATATGTATTGATAGATGTTGCTAAAAATAGAACTGCCGGTCCCGATAGAAATGTCCGGGAGGGTTGCTAGTTCTGAGATATCTACATCCAAACAAGTATCATTTTAGCTCAAGTGAGAATCCCAGCATTAGACAAGAAAATATTGCACTACACAGTGTAAGCTACCGTGGTTCAATCGGACAGTAAAGAAATATCCCACATGGGTTTTTTAAGGTAGATATTCTAGCAGTCAAATGAAATAAACATACAAGTATAGGCTATTAAAGAAGTTACCTTAGTTAAAAAGGAATATCATGATAAAAATTAATTACGAAACTTCTTTAATAGCCTATACTTATATGTTTATTTCATAATTATTATAGAAATTAATACATAGATCCCTTGGGATCCGTGGAGCATAGTTTGGGAGCCACTGTTATTGAATAAGTAAATTGGTATTGTAAAACACTTAAGCTTAGTCGGTAACGCGTCTGTCTACTGAGTTAAGGGTCACAGGCATGGCCGAAAAATTTGTCATTGGTGAAATGTGTATTTACCCTTTCACAGTGATGAATTAACTGTCGGGGGCTGGATGTTGTGTCTGTTCTAGATTTAAGTTAGTTTATAAGTCGTGTGCGGATATAATTAGTTGGTTCGAATAACGTAAGTTGAATAGCTTAAATAAATAAAATGGAAAAACTTGATACCAACCCAGTGTCAACAAGACCTGTGGCACTGAGGGAGCTAACTGTAATAGTGAGAGTTGAACATCTACAGGGGGAGATGCGTTTATGGTGATCATTATTAACAAGATTTTGTTTTGTTTTGTTTTTTATACACCATGTCTTAGTTATTACAAATTTAAACAAATGGGGGTAAGAATGAGAAATTTAGGACTTTAGAGGAGAAAATGTACCCTCATTTGTATGAAGGAAGAGTGTAAAAAATTACCTTGTCAGGATTAAAACCTAAAACTTACCGTCACCATGTTGATGTCTTTGACTATGTGGCAAAACCACCCTTTGTTTAATCATCCAGGATTCATAACATGACAACCTCATCACCCGCAAACCAAACCAGACCAGACGATTGCTATTTATCCCCCAAGTTGGTTTGTTGCTCTTTATTTACACATTGTTTTTTAGTTGGTTAATGCCTGCGCTCCAAACCACAAATGTTAAATATCATTTATATTTTAAAAGTGTTTATAAAAATATAAATAAGATTACAATAATTATTTCTAATGGAATACACACAAAAAAAATAAAAATAATCTATACTATAAATACAAATCAATTATGCATTTTTCTATGCAATACAATCTAGAATTTCTAAACATTGATACACGATGGTATATTTAAAATAAGTTAGTAAACTAAAGTTAAAAAATTTAAACAGTAAGCTAGAATTAAGGACAAAGATCAAAATGTTCACTCCTGTTTAATCAACACAAAGAAAAATCTTTCCAACACTGATCTCATCGAAATTACAACAAACACAATTTTAAAGTACAAGAGTTAATCATCCAGTTTCTTAGTAAATATATTTATTTTTTTTTTTCACTCTGAAATAATGACCGGTAAAGTGACAATGACTCGACTGTGCCAAAAAAAAAATTGAACTTGTCTCACCAGTTATTGTACGTGTACACACATTGTTCGTCACTGCCGAAACTCTGTCGCCGCTGATTCAGTGTGAAATGGAATAAACTTTTATTTTATACGGTATTAAAATATTGTGTAAAAAAAAAAAAAAACTATTCGGTCAGATTGACGCAGATGGAATGAAGAGATACACTACAAGGAGCAATGTTCCGTTGCAAGAATTTGTTCTTCATTTACTTCCTGAAACAACAAACAAAACAAAGGATTGATTAAAGTAAATTGCATTTTCATTTTTAAACCTTTATGAAACTTCGAAATTTTGAATAGGAAGGTGAATGTTGTTGGGATTCGTATTTGATTTATTATTATTATTATTATCACCGCGTCTTACTACCCGTTCGGGTTGTACGCATTTACGCTAATGTGCAATGGTAGGGTGATTGTGAGATGAAATGGAGGACCTACAGTTTAACGTGGGATCCGAACCACGGTGGAGGCCTGGCATTTCACACATTCACAAGTTGTGATTAATACACGTCTTGTCAGAGGTGAAGGAAGGGTTTGGCAATCAGATAAATCTGTGCCGGGACCGAGGATTGAACCCCGGACCCTCAGCACAGAAGTCTGACACCTTACCCCTAGACCACCAGGTCACCTCCGTATTTGATTTGAAATACTGAATCTTAATACTTGAAAAATTAATATCAGAATCAAAATTCAAACTAAAAGTAAATCATTTAATGATTCAACTTTTTGAAGAAGTTAGCTTACCCATAGACTGATTATTTTAAATGATTACATGAACTCAGTGATATTAAAAATATAATAGTTTTTTTTTGTCACTGCATCTTACTACTGGTTCAGATTATATGCTTATATATTAATTACGCTAATGGTTTTAAGGATAGGAAGGTTATATTTATAGGAAGTGTACCCACAAATGTGTGAAGCAAGAGTGTAAAACCATTTTAAGAAAACCACCCTCAGTACACTCGACCAAGATTCAAACCTCAATCACCTCGTTATCAGTAATCTAATCTACTGTGAGAGTGCCACCTTAGACCATGTGGCCACCAAAACGGGTGCCAAGAAATTTTAGTTTTGATATTTAACACTTTGAGCCCCAGTGTGGTCAAGTCTTGCAAGTCACCTTTCCACACAGACCACCGCAGACTCTATGACCACACCATGTCATTTGTTTTTGAACTTTCTTACAGTCCAAGGGTCACATTCATGTGGGTGTGACTATAAAGTGGGACTTAGATGCGCTCAAGAACATACCTGCACCTTTGGTAAGGGCAATTTTTTTATTTTTGTCCCAAAGGGGCAATCGATGAGCTATGGATACATGATAATGTCCGGTTGGCCTATGGACCACTCTAAAATAAAACAATTTTTTGACTACAACACATAAAAATATATATTTTAACCATGAGTGTGGGATTTGTTACGAGTTGATTGGGGTCAAAAGGCTAGTTTGGTCCGAGGAGCAAATTTGAACATCCCAGCTGGGGCTCAACACGTGAGCATTAGCAGTTTTTTTTTTTTTTTGCCATTTCACTTGATACCAGCAAGTTGAAAAGGACCTCAAAATGACCTGTGTGTTCTAATGCTCTTGCACAGATCAAACATGAGCATATTAAGTGGTTTTTTTTCTATTAACACTTTTTTTTGTTTTGTTAAATACCTAATAATATGCTCAAATATATGAAATGTTTTTTACATCCATACTTTTTAGCCTACAACCTGGGTCAGTATTTTTTATCCAAACCATAATATTTTCCACTACCGGCCTGCTAGGCCTGTCATAGATTCATATGTCTTATAATCTAACTTAAGACTAGGACAAGCACAACATCCAGTCTCCCGGCAATAAATTATCTCTGTGAAAGAGTAAACCCATATTTCCCCCAAGAGAAACTTATCGGCCATGCGGGAATTGAACCCAGGACCTTATCTCTGTAGGAAGACATGCTACCAACTGAGCTAAGGTGTCAAATGGGTATTATGAACAAATAAAATATTTAAAAGATGAATAATAGTAATAGTAATCAACATTGAGAATTTGAAAATTAAAGTTAAGGTGAGTATGTCGAGCTCATAAGTTAAAGATCAGTGTTTTTGCAGATTTTATATATAAAAAATATTGTCAAAATAAATTATATGTTTCGCCCTCAAAGTATTTAATTTACTCACATGATGACCTCAGCAGTTGTTGAATATTTGTCAAGGGTGTCCTGAAATTTATTGACATCTTTTTCTCTTCATTAAAAAGTTTGTCATCTAATTCCGTTATGTCATTGAAGATATTCAACAACTGTTGATATCACCATGTGAAGAAAATTAAGTCTATGTTTGTACTGGAGCAATATCTTATTTATTTTGAACATTGTTTTGCTATAAAAAAAATTCAAAAACACTTCCTTTAACTCCATTTCCTACACTTCTCAACCTTAAGATTTAAAAAATAAAATCGAGAAAAAAGGGATTTGTGACATTTCTATTTTTATTTTCATCTTGTCTTACCACCCATCCAGGCTATCCCCTTTAATTGACTATTGGGGTAAGGAAGAGGAAATATACCTGTATTTAAGTGAAGGCATGAGAAACCAAATGTGGCTCAAAGCTTGATATTTATTCTGCAAGATCAATGATGTGGGTTTTCTAAAGTTAAGATAAACCCTGATTTCCTTACAAATAAATAGCCCTGTTTTGACAGTTCGGAAGCGTATCAAATCTACTTTCGTGTACCATAAGCAAACCATATTTTTTTTGATCATTTTCTTCCCTTTTAAAGTGTTTTAATTATTAAATATAAAATTATAAAAATAAGCGGTTGGATGTTTATTTTTTTATGTCCGTAGTTCAATTTAAAAATTGCCTCCCCCCACCGGATGAGAAGAAGGCGTTCATGACGTCAATACAACACATATTTGTGTGATTATGTTTACCAAATAGATTTTTTTTATTTTGAAACTAATATTTTATATTGCTTTTCCTTTGATTTATTAAAAAAAAACATGCAATTATAACATAATTTATGGTGACCAGTTGTCATAAAATAAAAAATTTTAACATAATATTTTATAATTTACTATTTTATGCACTTGATTTATCTTGTGGCACAATCTCAAAACAAAAAACAAAGATTAGTTGTATTAGTTTTTTTTGTTATTCAATTAGTAATGAAAAAATAGGGTGTGCAAAGTCCACTTTTTCAATTCGAAGCGAACTCGAATCGAATATAAGAAATTCTTAAGCCGAATCGAAGCTCGAATATTTTTTTGTTATTTTTTTTTTACACTAGAAAAATATATTATATTGTTATTTATTAAACTTATGTATTGAAATTACTTAGAAATTTTTTATTGTACTTATTAATACTAATATTTCATTTTAATATAGTAAATCAAGTTAAATTACAACTTAAAATTCAATTACTTAAGGATTTTTTCCAAATAAATATTGTTTTATATATGTATAAATGGCAACAATTGACCATAAATCGGGTATTTTAGCTGCCAATATTTTATTGACAAAGCTTCGAAGCCAGAATTATTTTTGAAGAGAGGTCGAAGCTGACTTTTGTTTCCGAAGCCGAGTCGAAGCTTCGCACACCCCTAGAAAAAGCCAACTACACAGTAATCCCAAATATAGTACTATTATAAGCTTTTAATAATGTTTTTAATTAGGGCATAACTATATAATTTTACAAAACAAATACAAATTATTTCTATAAGAGTTGACATAAGAACTTAAAATCAATCTTTGCAATTAAAATTATTTTTTAGGTGCTCCAAAAGGCTATTTGCCATAAAATTGAAATATAGTTAATAAGTCATGTGATGATAATCCACTTGGTTTAAAATATAGGGTATGGTATTAATGGGGTTACGAAGCACAGAGGACGAATTTACGAAAATAATAACCAGGGTTTCCCAAGGACTTCTGAAGTCCGCCCTCCTAACTTAACAATGACAATTTGTAACTTACCTTTTTTGTTGTGTCTGTCACGACTTCCACTGTCTTCGCGAGATCTCTTCTTGTCATTGGAGGATTTGTGTTTGTTACTGCTACTATGATTGGCGCTGCTCTTTGAGGAGCTACAAGATAAAAAAAACTTTGACTAGATCCAAGTTAAACAAAAAAAAATCAAATACACAGCATTAGAGGCATGTGATGGTCGGAATTTTTCACTTTAAGTCCAGTTTAAATGAAAACATCGCATTTTAGTTTAGAGATTAATATTTAAGAGCAATATTTGTAATACAAATAGTTCAAATTGAATGTTTGTAATACATCCATGCATTAACCATAAACAGTAACATCGTCATAAGCAAAATTATACATTTATCAAAATGAAATTTTTCATAAAAAATATGATCACATAAATACAATTTTTTAACTTAATTTAATATATATTAAAAAATTCAAGTGCTTTGACATGACATTCCTATTTATTTATTTTAGCACCGCGTCTTACTAACCTCTTGGGTTATACTCGTTTGTACTAATATTTATTACTCTAGTTTGTTAGAGAATTGGAAGTTTAATTTTATTAAAGGTGTGCCCGTATTTGCGTGGAGGGAAAGTGGAAAACCATTTAAGTAAAACCACCCTCGGTGCAACCGACCGGTTATTCGAGCCTGATCTCCCAGTTATCAGCAGGCCGGTCTATTGAGAGAGTGACGACTTGGATCAAACGACCAATCTCCGATTAAAATGTATCTAATTTATTTATCTAGTTTAAATATATGAAATAGATTTTAAAATATAGCCTGAGAAAATGTATTCTTTCACATACAAAATACAAATTCACAAATATATCAAAATTATTGTTAAACAAATGTTTGTTAATCCAACCTTTTTCTAACTCACCTTTTCGTTTTGCTTTCAAGTAGAATGTAAAAAAGAGAAAAAATATATTACTGGTACACCCATTATTCACACAAGATCACTTAATGAAAAACTGTTAGAAAAATCAAAATGGAGTAGTCCTGTGTCAAGTGTACTCTCTCTCTTCTTTGTGTTTGATAAAGGCAACAATGTTGAAATATTATTCTATTTATGTTAAAATGTATGTGTGACTACTTCTACTATAGAAGACAGAAGAAAGGAAGAAGATGTCACCTTTGTGCATTGGATTCTTCCCACATTTTTCCTCTTTCCCTTAGTGGGTATTCTTCATCAAATTTACTTTTATTAGTTTGATTTACCTTTTTCTTTAGTTTTATCAATTTCCATTATTATAAAATTATTTAGCCATTGGGCCACCTCATTTTTAAACATATACTTATGTTTTGTTATTTATAATACGTTATAAACTAAAATCACTTATAAAATGTTTTAATGCACAATTGTTTGTAATATTTAGTTTTAATCTGATAAATAACTAGCTTCAGACTAAAAAATAATGCCAGTTTTTTTTCCCATATTAATATTGATTTGTAAAAGTATATAACAGCTTAAAATGGAAATAAATGGCTATAAAGTGAGTATTTTAGCTCTCATTATTTTTAATGGCAAAGCTGAAGTTTAGAAGTTCTGCACAGCTCTAATTTTTTTCCTTTCTTTCATATGTTTAAGGAATTATTAAGAACAGGCCCTTGAATCCTTAAAAAAACAAAAATTTCATTTTTTCCAGTGAAATTTGTTTTAGAGTTCTGCTACTGCTTATTAGTGGTTGAGAACCAAATATAATTATAGCATGAACTTAACAACCATACCCCGAACCAGTAATTTAACACTTAACAAATGTATGAATGTTATAATGAATGGATTATAAGAAATAATGATAACATTTAGTTACTATTTCCAGGGTGTTCAAACAAAGTATATTTAAATCCCTGACTTTTCTGGTTTTTCAGTCATTTTATATCAACTCATTTTATTTAGGGCTGGGCCGATGCCGATTATTAATCCGATCATCGGCCGATTATCGCATAACCGGCGATTCCGATGATCGGTGTTTGAATCTCCGATTATTTATGCCGATTATTCAAAATTTGTGGGTATATTTTAATTCCTAAAAATAATATTTTATCCCTGCTCTCTCGTATGTGATCTTTGAATAATTAGACTGTTCTTAGCGACTTAGGTTTGAAATAAACAGCACATCCAACATTCCAAACAAAATATATCAAAATAAATATATTTACCATAGGTCTTTTTCCGATTTATGTACGTTATTAGAAATAAAAAATACTCACAAGTAACAAATCTAATAATCATAAAATAAAATATTAGCAGATTGGTGTTGTTTTATTTCGATTTGTTAAAGATGCCCAAAAAATGAAACATAGGACGTAATAATCTCGCACATGCGCACATTTTGTTTTAAATGGAAACAGTTTTTCTTTTAATGCAAGTACAAAACTTTCCACTGGCAGGGAATTTGTTTCGCTCATATCTCAATATGAATTTAATTAATATATATTAATATTTAAATTTTACATTTTCTTTAATAGTTAAAAGTAAATTAAAATAAGTTTTAAAGTATTTCTTAAAAAAACCACGAAAAATAACTTTAGTTGCACATTATGTTATTTATTATTTATTTTATCATATTGAAGTAGAGATGGGCAAAATCGTTTTTTTAAATGAACGATTCATTGTGTCTGGTTCAGTTCAATGATCCGTTCCATTTTGACCCGTTCACCGTTTATTCGATTTTCTAAAGGTAGTTTTTATTTAAATGTAGTTAAAACAATGTAATTTTTCATTAAGATTATTTAAATTGTTATAAAAAAGATCGGATTACTGTTTAAAAATGGTGATGCCTTTTTATTATACTTTTTTAAAGAAACTACTTATTTCTATACGATATTAATATTTAGTAGTTAAATTATGATGGAATGCTTCGTAGAATCACAAAAACCTATGTTATGATATATCTAAATCACAATTCACAAAAATATTAGATTGTTGAAAATTGTTTAATATTGAAGCCATATTTTAATAGACATTGGATGTAAAAATTCCTATTTCATCTAAAAACAAAATAAATGTAGGCCTATTCTCCTTGTGTGCAAAAATATGTGTGCCTTGATTATTTTTTATCATTAAAATTAAATTTAAATTTGCTGATTTGATTTGTCTTTGTCTAATGAAAGGGTCAGTAGGCCTATTTAATTATAAATGTGAAATCATATTGTAATTATCTAACATGTACCGGTATATTTGATATTTATTAATGTGATTTGTTTTTGTTTAATGATAGGTTCACTTGTCCTAACAATAACAATATAAAATAATAATTAAACAATCTTTACATTTTAAAAGCTTCTATTTAAATGTTATTAAAACAAAACTATATTGGACATTATAAAACTAGTAAAAGTAACTTTTTTTTGCTTTAAGGGTCATTTAACTTTATACACTTATTAAAATTGAAAACAAAAATAATCGGCATCGGTGATCGGCCTAATCGGCAACAAATGATCGGCATCAGACTAATCGGCAAAATAGCTGATCGGCCCAGCTCTAATTTTATTAAAATTGCAATTTAATGTATTACTATTTTTTTGACGCATACCCATTCTGAAATTATGTCACACTATGAGGTGTTAAAAGATATCAGCCTAATGCGATGGCCTGATGGATATAGCGATCTTAGTTAGATTTCAGTGAGATAATTTATTGAGACATTAAATGATCACTTTACACCAGTAGAGCTTAAAATTCTTGTGAGACACATTAGTTTTTAGTTTCTTCTTCCTATAATGTAATCAATTACGCCGCATACACATAACCATGACTCAACTTTGGCTTAAGGTGTGCTATAGAGAAGTGAAAAGACAGCATGAAGATCATATGTCAATTTTGAGAATTGAGATTAGCATACTGAACTGGGACAAATGTGTTAAAATAGAATTGAGGTGTTTATTCACTGGAAGAAATATGTGATTTTTAATATTGTAAATAAAAGTTGTGTATTCTTGTTTAGTGAACATGTGAAAATTCCAGAAATTTGACCAAATTCCCTGACTTTTCCCTGCTTTCCAGGTCGTTGGACACCTTTAAATTTGTATTTTCTATTATACTATTATATTTAGATTTCACTTTATGTTCATAGTTTTCCAAGATTCATATTCGAATTCGATAAACAGGATTCAAAGGATTTGTTAAAGTGGACCCAACTCTAGGAATTAAATTTAAGACTTCTAAGAGTCATGAAAAGTTCTGATATTATAAACATTTAGAATAAGTATTGTGTAGATAAAAGGCAATTTCTAGTTAAGGGTGACACTTATTTTATTTTTGGCAATTGGAAAAGACGTAAGGTGTGTGTGAGCTAGGTTGTATTGCTTTTAGTTCCCCCACCCTCTCATATTAATATGTCCATATCTTTATTAGATATGTGTAAAGATAGGGTAAATTCGCTTTTGCGAAAAACGCGAAAAGAAAAAAAAGGGTCGAAAATAGGGTATTTATAAGCTTTCTTTGCATTTCATGGCATTTGAAAGTGTTTAAAGCGATTTTTATTTTGCAAATTAACGCGAAAAACGTGATTTTGAGAGTATTTTAGCTAAATTATTCTATTTAGCGAAATAGACGCGAATTCCCTGAAAATGCTGTACATTTAAATAAAATGCTGAGAATTTCTATAAAACAATGTTTTTCAGTGGAAATAATTGATTAAAAAATCATTGAGTTTCACTCGTCTGTGTGCTTCAGCTCGGGTTTTACTTGCATCCTGTGCCTTCCACAGCCCATCCGGCTAATCGCCACATTCCGTTAGTCGTTGCTTTTATCATAAATCCTTTGTATAGGCCCTAAAAATATTTACGAAAGACATTTTTACCTATCTTGCTACAAAATGCTAAATTATGCCACAAAATGCTAAATTTCCAATAATTAATGCTAAAAAAAACTGAAAATTAATGCTATTTAACCCTATCTCTACGTATGTGTCAAACATAAACAAATTCTAGTCCAGTGAAATAAAGCAGAAATGATTATCTTACCTGTGCTTATCATTAGATTTACTCTTGTGGTTGTCTTTGTGGTTATCTTTGTGGTTGTCTTTGTGGTTGGAACTGCTGTGTCTATGTTTGGAGGAAGATTTGGAGGAAGAGTGTCTGCAAGCAACATAAATAAACCACTTAATCTGTAAGCCAATGGACTAAAGAGTAACATTATTTTTTATTTGCGGTATTTACATGCGCCTTTTTGAAACCCACTGATTGTACCAGAACATGACTTAAAAATCAACTTAATTCTAAAATAAAAACAACATCTCCATCTGTTAATTCTTCTCTGTAAAATTTAAAGCCCCAAATCTCACCCCTTAAAATTTTTTTAGTCATATCGGGATTTGATTAATGGGCCCTTTTTCAGTAAACAGACACAACCAGCTGAGCTGAGGTGTCGGGGTCTTTTAATAACGTTGATGAGAACATAAAAAAAGATTGTAATTTTATATGTTGTTCAAACAAGCAAGCACTTTGTTAACCCGCAATCAGGCGAGTACTTGCAGAGCCTTGATAAATACTGGAAAATAAAACAAGAAATAAAATGAAAAGAAGGCAGAAAGAGGAACAGCACGAATTTAGGGAACAGAGGACCACACTTGACTTGATCTTCACTATACAACTGTTGATGGAAAGAAGGTAAAGTCTGTTCACCGTAGGAATTGTTTTCTGAAAGGCCTTTTTGCCTACGAGAAATCTATTATACAGTAGGATATTGGTAGGAAAAAAGACCTTTCAGAGAATAATTCCTACCGTGAATGGAGTTTATGAATTTGGGAAGGACTTGGTGATGGTATTTATGGACATGGAGAAGGCATATGATAGTGTGGATGGAAATAAAGTCTGGAAGAGCGATGGAGAAGGCTGGAATGGTAAGAGGAGTTGTAATGATAGGGAATCTGTAAGTATGAGGATAACATGAAGGGTAAATAACATAAACCAGGTCTAATTCGACCCCTTGAGTCAAATATCAAGCTAAGTACCTGTTCTTATCTTTGTCAGATTTGTGGTGCTTGCTAGAAGAGCGGTTGTTAAAGCTTCCACCAGGCCTCTTGTTGGTGTTCTTGGAATCTGCATACTCGTCTTGGTAGTCGGCCCGCTCTTTGTCGGCTTCTGCCGCTTCGCGCTCCAGATCGGACCAGTCTTTGCCCGATTCCTCCGAGCTGGCTAGCTCCTCCTCTGTAAGTACACACTTAACATTAGCATAGTAGTTTATTTGTAGGTTGGGTCCTTCAAATCGTTGAATCCTTAAGGATACTAAGAAATTTGAGATTTATAAAAAAAATAAATATTAAAGATTAGTTTTTTTATTATTATTCCATCAGCTCTATTTTATTTGTTTAACACTAAATGAAAGATTTTAAAATGTATATTCTAGAGAAAGCTATTTCTCAGGAATAAACAACATTGGATAATAGCCAGCACATCTAATACCAAAGGTTTTAAGGTGTAAAGTTGGGTCTAATCCACTATTGTACAAATATGAAATCCGAATCTTAATTTACTTTTTAATCCCAAATCTCAAATCAAATGCAAATCTAGGGAAAAACTAAGAACCTTAAAAGAAATATAAATATAATGAATAATAGAAAAACAAAATAGTAACTAAACATTCTTTTTTATAATCCAACTGTACCTTCATCAAAGAAACATAAATACTCTGAGCCACGCTGAAGCCACCAACCATCAACTGTACTTCCATTTCCAAAGCAACTATCTGGTTCATGTAAACACAATTTAACCTATAACCCAGCTACCAGAGCCAAATTTAAATGTTCTGAGAAAGAAGATCTTAAGCAGTGTCAACAACTTTTCAAAACTTTCACAGACCGAGAATACCCTAAATACATAGTCAACAGTCAACAGTAAAATAAACAAGTTTGAACAGGCAACAACAGATCCACGCAAAAAAAAATCAAGAAACTGGCAACAACAGAATTTAAGAGACCATGATCAAACCCTAGCCATGCTGCCATAGTCCAAATTGTGTCTTACTCTTCTGCTGAAGAATGGAACTGATGTACCCTGAAAATTACATAATTATGTGTTTTGTTGTGTTTAGTTGTGAACTTTGAGGCCTAAAGTTTTATGGTAAATGTTTATGACATAACATTTAATTGCCATTTGTATTTCCTATTATTCCATGATAATTATATTTTTTATCATGTTCATAGTTACAAGATTCGGATTCGGTTTTGAAGGCAAACTGGAGATTTGAATTTGTAAAATAGTGGATTGAACCCATCTATAATTTCCATATAAGTTTTCAAATTCAACCTCTTATGGAAGTTTTAGCTTTTTTTTTTTTAATTTGTGAGATATTTTTTATCTGTCAATGATTATTTTAAGTATTTTTAAATGTTTTAAAAATACAATGAAATTCATTGCACAATCAAGACCAGATTTATTTTTAGTTAAAACATTGCCTTCGTATTAGATTAGTTAAAATACTTGTTTTTTGTAAATAAGTATTAGTTCAATTTTTTTAAATAATAGGGGTGTGCGAAGGTCACTTTTTAAATGTGAAGCAAAGTTCAAGTGAAGCTTGAAACTTGCGAAGAAAAGTCGAGTCGAAATCACCTAGGATTTCTCTGATAATAATTATAGATTAAATTCTGTTTTCGTTTCCTACATTCCGTATCAACCATTTCAAATAATAAAGAAAACGCGAAGTCGCTATGAAAAACTTCTGTGTCAAAATGCACTTGTAAATTTGTCACAGATAATTCCAAAGAAATAGAGTATTAAGAACTAAACATTAGACGCGAGCTGGGATGATAGCAAAATTAAAGCACTTTCTCTGCTTCATACTAGTTACCATGGTGTTAGTTCTTTATAGGTATTTTTATTTCTTACAAAATTATGTTGGAGATAGTGAATATAATATATTAACATTTACTTACCCGCTTTTGATATGTGCTTACGTTATGGTAGTTAAATTACTAGTCGGTGTTAAAATTCTGTTTAGTAACGGTTTTAAACTTATCAAATATTGAAATATGTAATATTTAGTAAGATAAAATTAAAAACGTTTGATAATTCATCAAAGCTTTATCCTTCCTTCAAAATTTTCGAATATGCGAAGGTTATGGTAGATGTCGAAGTCAAAGCCAAAGGAAGATTTGACCTTTGACTTTTCAAAGCTTTGCACACCATTAAAAAATAACTATAAAAAAGTATTTTAAAGTAAACATTGAAAAGAGGATTGAAGAGCAAGGCTTGCACTTTTCTGGATCATATTGTTAATTCTATTTATTGAATGATATATCTTCGTTTCAATGCTTGGTTCAAATTAGCCGTATGGCGCCATTTTTCCTTTGTATGAAAAATTATTGTAAATTTAACAGAAAAGGTTATCTTTAAATTTAATTTTAAGAGTTTTCCAATATTCTGAGATTATGTTTTACAAGATAGTTTTTTTTTTTAGTACCAGCTGTTTTTTTAAAAGTAATTTTAGCATTTTGCCAACAACTACATTTTTAATATTCCTTTAGAAACATTGATATACTTAATAATAAATGCCCTCAGATTCATATTTTTTTTTAATGCTATTCACTTTGTATTACACTGTCCAAAAGATCAGCATAAATAATCGAGTTCAAAATGTAGATCTCGCTTAGCTGATTGTGCCACAATCGGCCAATGATCGGAATGGAATGTTAATCTGCATGTGCCCAGTCTTAGTGTCTCTATACTATTTTAATGGAAGTTAAATGTTTTAACACCAAATATTTACACATTTACTCACCAAAACTTATTGAAAGGTTGCATACGTACCTTCAGTTACACTATCTTCAGAGTACTCGGAGTATTCAGAATCTTCATCAGACTCTTCACTTTCTACATCAGTGGGCTGAAACCAATTTAAATAATCAAACTGTCATCCCATGTAAACACAACATTTTAAAACAATCTAACTCCAAGTCATCACACAGATGGATACAGCTTTAACAAGGTCAGGGTGTGCGAATAGGAATTTTTCACTTTGAGGAAAGTGTGAGTGAAAACATAGATTTTATTTCGATTTCAAGTTAGGGGTGTGAAAAGTCACTTTTTCATTTTGAACTAAACGCTAATAGAATATTTGTAACATTCTCGATATCAAATTTGTGTTATAATATTTGTTGTTAGTTGTTCTATTATAACTTTATATACTGAAGTCAGTTGGAAAATGTTTTGTCGCAGAGATGTATGTAATTTTATATATATATATATTATATATATATATAAATAAAAATCAAGTTACAATTCAATTACTTCACGTGCAGGTAGCGGCTTGATTACTTCATATTTTTTCCATAGCAACAAGGATTTGTAGTCTACATAACAGCTCTAAATGGCAATAATCAACCAATATTGGAGAAGATTTGTGCTTATCAAAGCTGGAATTTTTTGAGGTGAAGTCGAAGCTGATATTTGTTTCAAAGTCAAAGCACACTCCTAGTTCAGGCACGGAGAAGAGTTTGTACTTTAAATATTTCAAGTTAAATTTTTGTAATAGATCCAATGATAAATAATAAGAACAAAAATACTTTTTTTTTATCAAAAAAGGTTTTGACCACCAAAAATTAAGATTTTTAGATAAAAGTTTTTTATATCAGACAAAAGGAAATATTGAGGGACTGTATTTAAAATGAAATTAATTAAATTATACATTTTTGAGAAAAAATCTTGAGTTATTAGTGCTTAAATTTTTTGAGTTTTGTAAAAATCTTCAGGTCAAGTTCAAACAACAATTAAAATTCGACTTTGGCTGAAATTTTTGAATAATCGCACAGCCCCATGTGTTGGTGCAGTTTTATGAAGTCTTCTTTATTAGTAAACAATGGAATGAGACCATAATTTATCCAATTTTTAAAAATTACAATAAAAATTGAATATAGTTATTTCCAAAAGGAAATTATTTTTTCTCTGATCCAAACCTACTGTTGTCAAGTAAAGAATACAGAAAACTGCACATTGACGAGATTTTTTGTTTGGACTAATTGTTTATCTAATTTCATGGTTAAATGGGTGGGGACACCAAAATATAGCGAGACGTGTTTTCACCAACTCTTATTTAGCACATAAAAATGAATATCAAAATGGTTTTAAAGTTAATTGTAACATTTTTAGATGTATTTTACACACCAAGATAAAACATAGTAGAATCTGTTCACGAAAGCGACTGCTTGGCCCTTTAATATCAAACAAGCATTTATAGGCCGGTTTTACAACACCTGGATAAATATTAATCTGGCCGATAAATATTTTTATCTGGTCGAAATTAAATGTTAAAAGTACCAGAGAGCATTTATCTGCCAGATAAAATGTATTTTATCCACCACATTTTTATCAGGAGGGTGAAGTACCTGATAACTTTTATCTTAAAGTTAAAATTGTCATCCATAGTGACGAGTTGTTTTTAATGAGGTTTCACCATATAGAATCTGTTTTTAGGTTAAAATCTTGATTTAACAAGCCCAGGCTTAACTATAAAGTTAGAACATTTAATTCACACTTTTATGAAAACTGACAAGCTATTTGTAGGTTATAGTTATTAAGAACAATATAGAATGTGAGTACATAAATGAAATGTAAATTTTGTAAATACATTGATACCAAATATATTGGACATCTAGTTTTGGCAGACCACCCCAATTTAGTTACTTGCAAAACACAGTTACGCTTCTTGGCCGCCCAAGTGGACGCCCAATCAGGTTTCCTCGCACTCGTTTTTTAGCAAATCGTTCATTCCTAATTAATCATAACATTGAGACTTTCTTAAGCTAACCGAAGGTTGTAGCGCGGTTAGCAGCAGGGTTTGTATGCATGGCGCACCAGTAAAAACAATATCTAACCTTGTGTTTTCTGCATTAAAATATATTTATCCTAAAGATAGCATTCCGGCAGATAAATTCAGTTATAATACGCGAAAAATATTAAAGTGGCTGATAACCTTTATCTAGCCGCTAACTTTAACCTCCCGATAGCAATTTTCCTTTAGTCATAAGACCAGGCCCATAAATACATTTTCTTCTGCTGAAGAATGGGAATGATGTACCCTGAAAATTACATAATTATGTGTTTTGTTGTGTTTTAATCGTGAACTTTGAGGTCTACAGTTTTCTGGTAAGTTGTAAGCCTTATCCTTCTATCCTCCTTTCAATGTTTGTTTAATATTAACGTTGGGCCTATTTTTCTGTTGATTATATACTTTATTAAGCAGATGATGTCATCCTGCTTTGCCCTTTTATGTTGAAATAGCCAGAAAATCAGAAAAAAAACAGTACTTTTAAAATTGTTCTTAATATTCCTATAACCATATAAGTTCTTATTCTAGAAAATGTATTTCCCTCAACCAAAAACCAGGGTTAAAGAAGTAAAATAATGCATTTAATCTGGCTTTTATGATAGTCGGATTGTGACCAAAAATTAGGGGTGTTTGGGATTCCCAAATTTTGAGATTCCCGCAGGGAAAAGATATAGAAAACATTGGGTAATTCAATACATTTTTATGTTTGCTATTATTATTTGATATGTGATAGCCTGATAGGTATTTATATAAGTTATTTTGGATAGTTGATTTATTTTATATCTTACTTGGGTATTCATTTAAGAAATTAAATATGCAATGTTTTTTGAGATAGTTTTAGAAATAATTAATGATACATTTTTAATCCCCGTTCTCGTCCCCAAGTAAGGGATTCTAAAATTCTTGTTCCCGAAAGTGTCTAGATTGTTGAGTCTCGTTCCCGTTATTGTCTTAAACGAAAAAAAAAAACCGATCTTGCATACCCCTACCTAATATCAATATTTTAACCCGCCTCGGTGGCATAGTTGGCTAACGCGCTAGTCGTGTTGAGCCGAACTGCCGAGGACGGGGAGATCGAGGTTCGAATCTCGGTCGGGTGAACTGGGGGTGGTTTTTCCTAAATGGTTTTCCACCCTACCTCCACGCAAATGCGGGTTCACTTCCTCTATTCAACCTTCCCAATTCCTAATCCATTAGTGTAATAAGTACTTAAGCATATAACCCGAACGGGTAGTAAGACACGGTGCTAAATAATAAATAATAATAATAATAATAATAATAATAATAATAATAATAATCAATATTTTAAATTTAAGAATGATGCTATATTTGGAAGATGGATAAAAACATACAAAAGGGAAAAGATTACAATGAAAAGAAGCACAGTTCTCAATTTACATTGCTGCCACTGGACAAAAAGGTAATGACTGACTCTTGAAGAAACTCAATTGTTACAGCCCAAGGTTTCATTTTATTGAAACTCAAAAGGAAGGAGTGTTTAAAGTGTAACGGAACTTCCTTAAAGAGGAAACCAAAAAAACACAGAAGGGAGAAAAAGGAAATTAGTAAATAATGATAGGAAACTTAGATATATAGTATCAACATGTCACTAGAAGATTAAAAACCTTAAATTTCAAACCTTATTTGGAGTTAAATAGCCAAAGCGATTATTTATGCTTTTAGTGAGGTTTACTCCTACTAGATATCATATTCTGAAAATTGAAAAATGACACCTGGACACGGGAATCGAACCCGGGACCTTTGGCGTACTAAGCCAAAGGTCCCGGGTTCGATTCTCGTGTCCAGATGTCATTTTTCAATTTTCAGTTTATTTAGAGTGTTAAAAGTATTTTTATTAAAATATGAAATCAGCTGATTTTCTATGACATTTCACACTTGGCAAGGTCTAAAAGTTAATGGTTGGAAACAGATCCAGCTTTTCTTGAACAAATAAAGTAATTTTGTAACAAGGTCACAACAAAGCATTTTAAGATATTTGATGATTATTTTTGTGGTTCCCCTAAAGTGGAGGGAACTATTTTCAAGTATTGACAGTAATAATATCCCACCTCATAGGCATCATCCTCCTCCTCTTCCTCCAAATCTTCAGCATTGTTTTCAGCATCACTTTCAGGGTCCAAGAAAGTCCACCCTCCGCTCTCGAAGAAACCTTCAGGGTCATCTGTGATGGTCTTCATGATCTTAGTCCAGTTCAGGGACTGGATACCTTCAGAATATCTGATATCACATGAACTGAAACACAAAATGTTCATGGTAGAGAAAACGTAGGAAAAATATTGGCTTCAAAACTTTGACTTGGCTTTGAAACAGATGTCAGCTTCGACTTTTCTTAAAAATAGCGTATTTATCTGAATCTAAGACGAGATTTTTCCCCAAATTTGTAGCTTCAAAATCTAGGGGTCATCTTAAAATCACAGATTAACGATTGGGTTAGGCCTACATCAAAAGGTAACATTTTACAAATTTATTTAATATTAATACAATAGTGCAAGGTTGAGTTTTATTTTTACAGATTTTATTTAAGGGTCTACGAGCTTGGGTTATTTTTATTAGAGTTGAATTTGAGTCGAGTATTTCTATAAGCTCCCAAGTTTGAGTCGAGTTCAAATATATTCATAATTTTAAAATGTTTAAAGTATAAATTTGTTTGTTTTAAATATAAATGTCACATCTTTAAAATTTGAGATTTAAAAAATATGCAAAAACACATGTTCTTAAAATATGAACGACACTCATTTTTATAAATATAAATACTTTTAGAAAAAAAATTAAGGAACAGAAATAGCAGTTTTTAAATTAGAAATAACATATAAACACAATTTAAAGATAAGATCAACACTCAAATAAAAATATATGGCCTAGTAGAAAACATAATTAAAATGATTTCAACACTCTCTAACTAAGGACATTAAAATTACACTAATAATTATTTTAAAAAAAGGTAATAAAATGAATAATTTGCAGGATGGCTTGAAAATATATATTAAGACAGTGTAGAAACACTACACTAATGTAAAGTGATAGTGAAGGAAGCCAACCTGAAAGGATAGTTAGGTTAGGTCTAGATATAAACAAACACACTTCTCTATTTTCTTTCTATTCTTTTACACTTCTCGCTTCTTCAAACTTCCACAGTTGTACATTATTGTGAGTTTTCGGAAATATTACTTTTTCATTAATGTCTCTTCATATGAAAAATAATATTTCTGAAAATTCAAAGCAATGTGCAACTGTGGTAGTTTGAAAAAGTGAAAAGTGTAAGAAGAAATAGAGAAGTGTGTTTGTTTATATCCAGGCCTAACCTAACTTTCCTTTCAGGTTGGCTTCCTTCGCTATCACTTTACATTATTGTACACTGTGTTTCTACACTGTCTTGATAAAAAGTTATAAAATCGACATTTTAATAAGCAAAGTATTTACCAAAATATGCTTAGTAACTTAATTTACCCTATAAGAACATGTAAAAATCATAAACAGTCGTAAATTTTAAGTGTTTCAGGTTTTGTAGTGGTGCCGGAATCCCGAATCCTTGGGAAAGGGATGGGAATTTATCTATTCCCGTAAGTTGAGCGGGATTGACCTTTTCCTGAAAAGTTTTGGCGGGAAACAAAACATAGTGTTCCAGGAAACAAAACAAGGGGCGCGTGGCACTGTTTTAGCAGTTACTGCCGATTCATCACTGTTAATCTCAGACAGTTTTCTCTTTGTTATTTATCAAACTTGTTGGGTGGATGGGGAGGGGTTATTTTACCACTTGTAGAGAACAAACAAGTTGGGGAAGCGTGGCTTATTGTGCTCTATCAACAGTTATTATGTTAAGGTGTAGAAGATCTGAAAGATTTAGAGAAGGAAAGAGATTATATCTACGGGGTGTGGAAATGAGAGGAAGGGGGGAAGGAAGTTTTTTATTTTAGTTAATATTATTTATTATTATTATAGACCGGTCTACTACCCGTTCGGTTTATGCACTTACGAAAGTGTAAGGTAGTATTGTGAGATGAAATGGAGTGCCTACATTTAACGTGATCTGAACCAGGGTGGAGGTGGTTCCTCACATTCACATTATTATAGTCTTGTCAGGTGAGGAAGGGTTGCAATCAGTATCTGTGCGAGAGGATTGAACCGCCCACACAGAGTACTCCTTACTTAGACCACAGTCACCTCAGGGAAGAGGTTGCCAAGTCAACCATTTATGAGGGTCGCATGTCTGTTGTTGGTGAGTCACAGAGTAATTAAGGTGCTAACAATCACCCTTGGGGGTCAAACCTAGAGAACATTTAAGAAATACTTACCAGTTTTCAAACTAATATTTACAGTCATATTCAAGCAATCAAGAGTGACAAACATTTGTTTTCCAGTTTTTTCACTAGCAAATATAATATAAAACATTATTCCAACATATTTTATTAGTTTTATACTTTATATTAAATTCAAATTAGTTTTTGATTGATCAAGTGCTATTCGCGCACATTTCTATTCATTTTATTATGTTATTTTTTTATCATTTTATTATCTTTACATGATTTTACACCGGTCTTATTACTCGCTCCAGTTATACGCCTATGTACTAATTACTCTAGTGTGTTAGGAATGAGGAAGATTGAATTTACAGGTGTACCTGCATTTGCGTGGATAAAGTGGGAAACCATTTTGGAATAAACCACCAATTAGTACACCCGGCCGGATCAAACTAAATATCCCCGTCATCGGCAGTCTAGTCTATGCCTTAGACCATGCAGCCATCGAAGCTGGTTTTAATATTATAACTTTAACAAGTTTATCATATTAGTTTAGAAATACATATATTTTAAATCTAAGATTATTCTAAAGAGTAATTTTAAATTTCCCGTTCCCGTCTCAAATCCCGATATTTTGACTCATTTCCCGTCCCGATATAAAAAGGTAATTCCCGTTCATCCCTAATCAGAACTCATCAGTCATCTAGAATCCAACATGTTAGCTCAGTCAGTTGTATATCTGTCTACTGATCTAAGAGTCCCGGGTTAAATTTATCATTGGTGAAATCTCTTGCACAGTGATGAATTAATGACCGGGGGACTGGATGTTGTGCCTGTCCTAGTCTTAAGTTAGATTATAAGACATATGAAGCTACAACAGGCCTCGCAAGCCGGTGGTGGAAAATATATGGCTTTAATAAAAAAAACTAGCCCAGCCTACAGGCTAGAAATGGTAATGGATTTAAAAGAATTCATCAGGAGGGAATGAGGATGAGTTTCAGCAGAATGAAACCTAGGTCAGTGGATTGGACCGTAGCGATTAATTACCTTTTTGTCCAGTGGCAGCACTGCAAAGTGTGAACCGTGTTCTTCTTTTCATTGTAAAAGCCATATTGTGTTTTTCTAGTCTTTTCTGTACCTTCTTCCATGCATAACAAAACCGTTTAAAAGTAGCTTTTACCGGTTAAAGAATGGTTTTTACTTTTTATATAATTATGTTTTTTTATTGGAATGGACTAAAGAAAAAAATATAGCCTAATATTCAATTTGGAATTTAAAACCCCATTTATCTTTATAAAATATTTAATTAATATTAGGATCAAACATTTTCCAAATTATGAAATCAGATATTAAAAGGATGATAGAAGGGCAAGAAAGACCTACTCACTAACCATAAAACTGGAGGCCTCAACATTCGCTGTCTTATGCTGAAGAAGGAGCCTAATCTACCTCGAAAATAACATAGTTATGTGTTTTGTTGTGAACTTTGAGGCCTACAGATTTCTGGTGTGTAGGCCTTGCCGCTGTTGGGCGCCACTTTTCTTTTGTTTACATTTTCTATAAAGTATTAAATTCAATTCAAACTAGCAAGGAAAGATTCTGATTCAAGGCGAAGTTGAAATTGAAAAATCTTGACTTAGTAAATGAACTTACTTGAGCCACTCTTTGACATGGTCCAACATGTTCATGGGTATAGCGTTGACCATGGCCACTTTGCGATGGTAGTCCTTGAACACAAATATCATGTCGAAGTTCTTCAGGTGGAACTGCACTCGCTCAAAGTGGACCAACTCCACGTCGTCCAAGGTGATCACAAAGGGGGGCTGCATCAACAGAACAGAACTAATTAATAGGGTTAAATGCAAGCTTTCCCACTTTGCATCTGAAGGGATTCCTTAGCAAATTTAGTTGTGTTTTAGAACGAATGCACAGCACCATTTTACACTGATAATTATCACTCAATATAAATATAAAGCTCTTTAAGGAAACCCTCACTTCCCTGTTTGTTGGGGCTCTGTGAGTACTAGGATCCAAAACTTCGAGCCGAGATAGTCATTTCAGTTTGGGATCGAGATAGAAAATTTTGTAAGCTTGTCATTTTCGAGCTTCCACTCGATTTATGTACTAGGTAAATTTTTAAAACACAATGGTAAGAAATACTAAATATGTTATTTCATTTAGATAATATCAGTAATTTCACTTATAAATCATATGATGGCTTAAGAAATTGTAAAAATTAATATCAAATTTCAGATCGATAACGTAATAGAGGCCTAAAAATACTTTCGACGGGTAGACTAACTCAATATTTTCATCCATTTTGAATTATCATTAGGGGTTTGCCAAGTCCACTTTTTCAATTCGAAGCAAACTCGAATCGAATATATTAAATATTTTCGAAGCCGAATCGAAGTTCGAATATTTTATTGTAGTGGTTTTATTCTTAAACAATTATTATATATTTTCTATTTATATAACTTAATGCACTAAAATTACATGAAAAATGTTTATCGCACAGTTGTTTGTAATATTTTGTGTAACTCTGACAAATCATGTTATTATTACAACATGCAATTCAATTACTTCAGATTTTTTCAATATGAATATTAATGTTTAACATACACTACAGCTCAGAATGGCTATCATTGAACATAAAATGTGTATTTTAGCTGTCTATGTTTTTACTGGCGAAGCTTTGAAGCCAGAATTTGTTTCGAAGCGAAGTCGAAGCTGATGTTTGTTTCGAAGCCAAGTCGAAGCTTCGCACACCCCTATCATTGATTAAAGTTGCACTGTCAAGACAAGGAAATGAAAATAAAAATTGATAGTAATAGCACACCTATATAGAAATGTGTAAAAGGAACAAAAAAAAAAAAAGTACAAACACTGTAAATTGACCATGGATGTGAACATACATCTTTTTAAGAAAAACATCTTTTCAATTTTTCTTTCAGTCATTATGGGGAGGTCTGTTCATATCCCTCTTTCCTGTACCTTCTTCCATATGCTCCAGTGGCCCGAACAAACATGATACGACCCTAAAATTTTGAAGGCGTGAAATAAAAAAGGTTATGAATATAACTCAGAGTAAAACCTTAACAAATAGGACACAATTACATTAGGCCTCTGAATGTTTTTCTTGATGCACAGGCACTCCTGAACTTTTATTCATTTTTTCCTCCAAATTTGAGAATTAACCTCGGAAACACCAAACCTGTTAGCGCGCGCATTATTTGTTCGTTGTGCCTCGCCTTTTGCTTTCAATTTAAAATTCTTAAATCAAAGCTTCTCCTCATTCCCGTTTACTTGAGATACCGAGGAAAACTTCTTTTCAACACAATCAATCACTTGGGAACCTGCCATGGGTAATATTTTAATATCATTAAGTACAGATTCTGCTTCCAACTTACAATGAGTTACTTAATTTACCACAGTTCAGTGACAATGAAGGGTGGAAATATTCTCTCTCTCTTTCTATCTCTCCCTAACTTCATTTTGACCTTGAGTTTATTATTAAACGCATGCAATTGATTCCCACCAACCTGCCAGTGCAGTCCCACTTGCTAAAATATTGACCTCTGTAGTAATCTGCCATTTTTATAGTCAATGAAAAATATTAGTCTGCACAAATATTAAGAGTACAGTTTTTGAAAGGAAATCTTTAAGAGGAATACATTGCACTACATTCGGGCTAATACGGTATTGCAAGAATTTTGGCGGTGGAAAAGAATTAAAGCATACTTTTTACTTTTCTTGTTCAGCTTACCCATTCTGTGAGTGTGACAAGACAGCCGCTGGTGGGTTGAAGGAGGACCGTACTTCTGAACGGAGCCCCGGGGAAACCGAGCTCTCTGAACGGAGTGTCAAATTCCACCTCCTGTTTCGTCATACTCTCCACCTAGATATAGTCAAACATAGTCATATCCACAATAGAAAAATAAGAAAAACCGACAGCAAGAAATAAACATTAGCATATAGTTTAATCTTTGATGTGTTCAAAACTCTAAAAGACAATTTTAAAAAAAACTCATTCAAATTTTAGGATTTATGAAGTCCACTTCTACGATTCGAACCGAAGTCAAATCAAAAATATAAAATATCCCTGAAGACAAATACCACATTTAATAGTCTATAAAAACTGTTTCATGTTTTAAAAAAAATATGTATTGTGCATTTTTAAATAACTTAAGACAACAAATATTTAATAAAAATTTATATTGAAAAAATGTGTGTACCGTGTATGTGTGTGTGTATGTGTATGTGTATGTGTGTACACACATATACCTTCCTACCTTCTGTAGCTCGTTTCCTTCACCAAATATGGGCACATTTTTACCCCAAAGTCAGTCCACTTGGTGTGGGTATTCACTAAATAGCCCATCCAATGACGTCAGTACTATTTATATTTTTTTATTTTTTTGAGGGTCCTAGACCTCGAACTCGCCATACCTGCCACTAAGGTCTTAGAACTTTAAGTTGAACATTGAAAGAAGGTTAGAAGGGCAAGGCCTACAAACCAGAAAACTATACGCCTTAAAGTTCCCAATTCTGTGTTTTACTATCTGCTGAAGAAGGGAACTGATGTACCTCAAAAATCACACAATTATGTATTTTGTTGTGTTTTAAACGTAAACTTTGAAGCTTACAGTTTTCTGGTAAGTGTGGTGTAAGCCTTGCCCTCCTATCCCCCTGTCAATATTTAATTTAATACAACCATTTGGAACCATTTATCCTTTGAGAACTTTGGTTAAGGGCCGTGAATAACTTAATTCTGATATATTTCAAGTTAGATTTATTTAACTGCTTGATGAATTTTAGTTCTAGTTATAGGGGTGTGCTAAGCTTTAAAAGTTTGACTTGGCTTCGGAACAAATACCGGCTTCGACTTTGCTTTGAAAAAAAATACCGGCTTTAATAATTATGAAGCTTTTCCAATAAAAATATTAATAGCTAAAATAATCAATCTATGGTAGATTACTGCCATTTTGAAATATTAAAAATTACCGCTTTTCTTCGATTCTAAGAAGCACATTTTTCCAACTTTGAACGTATTTAAAAACGCGGTGCGTCTCAGAATCATTGGCATCCTAGAATCACAGTTCTTTTCCGACCAATGCTCTTGATGGCTCAGAAGACGATGTATAATGGGATAGTGAAGATAAAGATGGCTCAGAGGGGAGTGAGAGTAACTTAGCTACTGATAAAAAATATACTAATGTTGTTGGTAAATTTAATTCTATAATAATATTTCTTACAAATAGAGTATTTTAGTGTTTTATTTCTATTTATTTTCTGAGAATCAAAGATTTTTCTGTTGGAGGAACTGAAAAATTAAAGTGCGTCTTGCAATCGATGGCGTCTTAGAATCGAAGAAATATGGTAATATGCACACAAAAAAATCTGAACTAACTGAATTCTAAGTTGTGGTAATAACTGAATTAATCAGAATAAAATAAAATACTGATGAAAAATTTTGCAATAAAACATTTTCCAAATAATGTTAGCGCATAGATATTTATAAATAGCATTTTTAAAAGCATAAAATAACTAACAAAAAAATTTCTAACTTTGATTCGGCTTTGAGAATATCTCATATATTCAACTCTAATTAATAAAGTGGACTTCACACCCCCCTGTTTGCTTGATCTAGGTAAAAACAACCGTTAATCAAAGAAGACACAAGTCTCATCGTAACTATCCTTGCTCACCTCCGAAAAGATTTAATATAACCTCCAAATATCAACCAACACCACATTAGATGGTACACAAAACGCACAACTCTTTTATCCAGAAAAACTTAAATGCATCAAAGTGAACAGACAGATTAAAATATCACAGGTCCGGCTCATAATGTACCACTCTCCTGACCCTGTTACAGATTTTTAAGATTGCTGGACACCCTGTTACAGGTTTTCAAGGTCGCTGGACACCTTGTTACAGGTTTTCAAGGTCACTGAGCACCCTGTAACAGGTTTTCAAGGTCGCTGGACACCTTTCTACTGATTCTCAAGGTCACTGTACACCTCGCTTACCTTCAACTTCTCTTTTATAAGTTTCAAACTTCACTCAGCATTTATAATGCAATAATCACACATCACTACCGACTAATGTTTTCTTAGTGTCGATAGAATGAACCCATTACCTTTTCACAGAAGCTCTTAAAAGCAGTCTTGAGTTTGTGTCTGAGCTCTCTTTCGGACTGTTCGGCCGCCAGGTCGTCTCTGTCGTGCATGTGTTGGTGTTTTCCCAGGTCCGTGGTGATCTCTCCGACCTCCGTGTAGAACTGTACGTCTACATGTTTCTTCTTGCCAAACATTATGGCATGCTAAACAGACACTACAAATTAGTAACACTATTTTGAAAAAGAGCATTAGGCTAAATCTTGGTTAAAATTAGGAGGGATTTATAGCACTAACTTGACCCATAGTAGAATAGAATGTGTTTATTCTGAAAATTGAAATATGACACCTGGACACGGGAATCGAACCCGCGACCTTTAAATTAGTACGCCAATGCTCTAACCACTGAGCTATCCAGGAATCATCCCGTGCCTCATATTTTAGGGCAGAGTCCAAGATGGACGTGTGGAAATCGTCAGCTACGAATGTCTGATTTTATATTATCCTGGATAGCTCAGTGGTTAGAGCATTGGCATACTAAGCCAAAGGTCCCGGGTTCGATTCCCGTGTCCAGGTATCATTTTTCAATTTTCAGAATATGATATCTAGATGAAAAGCATAAATAACAGCTTTGGCTATTTGATCTAGAAAGTGTTTAGATAAAACTATAAAAAACACAAAAGCACAATTTTAAAGAGAAGCTTTCACTATCGGTTCTACGAGGATAAAACTGTTGTTCTTGGTTGAACTAAAAGGTTGACCGTAAGGGTGTGCGAAGTTTCGATACTCCGACTTAGCTTCAAAACAAAGGTCAGACTTGACTTTGCTTAAACAAAATTCGGCTTTGACAATTACGGATCTTCACTATTAATGGTAAATTATCGTCATTCTGAGCAGTTACATACAGTACAAGACAGTATTAATATTGAAAATATCTGAAGTAATTGGATTGTAAGCTATAATAATAACTTTATTTATCAGAATTAAACTAAATATTAGAAACAATTGTGCAAATTAACATTTTCCAAGTAATTTTAGGGCATAGGGTTTTATAAATAACCATAATATAATATTTTTTCAAGCCATAAAACTAACATAAAATATTCAAACTTTTATTTGGCTTCAAGAATATTTCATATATTCAATTCCAGTTCACTTCGAATTGAAAAAGTGGACTTTAGCATACCTCTAGTTGACCAATGCAGTTCAACCAATTAAAACAGTAAACCTACCTGCTTGAGTGGCCAACTAATCTAAAGCGTCACTCTCGCAATAGACTAGACTGCCGATGAAAATGAGAGCGAGGTTCGAATCCTGGTGAGTTGTATTGAGGGTGGTTTTTCCTAAATGGTTTTCCAATCTTTTCCCACACAAAGCAGGCAAACTTCCTCTAAATTCAACCTTCATCAGCCTTAACACATTATAGATATAGACATAGCCCAAACAGTTAGTATGACGCAGCGCTAAATAAAAGCTAACAGTGGCAGTGAAAGCTTAAAAATGTGTCTTTAAAAATGTGTACTTTTTTCAGGTATTTAGGAGAACCATTGATAAAAATTGTCTAAAAATGCACAACCTGATGATTAGTAGATCATCATCTTTTTTTTAGATTAAATATTAGGGTTGTGCGAATAGGATTATTTATCGAATCAAATATCAAAATTTCGAACGAATACCGAATAGTACAAATCGAATAGTAGATTTTTCTTACATTTTTGATAAAAATCATTTAAATTAGTCCTATTGAAAATGTGGTTTTATATCTAAGTATGCAAGATGCAAAATATTACTTCAAAACATTGTCATTTATGAATTTAAAAAAATACTGAATTTAAAACAAAATTTCAGGAAAATAAGTAGAACCTTTGATACAGTTTTTTGACAACAGGTTTCACCTAAATTTAATTTTTAAATTTTGTGTCAAGTTTTTGACAGAAATTTAAACTAAAAAATTGCATGGAGAATGTTTAACTGGTCAGTGTAGAGATTATATTCCCTTAATTTAAAACATTCTTACTAATAGAAAGGGTAAAATAATGGGGTGATTCTCATTTTCTAATATGCAAGGCCTACTTTTGTTTGTGTGATGGTTAGTAATCAACCCAAAATTTGATTGGATCCTAAACAATTCCAATATCGGGTGAAAGCCTACGCAGCACTAAAGAGTCTTACTAAGGAAAATAGGAGTGCAGTAGTTTCTTGTTGCTTTCCTCACCGAGCCAGAAGGTACTATCATACATCAGTCTGTCAAGCCACCAACTGACCCTACCAACTACAACTTCACTCCATTCATCACAGGGACTGGCTGTATACTGTTATTACTAGTATCAGTTCATACCACTGCCACTTTCATGTTATACAACAATAAATGTACTAATACAACACAACCGTAATGAATGAATAAATTAGTTATTGATCCTTTTAAATGTTATCTAGGCTTGACGCTCCTTAAATATTTTTTAGGTTTGAAAGCTTTTAAATGGTCTCTTGGTTTGACACCCCTTAAATGTTTTTAGGTTTGAAACCTTTTAAATGGTCTTTAGGTATGACATTCCTTAAATGTTTCCTAGTTTTGAAACCCCTTAAATGTTCTGTAGGCTTCTTGACCCCCTTAAATCTTTTTTAGGTTTGATACCTTTTATATGTTGTCCAGGCTTGAAACCCCTTAAATGTTTTCCAGGCTTGAAACCTTTTAAATGGTATTTAGGTTTGACACTCCTTTAATGTTTTCAAGGCTTGAAATCTTTTAAATGGTCTCTAGGCTTGACAATCCTTAAAATGTTTTCTAGGCTTGAAACCTTTTAAATGTTGTCTAGGCTTGAAACCTTTTAAATGTTGTCTAGGCTTGAAACCTTTAAAATGTTGTCTAGGCTTGACACTCCTTAAAATGTTCTTTAGACTTGACACCCCTTAAATGTTCTTTAGACTCGACACCCCTTGTAATCTCTATTATGTCTGGTTCACCTCCCTGTCCTAACAACTGGCAAACAATCAAATGTTGACCTTGCAATATTGCCGCCCCCCCCCCCTTCATTTCCACACACCATGAAATATGATATAGTAGCTATTTTGTAGAAAGAGCACAAGTCAGAGTCATGTGGCGCCGAGCTGTTTGTCTCTCCAACAGCTTTTATAAAAAAAAACCTCCTTCGTGCTGCTGTAAACTTAGGGGTCTGGACAGGACTTTGAAGAGATTTATGACCCAACTATTCGATCTTACTATTCGGAGTTGCTATTCAAATCGAATAGAATATTCGGCGGTTAATTATTTGAAATTTCACACACCCCTATTAAATATGGATCTTAAAGAGTGATAAACAGTTTACCTTGAGGTGGAAATGTAGGAGAATGATCATTTCTCCATCGCACGGCTGGAAGAAGGCATTCTTAATATTGTTGTACAGAATATCCACCTTGTCCCCTCTGACCGAGGTGTAGCGGAAACCATTTATGTGGGCCTCCAATGAACCTGCGAACAAAAGTTGTTACAATAAACAGGTACATTCCATAGTTAAAAGTCCAGAAATTTACCGTATTGGCCCAAATATAAGACGATAGTTTTTATTAAAAATCGGAAGCAAAAAATAGGGGGTTGTCTTATATTTGCAGCCTAGCATCTTATCATATTAATTTCAACTTACTTTTTGTGTAAAGCCGTTTGTATTGCATATTTCTAACTAAAATTAATAAATCTAACACAAAACATGTTTTTACACACGTAAGAAACTATAAAAATTTATTTTATTAAGTTATTTCACATGTAAATTATCGGCATGGCATAGTTTCTTGAGTTATTAATTTCAAATTTAATTTTTGTGAAAAGCTGCATATATCATTTATTAAAGTTAGTAAATCATGCATGACAACATGTTTCCACACGAATACTAACTCACCAGCTTTATTTTATTGTGGTATTTCACGCGTAAAAATGTAAACGTAAACATAAACATTACATCAAAGTTATTTTTCATTTTGGTCATGGAAGTACAGCAGCGGTGTGGTATTCTGACATTAGGTTTGAACACGCTCTAAGAACTGATCTTGGTGAGCGCTTAGTAAGCGCTCAGTAACATGATGGTACTGCTGTGTAGCGACTAGTTGCACGAATCAGTGTTTAGTAATAGTGTTTCTTTTCTCCATGGTGCTGCCTGCTGATTATCTTGATGTATTAGTTTGTTTTTTGTGTGAATTAGTTACAGGAACTTAAATATAGTATAATTTAGTGCGGTTTTAATTACAGTATATTTTTATCTTTTCCAATGGCACCTGATAGCGTAGAAAAACGTAGCACATCATCAAAACAGATAAACAAATGTGAAAATGGAAAAAATAGGTTAAGGGTCGTCTTACATTTGAGGCTTTATTTTTTTACTCGGCCAAGGGAAAAATAGGGGGGGTCATCTTATATTTGAGGCCGTCATATACTCGGGCCAATACGGTACTTATTCTATGGCATTAAGAACTCGAAAGTTCATTGCCGCACTTACAGCCATGCGTTTCTTGATAGTACTTTTTTATGGTGAGAGCTCATCATGCCCACGCCCAACCCCCAAGGTGAACAATCAACCCTATCAGCTGTCCAACCATCAAATCCTCAAGAACATTCGATACTTGAGAAAATATCAAATTCATGATTAGAAAAGAAAAAGAAATTTAAGCTTTGAATTGTAATTTCTTTTAGAGTTTTAATACTGATAATTATTGGTTCAGTCCCAATGTAATTATAAGGCAAACATAATAACCAGACTCAAAAGCAATGAGTGCTTTACCCTTCTTTTTTTAAAACAAGGAGACATTGAAGGAGTCTATTTGTCATGAAATAATATCTTAAAATTGAATAAAATTAATGAAACTTAAATGTTCGAAAAAAAGATAAAAATTCTGAATAGACCTACTCGAATTTCTTGAGTTTTGTAAAAAACCTGTGAATTTGAGTAGCTACTAAAACTCAACTAAAACTTGAATCTTTGAATACTCTGACACTCCCAGCTATAACCTTAGTCTGTTAAAAAGTGAAAGTGTTTAAAGAGAAGATGGATTGCTAAGAAAAGTTTGGTTATAAATATTGTCTTTCAAAATCAAACTTTAAAATTATAAGCTGTTACATTAAAAAAAAAGTATAAATTATATACAGTGCAACTATCAATATTTTATTAATTTACATTTAAAATGCTTATGAATTATATTCGGTTTTTTTTTAACAAACTATAGGACAATCCTAAGAATTGTTTATGAATTAATAGGAATAAAACTATTCATGTGTGAGGATCTTATAAGAAGAGGGCAGACGGCAGGAGAAGTTGTTCTATAGATGTGTGAGACCTGCTATGGAGAAGAGAAGTGCCCTTGGAGTGTCTGGTAGCCATTGTCACACATGCAGTAGAAACATGGACATTGAATGTAAGAGAGACTAGAATATTAGAAGCCATGGGAATAAAGCTTGGCTGTCACAAAGAGAAATAGGATTAAGTTAGGAATTTAACTATAGCGAAAAGGAGGAGGTGGAAATAATACAAAGAGTTTACTGGACAATCTTAGCGATGCCGAACCCGAGTTTTAATTCGTGAAACTCCACAAAATATTTAACTTATGAATAATATCAAGTAAATTATTATCTTAGATTAGATGTTCCTGGATCATCGATTATGAAATAAGAATAAAGATGCTTGTTTGAGTATCACTAATTTTTTTATACTTTGCTGTCATGGCGGCTTTTACGGTAATCCAGAGCAGACGTATTTATTGGTTAGATTTTTTGTAACATGTGAATGTATTTCATATTTTCCTTATAAAATCAACAGTTTGTTATATATTTAGCCTTTGAATCCTTCCTGTAGCTCTTTACTTTATATTATTTACTTTCTGTATATCATTGTGAAAGTGAAAGTGTCATATTTTAGAAGCTAGCGTGTTAATGGTAGAGTCCAATGTTCGTATTTAGGGGGAGTAGGGTATGACTGCATGAAACTCGGAATTTCAACAACGATTATCATTTATCATAGTAAAAATTTACTTATCATTGTTTTTATGAAACTTTTTCAAAGTTAACCTTCTTATGCTAAAGAAATATTTGCGACAGAAAAATTAATTCCTTAGCGATTCTGCAGCACTAATTAGATTTTAAGTCAACACAGGTGTTTTATTTTGTAAATAAAAAAAATGTGTTAGTATTACAAAATAAGTCTACCATAATTATTATTTTCTTCATTCATGATAAAATAAATACCACTTTTAAAAAATCTATCCAGAACCCCTGAAAAACTGGGGGTCGTGGTCGTCTTGGATGTGGGTAAACACGGTACACTATATCAGTATATCGATATAATTACATGCAGTCCTCAAAGGTACACTTGTTATGTATTATCAAAGAGTGACATACACGACCCATTATGGTTTTATTATTATTATTAGCACCACGTCTTACTACCCGTTCGGGTTATACGCACTTTATGGTTTTATAAAGGCTGTTTTTGGGAGAAATGTGAAGCCTATTTTCGAGTCTCTATGGTACTAGTAAAATTAATAAATCCTTGGTTTGATTTATAATAATAATAATAATAATAATAATAATAATAATTATTATTATTATTATTATTATTATTATTATTATTATTATTATTATTATTATTATTATTATTATTATTATTATTATTATTATTATTATTATTATTATTATTATTATTATTATTTAGCACCGCGTCTTACTACCCATTCGGGTTATACACTTAAGTACTAATTACACTAATGAATTAGGAATTGGGAAGGTTGAATTTAGAGGAAGTGAACCCGCATTTGCGTGGAGGAAGAATGGAAAACCATTTAGGAAAAACCACCCCCAGTTCACCCGACCGAGATTCGAACCTCAATCTCCCCGTCCTCGGTGGTCTGGCTCAACACGACTGGCGCGTTAGCCAACTACGCCACCGAGGTGGGTGGTTTGATTTGTAAGTTTATGAGGGTAGTTATTAGCTTTTTTATTTTCTTTTTTTCAAATTTATCAAATTTTTGAGACTCACTTTAAACTTTCAAATAGAGATTTTTTTTTTCCTCATCTAGATCTCAAATTTTTGAGTCTTGCACATCCCTAGTTTTAAATCCAAAACTATTCTAAAGTATTATTTTTATAATTTCCCGTTCTCATCTCGATTTCAATATTTTGACTCATTTCCCATCCCACATTAAAAATAAAATTCCCTAGTTTTATCCAAGCAAATTCTACTCCAGTATCCCCCAGGTAATAAAGGTATCCCTCCTAATTTAAACCATGATTTATCCAAATGCTTTATATTCCAAATATTTTCTAGTATGTTAATCTTTTTTTTAAAAGATTAAGATTCAAATTCAAGTTTTGAAATTCATAGCTAAATTTGCAGATTGAGATTTGTAAAACAGAAGTTTTAAGCCAGCTTTATTTACCTGTCATACGTTTGGTGACAATGTTGGGCCTGATGTACAGGTCCTTCAGTTTGGGGTTACCCTTGTTCTGAGACATCACCAGCGTGTCTTGTTTCACCAAGTCTTCTTTCTCTCTTTCCTCCGCCTCCCTGTTCTTGAACTTCTTCTGAACCTCCTTGATGAGTCTGAAAGCTGTGTTCAGATTGGACGACGGCGCTAATAGCTCGCCTGGCTCCTTCACATTTGTACTTCGGTAAGTCCTGATAAAAAAAGAGAAACACAATAAATAGTTGGACATTGGATGTAAGAGAGACCAGTAAAGTGGAGGCCATGAGAGTGAAGTTTGTGAGGAGCATGTTAGCTGTCACGAGGAGATACAAGATTAGGAATGAAGTTATCCGGTAAAGAGTAGGAATACATGAGATAGTAGAGGAAGCAAGGGTGAGATGGTTTGGGCATGTAATGAGGATGGGAATGGAAAGAATCCCAAAAATTTTGAAAGATGAAGTCGAAGTATGTAGGAAAAAGACTGCAAGAGAGACCAAGGAAGAGATGGGAGGAGCAGATAACAGAAAGTGTGCTAGTGAGAGAAGAACAATGGAACTCACAGCTCCCAAATTATCAGGAAAAAGCCCAAATGTGAAGGTAGAAAAATGTATTTTCAAAGATATTCGGCACCCAATATACTTATAGCATTGTATGCAAAGTTGACACTAGAAATTCAAAATTTGTCTTCTTTCCTGTTTCCAAGAAATCCATGCACAACAGCTTTAAACAAAAGCCAAGCTGTCAGTTCAATACCCTGTAGTTTTGTCTCAAATTGTCCTATATTCTTTAAGTTTGGCATCTGTTTGTTTTATTGAGAAAAACTTCAGCGAAATAGGTGAATACACTTCTTATTTGATCTTAGACCTTTACCCTTTGAGTAACAAGGGTAAATAGTGTGGGTTTTTTTCTCTGAAAGGGATTTTATATATTTAAGTTACCTAATTTTAAGTGTAGGCACCACCTACCGGTAAATAATTTTTCTTTTCAAATGATTTAATACACATTGATAATATTTAAGTGGGAATATTGTTTTTTCTCTGAAAGTGGTTGAAAATTTAGGGTGCGGGCTATATTCGGGGGCGGCCTATTTTCGGACCAATACGGTTGTTCGATAGCATATCTTTCTTTGTGTTTTTTTGTTTTTCAATGTGTCTGTTCAAATGATAAAGGAATATTTCAATAAATTCAAAAAATGTGTAAATGTAAAAGTTTGAAGTGTAAGAGTGTAATAGTTAAAGAAGAAATTAAGATAGAAGTTTATTTTTCTATCCTTCACTATCATTTACTTTACATTAATGTACAGTGTTTCAACACTATCTTATTAAACATTTTCAAGCCATTAGGCACCAATTCATTTTATTAATAAAAGATTGATAATATTCCACTCTTAGTAAGCAAAGAAACTAAATTCTTGTCACAATAAAGTAACGTTCATCATACATCAACGAAAAATAGTAGTAGTAACTACATAAGGTTTCAATATTTAATTTGTAAACCATTTTGGATAACAGTTAAATTTGTATTATTAGAGTCAAGGTAAATATATTTTTAAATAATGATTTTGAAGCTAAGCAGTTAAGAGCACCATCTGTTGCAGTAATTATAAACTATTTCAATACTAAATGCAGTCCTCAATTGTACAATATCTGTTACATATTATCTAAGGGTGAGATTATAGGCTGCACTAAGGTTTTATAAATGTCGTTTTTGAGGAAGAGTGTGGCCCATTTACGAGTCAATAGGGTATTTTTTTTAGTTGTCACTATTAGTCACAATTAGTATTATTTAGGATTGATAAAAAAATCTGCTATTAAGTTGTTTTTAGTGTCATTCCTAAATATCTACAAATAGAAGGACATTGTTACCGGGTTTTTTTTTTAATTATGAATATTGCAGTTCAACAATGAATCAAAGAAATTATATTTAAAATAAAATAAAAATATCTATATCCAGCTCAATGCTACCAACTGACTTACACTTCTTTGAGGAAGGTGGCATCAGGATTAGGGTATGTTCCCCCCTCATTGCGGCCCATAGTCGCGCCAGGATGGAAAAAGTTGACCCGAAGGTAGGTGTAGTCGCCCTCCACAGACTGCGATATGTTCTTTATGGTGGCTATGTGGAACGGCACCGAAATACCAAACACTGGCAGGATGACCGTTTCATATTTTCTGTCTGGAATAACATATTATTAAAATGACAAACTTTCATTAAAATGGGAAATATGGGCTATGTGCTTTAAAATTATAATTTTTTTTAAAGAGGTGAGATTATTTTTTTAAATCTCAATAAAACTTTTAGGGTTATTATGATGCTTACTAGTAATGGTTAAGCCCAACTAATTTTAAGACAAATTTAACAACCAGACACCAGAGAATCATTTATCACTTTAATGAACATGACTAGACATTATATTAAAAAAGTGTTTGCATTTATTTAATATTTCTATTTTCTGTATTGATCAAATTTTGTTATAATTGTAAGAAGGTACAGGAAGAAAACCGATCAGTTCGGGTTATACGCACTTACGCTAATGTGTAATGGTAGGGTGATTGTGAGATGAAATGGAGGACCTACAGTTTAACGTGGAATCCGAACCACGGTGGAGGCCTGGCATTCCACACATTCACAAGTTGTGATTAATACACGTCTTGTCAGGGGTGAAGGAAGGGTTTGGAAATCAGATAAATCTGTGCCGGGACCGACGATTGAACCCCAGACCCCCAGCACAAAAGTCTGACACCTTACCCCTAGACCACCAGGTCCTCTAAAAGAGGAAAAAGCGTGGGAAGAATTTAATTGATAAATGTCTGATCTTCTTCCTTTCTTCCGACTTCTACAGTACAATGTACCATATTTGCCCGAATATAAGACGATAGTTTTTATTAAAAATCGAAAGCAAAAAATAGGGGGTCGTCTTATATTTGCAGCCTAGCATCTTATGTTATTAATATCAACTTGCTTTTTGTGTAAAGCCGTTTGTATTGCATATTTCTAACTAAAGCTAATAAATCTAGCACAAAATATGTTTTCACACACGTAAGAAACTCTAAAAATTTATTTTACTAAGGTGTTTCACATGGAAATTATCGTCATGGCATAGCTTCATGTTTTATTAATTTCAAACTTAATTTTTGTGAAAATCTGCATCTATAACATATTATTTATTAAAGTTAATATATCATGCATGACAACATATTTCCACACGAATACTAACTCGAAAACTTTATTTTATTGTGGTATTTCACACGTCAAAACGTAAACATAAACATTACATCAAAGTTATTTTTCATTTTGGTCATAGACGTACAGCAGTATTCTGACATAACGTTTGAACACGCTCTAAGAACTGATCTCGGGGAGCACTGAGTAAGCGCTCAGTAACATGATGGTGCTGCTGTGTAGCAACTAGTTGCACGAATCAGTGTTTAGTAATAATGTTTTTTTTTTCTCCATGGTGCGTTACATCAGCTGCCTGCTGATTATCTTGTGGTATTTGTTTGTTTTTTTATGTGAATCAGTTACAGCCACATAAATAAAAATAAATAAAATATAGTTTAATACAGTTTTAAACACAGTATATTTTTATCTTTTCAAATGGTGCCTGATAGCGTAGAAAAACATGGCACATCGTCAAAACAAATAAAAAAAGGTGAAAGACGAAGCTACGATGCCTGCTTTAAAGTTGCAGTTGCAAGATACGCTATGCAAACTGACAACTCGGCGGCGGCACGACATTATTGCGTGACTGAAGTTAATGTGTGTCGCTGGAGGAAAGATTTTCCCAAGCTACAGAGTTGCAATTCAACATGTCAAGCATTTCGTGGCCCCACGAAACGACGCCACGAAGAATTGGAAGAAAAAGTTACCCAGTTTGTAAGGGAGAAACGAAATGAAGGTGTGCCCATATCAAGAGAAATCATTCATTTGAAAGCCCTTGAAGTGGCTCGGGAAATGAACGTTCTGCGGCAGAATTTTAGAGCCAGTATTGGCTGCGTTAAAAGAATTATGAAGAGAAATGGATTACTCTCCAGACGCCGGACAACAATATCCCAGATTATGAAGATAAGCTTTTAGCTTTCCAGAGATACATTATCTGACTCAAACAGGCCAACAATTACCTCACGAGTCAGATTGGAAATTGTGACCAAACACCAGTGTTTTTTGACCTGCAATCCAACACTACTGTGCACCCTAAAGTTGGAAGACTGTAATGATCCGTACCACAGGCAATGAAAAATTAAGGGTAACTGTAATGCTTGCTTGTCTTGCAGATGGTTCCAAACTCCCATCCTATGTAATTCTAAAAAGGAAGACCATGCCACCAGAAAAAAATGCCTTTAGGAATTCATGTCAAGAGTCCAAGAGAATGGGTGGATGACTGAAGATTTAATGAAAGAGTGAATGAATGTAGTATGGAATAGGCGCCCTGGAGCTGCAGTTGGTAGGAGAAGCGTGCTTGTACTAGATGCTTTTCGGAGTCATCTTACTGACACTGTGAAAATTACTGCCACAAGGATGAAAATTGTCTTAGTTGTGATACCAGGAGGAATGACAAGCCAGCTTCAAGTGCTGGACGTATTGGTTAGTAAGCCATTTAAAGACTACCTGAAGAGGAAATACATTGATTGGCTGCTGGAGGGAAATCATGCGCTCACTCCTACAGGCAAGATAAAGCGAGTGTCACCAAGCCTGCTAATCGAGTGGATCCTCTCAAGGCAACGGATCTCACAAGATTCCGTTATAGCAGGATTCAAGAAATGCTGCATTTTAAATGTACTGGTTGGGTCAGAGGATGATCTGAAGGCCCAGGCGGAGAAGATGTGTCCAAAGAAGATTTTGAGTGGGAACAAGAAAGTGAAAGCTCCACTACTAATGATAATGACAATTCAGTTGATGAGAGATTAGACAAGACCTAATAATTACATAATTTTTAATGTGTGCAGCATAACATCTACCCTATGTATTAATATTCATAATTATGACCCAAGTGTACTTGACAATTAATGTGTAATAAGTTATACCTATTATTTGTAAATTAAAACATTCAACTACTATAAATTAATTATTACAACTCTAATAGGCCTATGCAGTAAATGTAAAAATTTGAGTCTCAACATGAGGTAAGAGAACAACATTGTATTAAACACAATTTTTCTTTTATTCTTATTGAGCAATGGAGAAAATAGGATAAGGGTCGTCTTACATTAGAGGCCATATTTCTTTTTACTCTGCCAAGGTAAAAATAGAGGGATCGTCTTATATTTGAGGCTGTCTTATACTCGGGTCAATACAATATGTGCGACGATTTCTACTACAGTAGATAGGTTTTGTTTGACTTTCACCCCTTTAGATTACAAATGCAGCCAGATATTTGGTTAATGGAATTTAAATAAAAAACAAAATTTAGTAAATGACAAGTCTTAGCACTAACATTACTATTTTTTTAAACTATAGGAAAGTAAAAAAAAAAGGAAATATTGATTAAATATTTAAAGTCCTGGGCAAAATGACTTACTATACGATTTGGTCGTTGTAAAGAGCCAAAATAAAAATGAAGCTTTTAACTAAAACAAGTTTAAATCTATAAGTGTTACCTATAAAAAAATTCAATCAAAACAGTGAAGTGCATCAGGGGTAAAAATATTTGTCGAAGTTTTTAATTTACTTTAAAACAATTTTCCAGAATACAAAAAATAAAATTAGGATGTAAAATTGAATAGTTGTAAACTTTTGAATTGGCTTTTTGAAGCTTTGCAAACATTTAGAAATCAAATTATCTGAATCGCATCTTCAGAATTGAGTTGTGATTTAAGAGCTAGAGAAAGGTGAGCTTTTAAATTAAGCTTTGTAAATAAAAATATTGACAGCTAAAAGCTCCATAATTATTGTCATTTGGAGTAGTTGTATAAATAACAAATCACCGTATTGGCCCGAATATAATACTATAATACAACCTGACATTATGATGTGGAATAAAACCCTTTCTAAGTTATAAAAGTACAAAAAGTTATATAAATAGTCCCAATTTAATATCTTTTCATTCATAAAATTACTAACAAATATCTTCAAAGTTCAATTCGGCTTCGAGAATATTTAATTTAATTCAACTCAAGTTCGCTTCAAATCTAAATATGTACGTTGCACACTTCTAAATGTTCAGTATAGATTTAAAATATATTTTAACGTGACATTCACAGCCAACACCAAAACAACTCGCTAGTATGTTTGAGTTGTTTACAAATCTAGCTGCTTGATATAACTCACCAACATATATCTTCAACTCTTTAACTTCAGCCTCACGAGGCATTTGGTTGTGGTTCTTGTAAGACACGGTCGACTTGCGCACCTTCTCCTGTTCCTTGCCACCCGACTGCTGGGCCAGGCGGGCTTTGGCCGCTTCGTTTAGTTGGTGGGCGAGTTCCTTTTGGTGCTCTTTACGCTTCTCTTCCGAGGAATGTTCAGACTGACAGAGGAAAAAAAATCTTTAAAGCTTCTCTTCTGAGGAATGTTCAGACTGACAGAGAAAAAAAAAATCTTTACGCTTCTCTTCCGAGGAATGTTCAGACTGACAGAGAAAAAAAAATCTTTAAAGCTTCTCTTCTGAGGAATGTTCAGACTGACAGAGAAAAAAAAAATCTTTACGCTTCTCTTCCGAGGAATGTTCAGACTGACAGAGAAAAAAAAGTTTGCTGGTGCGATGAAATTATTGTGAAAACATCTATATTTTTTAAAGATGTAGCAATTCCAGTTTTTTTTAAATTTTAATCACGATTTTTCGATTTTCCTTTCCTATTCCTTCACAGTTATAGTTCTATTTTTTTTTATACATCTAACCTCACATTAAATATATTTATTTTATTTAGTTGAGATATTTTATGTACACTCAACTTGTATTAACTAGGAAAAAAAATACATTTGTAAACAGCTTTTATCTGCAGGAGTGAATACATTAAAAATATTGAAATTCACATAAAGATTTCTGCAAAGTCTTATCATACAAGTTTTCTGCATTTAACTACACTAGTTCAGGATGTAGAATTTGAAAGAAAATGTACCACCATTTTTGTGGAGGAGGAATAAAAAATAATTTAAATAAAAGCACCCTCATTACACCTGGTTCCCATTCATATTTTGACTTCCCCCCACCACTAGCAACCAAGATGAGCTTGACGTTTTAAGCTGCGTACCCACCAATGCGAGAAAAGTAAAATTTATTATAAGTATAATAGTTTTTGGATTGGTACATATTTAGTCTATGGTGGAAGATGATGATCATGATCATCACCATAATCATTATTAGAGGCAGTTCTAATCAACTTTTTCTCAGATCCTAGCCTTCATTTTAACTTCAAATCTCGAATGAATCTTAGAAAACATGACAAATATACTAACTCTCCCACATTGATAAATTATTCGTTTGTTAATTTCTGATATTGTTCAAAATAAGATTTTTTAGCTCTTTTCTCTTTTTTTGAGCATCACGTCTTCCTGTTTTGAACTTTCCACATATTTATACTAATGATGTGTAGGGAGGAAATGTGTCCACATTTGCATGGAGGGAGAGAGTGAATCCTTTGAGAAATACCCTGCTTCCTACACCCGATCGAGTTTCCAACCCCAATCTCTCTCCCATTGGTAATCCAGTCTAATGTGAGAATAATGTTCTTAGAGCATGTGTTCTTGAACTTTTTACAGTTAGAGATCCCCTCAATGAAGTGCCCAATATGTCCTCACATTCCCCTTCCTAATATGCCCTCACACCCCCGTCAAATTATTAATCATCATCATCATCACTTCATTAGAAACCTTGATTTTTGGTAAGATATTATTGGATTTCGTAAAATAAAAAGATAAATTTCAGTATCAAAAATTCGTAAATAAAAATAATTTTTGGCTAAACATAGAAAAAAAATCTAATCAAAAGTAAGTGGCATATAGCTAGGGATATTTACATCCATTACTGTTCCCAGCCTGTGGCAGTTTTTTATTCAAGTAATATATTTTTCACTTCCGGCTTGCTATGCCTGTCGTAGCGTCATGTGCCTTATAGTCTAACTTAAGACTAGAAGAGACACAACATCCAGTCCCCGGACTTAATTCATCAGTGTGAAAGGGTAAATCAACATTCCACCGATGATAAATTTTTCAGCCCCTCCGGGAATCTAACCCGGGACTCTTATCTCAGTAGGCAAACACGCTACCCACTGAGCTAAGGTGTCGGAACAACCAACCAAATGATAACGTTTTGTTATGATGAGCATACACATTCAGTCAAGTGGTAAATAAATGAAGTTGAGTTTGGTTTTTAAGAGTTTCCTACGATTATGTTAAGTAGAACCACTAGTGCCGTATCATAATTTCAAGAAAAAAATAAAATACATACAGATTTTGTAAAATTAAAAGCACTATTTCAGAATCTTTTAAAGTCTTGAGGATTAATTTAAGGACCCAGTACTACTCGTTTTAAACAACCTTCTATGGGGTACAAATATATTTTCAATCTATACCGGTCTCACATGAAAATATTTTTACCCTGAAAAGTGCAAAAAGAGTTTAATAAATTTTGATATATAAGTACTTACTCTTAGTTTAGATTAAATAATTCCTCAAGATAAGAACTTACTCTGAGTTTATATTAAACAACTCCTTAATATAAGTATTTAAAGTTTAGATTAAAGAATGCCTTGAGATGAGTACTTAATCTGAGTTTAGTTTCAAGTGTCCCTTGAGATGAGTACTTAATCTGAGTTTAGTTTCAAGTGTCCCTTGAGAGAAGTACTTAATCTGAGTTTAGTTTCAAGTGTCCCTTGAGAGAAGTACTTAATCTGAGTTTAGTTTCAAGTGTCCCTTGAGATGAGTACTTAATCTGAGTTTAGTTTCAAGTGTCCCTTGAGATGAGTACTTAATCTGAGTTTAGTTTCAAGTGACCCTTGAGACAAGTACTTAATCTGAGTTTAGTTTCAAGTGACCCTTGAGACAAGTACTTAATCTGAGTTTAGTTTCAAGTGACCCTTGAGATGAGTACTTAATCTGAGTTTAGTTTCAAGTGACCCTTGAGACAAGTACTTAATCTGAGTTTAGATTCAAGTGACCCTTGAGACAAGTACTTAATCTGAGTTTAGTTTCAAGTGACCCTTGAGACGAGTACTTAATCTGAGTTTAGTTTCAAGTGACCCTTGAGATGAGTACTTAATCTGAGTTTAGTTTCAAGTGACCCTTGAGACAAGTACTTAATCTGAGTTTAGATTCAAGTGACCCTTGAGACAAGTACTTACTCTGAGTTTAGATTCAAGTGACCCTTGAGACAAGTACTTACTCTGAGTTTAGATTCAAGTGACCCTTGAGATGAGTACTTAATCTGAGTTTAGTTTCAAGTGACCCTTGAGACAAGTACTTACTCTGAGTTTAGATTCAAGTGACCCTTGAGATGAGTACTTAATCTGAGTTTAGTTTCAAGTGACCCTTGAGACAAGTACTTAATCTGAGTTTAGTTTCAAGTGACCCTTGAGACAAGTACTTAATCTGAGTTTAGTTTCAAGTGACCCTTGAGACAAGTACTTAATCTGAGTTTAGTTTCAAGTGACCCTTGAGACAAGTACTTAATCTGAGTTTAGTTTCAAGTGACCCTTGAGACAAGTACTTAATCTGAGTTTAGTTTCAAGTGACCCTTGAGACAAGTACTTAATCTGAGTTTAGTTTCAAGTGACCCTTGAGACAAGTACTTAATCTGAGTTTAGTTTCAAGTGACCCTTGAGACAAGTACTTAATCTGAGTTTAGATTCAAGTGACCCTTGAGACAAGTACTTACTCTGAGTTTAGTTTCAAGTGACCCTTGAGACAAGTACTTAATCTGAGTTTAGTTTCAAGTGACCCTTGAGACAAGTACTTAATCTGAGTTTAGTTTCAAGTGACCCTTGAGACAAGTACTTAATCTGAGTTTAGTTTCAAGTGACCCTTGAGACAAGTACTTAATCTGAGTTTAGTTTCAAGTGCCCTTGAGAAAAGTACTTAATCTGAGTTTAGTTTCAAGGACCCTTGAGATAGTACTTAATTCTGAGTTTAGTTTCAAGTGACCCTTGAGACAAGTACTTATCTGAGTTTAGTTTCAAGTGACCCTTGAGACAAGTACTTAATCTGAGTTTAGTTTCAAGTGACCCTTGAGACAAGTACTTAATCTGAGTTTAGTTTCAAGTGACCCTTGAGACAAGTACTTAATCTGAGTTTAGTTTCAAGGACCCTTGAGACAAGTACTTAATCTGAGTTTAGTTTCAAGTGACCCTTGAGACAAGTACTTAATCTGAGTTTAGTTTCAAGTGTCCCTTGAGACAAGTACTTATCGAGTTTAGTTTCAAGTGACCCTTGAACAAGTACTTAATCTGAGTTTAGTTTCAAGTACCCTTGAGACAAGTACTTAATCTGAGTTTAGTTTCAAGTGACCCTTGAGACAAGTAACTTAATCTGAGTTTAGTTTCAAGTGACCCTTGAAACAAGTACTTAATCTGAGTTTAGTTTCAAGTGACCCTTGAACAAGTACTTAATCTGAGTTTAGTTTCAAGGACCCTTGAGACAAGTACTTAATCTGAGTTTAGTTTCAAGTGACCCTTGAGACAAGTACTTAATCTGAGTTTAGTTTCAAGTGACCCTTGAGACAAGTACTTATCTGAGTTTAGATTCAAGTGACCCTTGAGACAAGTACTTACTCTGAGTTTAGATTCAAGCACTGTTGTTCTCTTCCCTCGGCCTAGAATCTCTGGTTCCTTCTTCTCCTTCTTCTCCTCCTCTTCTTCCTCATCTTCATCATCTTTCAGGAAGATCCCCACATTTTTTATCTTCTTCTTGGAAGGTGTTAGAATTGTCGCAGTCTGGCCCTGGTTTTTTGAAAAAAAAAAAAAAAAAAATTTCAATAAAATATAATAAATAAATTAAATAGCCTAATATGCAGGTAAACCAAATTGATGTGAAATTTGAATTATTATTTATATGGTGTGGAAGTTCCAAACTTCGACTTGGTTTCAAAACAAAAATCAGCTTCGACTTTACTTTGAAAAAAATTCCCTCTTGAAGCTTCATTATTAATAAAAATTCTGCCAGTAAAAGTACTCCATTTGTGTTTAATTACTGCCATTCTGAGCTGTTTTGTACAAACTAATTAATATTCAGAAGGTGAAAATCTTAAATAATTAAATTGCATGTTGATTTATTAGATTGAAACCAAATATTACAAACAATTGTGCAATAAAACATTTTCTAATTAATTTTAGTGCAAAAAGTTATAGGAATAACCACAATATATTTTTCAAGCATAAAACAACTAACTAAGAATATTCGAACTTCAACTTGGATTTGAGAATATTTCTTATCTTCAATTCGAGTTCGCTTCGAATTGAAAAAGTGAACTTCGCACACCCTTAGTAATTTAAAATCATTTGATAAAAAGAGATGTTTATAACATTAAAAAATTCTAAAAGACAAGGAATTTTGTAAACAAAAAAATATTTGTGTGTGTGTGTGTGGTGGGTGTGTGGGTGTGGTGTGGTGGCATGGGGTGTGTGTGGGTGGGTGCCGTGCATGGTGTGTGTGGTGTGTGCATGGTAGATGGTGGGTGTGTGCTGCATGGGTGTGTGGGTGAAGTGCGTCATGGAGTTAGTGTGTGTGTGGGGCATGGTGTGTGGAGGTGTGTGCGCGGGTGTGTGGGTTGCTGCATGGGTGATAGTGTGGGATGCATCATTACTCAATGTTCAGATAGTCAAACCTCAGTCGCAATGTCAGTAGTCAACCCTGTTCTAACAGAGTAACAGATTAAGATACCAGACTGCAGACTGATGTCTTAGTTCACGCGCTTGCTATTTTTTTCAATGTGTCTTACACGGACATAAAGGCTAGCGGAGCCTGAGAAGGATATGTTTCCCAGACACTATTTGCCGAACCCAATTTGACAAGAGCGGTTCCTGCTTTGAAAAGTCACTCGGCTTGTCCGGTGATGTAGCGGTGTTCTTAGTGGTCTCATTACCTGTTCAGGTTATACGATACTCATATATATGATAATTATTTTAATGGGGCAGAGATGAGGAAGGAAGTATTTAAAGTAATCTACCTGCATTTTGTGGAAGGAGAGTGGGAAACCATCTAGAAAAAACCACCCTCAATACACCCTATATTCCAGTTATCAGCAAACCAGTCTCTCGTGAAAGTGAATCCACTGAAGTACGTCTTAATTATACGTTGTTTTTTTAGCACCGTATCTTACTACCGTTCGGTTGTACGCCTATGTACTGATTACACTAAATGTTTAAAGATTAGGAAGGTTTATTGATTGAAAGGAAGTGCACCCACATTTGTGTGGAAGGAGAGTGGAAAAACTATTAGGAAAAGCCACCCTCCAAGCACCCGACCAGGATGAAACTCCAATCTTCGGCAATCTAGTCCAACACGAGATGGGGATGAGAATATAAAATTAGGAGTAAATGTACATACATTTGAGTAGAAGAAGAATGAAAAAACTACCCTGATAATATTAGACTTTGAACCCTGGTTTCCCCTTCATCGACAGTCCAGTCTATTGCGAGAGTGACATATTATTGGACCATTAGGCTAATTGGGTGCAATGTCTCCAAATTGTTTACGGAGTAGCGTACATCGTTCACCATGGCCGTGTCGCCCACAAAGAGCGCGTACACCTTCCCCTCCTTGTCCTGCGAGTCCTTGTTGACAAGACCGGACAGGCCGACGTTCACGTTGAACACCATCCCTTTCCTCGCCACAGCCGTCGTCTTGGGGCCAATCACCAGGGAGCTCTCGCGGAACTCGATACCCATCGCAAACCTTTAACAATGCCAGAAACCAACAAATGTTCAAGAAATAGCAAGTGCAAGCAAGTGAAGAAATAACAAGTGTAGAAATAACAAGTGTACAATCTAGATCAAAATAAAAATGAATCATAGTATATACAAATTAGTAATGTCTGTGAGGTTTCGAAATGTCTAAGTCACAGTTAAAACCTGCTTCGCTTCAAATTTGACACTCACAATAACCTTTGCATTTTTTATCAATTTCAATATGGGATCATTTTTAAAACTACTAAATAGAGGTTTGCGAAGCTTCAATAATTTATCAATAATGATTTAAAATTATATATATTATTTTATTTAATAAATCATATCAAACCAAACAGAAAAAAAATATATATCAATAAGGTTTTTCAGGCCATTTCAAATCCTTCAATGTGCCTAAAATAGGTTAGTATATTTTTACTAACAATTCTTGTCAGGTAAATTAAATGCTTAATAAATAATATCGTATTGATCATAAAGCAAGGTGCATCTTTTTTTTTTAACCAACCAGTCTGAATGTACTGTAATATAAGAATAAGCCAAAAATTCCAATTCTTTTTATGTATATTTTAAATTTAGATTAAAAATTTAAAGGAATATCGAAGTTCGAGGCCTACAAACTTACCAGAGAACTGTAGGTCTCCAAGTTCACAACTAAAAAAACTAAAACACGTAATTATGTAATTTTCGGGGTACAACAGTCCCCATTTTCAGCAGAAGAAACAAAGACTGTTTTACTCTCTTTTGCTCTCTTCTGCTGAAGAAGGGAACTGATGTACCCTGAAAATTACATAATTACGTGTTTTAGTTTGTTTTAGTTGTGAACTTTGAGGTCTACAGTTTTCTGGTAAGTTTGTAGGACTTATCCTTCCTCCGCCTTTCAATGTTTATTTTAATATAACCGTTTGGCACAATTTTCCATTGTTTAGATAGTAAATAATTTATTTAATAGATTAATTTTATGTACCCAAAATTTTTGGTGAGCTTGTCCACTATATCAGGTTTTTCTTTCTTCACGTAATTCACTCCTGCTTCGTATACGTCGCAAAGTTTAGTTCCAGCCTGAAGAGTTTTTAACAACTCTTCCTCCAAGTTTACCAAGAAGGTGTAGTTACCCTGAAACAAACAGTTATTGTTACATATCTATGTCAAGTCACTAAGGTTGTTCAAGTGGGGTTTTTTTTATTATGAATACTTTTGAATCGAATACGAATAATTTTGAATTGGAATAGTTAGTAAAATCTCAGTTAGTATTTTAAATATGGCCGACATGATTTTGAATTTAGTCACATGAAAGATATTCTTAGTGTGCATCAGGTATAGGTAATCACTCTGTTGAATAGGGCCAAGAATGGGGAGGATTTGTAATATGAATTGGCAAAAGACATGTGAGGAGGCAGTTTGGTTAACATGTGCAAATTTGACTCAATAGATTTGTTGTTACATACAACAACGTTCTGACCAACAAAATAACGAACCTTAAGGAAAATAATCGGGTCACAATGACAATGTTTTCATTTGAAACTGAGAACTAGTATAGTTAACAATATAAGAAAAGTTTATTTTACAAATAGAGTGGAGAAACGAATAGTAAATACAGTACTATTATTATTATTATTATTATTATTAGCACCGCGTCTTACTACCCGTTCGGGTTATACGCACTTACGCTAATGTGCAATGGTAGGGTGACTGTGAGATGAAATGGAGGACCTACAGTTTAACGTGGAATCCGAACCACGGTGGAGGCCTGGCATTCCTCACATTCACAAGTTGTGATTAATACACGTCTTGTTAGAGGTGAAGGAAGGGTTTGGCAATCAGATAAATCTGTGCCGGGACCGAGGATTGAACCCCGGACCCTCAACACAGAGGTCTGACACCTTACCCCTATACCACCAGGTCACCTCAAATACAGTACTCATTTTGGAACAAGTTCAGAATACAATAGCACCGCTTTGATTAATAATTGAGCCGTTTATTTACTGTATGTGAATAAAATTAAACATCACTGTGAGCTAGCAATAATATACTAGTAACCTAATGTTGTTGTGTAAATTGTTGGGTCTCCAGAAGCGTGCTATCATTTTTTAGACTTGGATCCTAATTTTTTTTTAATTGTTATTTTGAAGGGGAATTTAAAGTATTTAAGAGACTTACCTGTATCTCGTCAGTTGGATTGACGAGCAGTGTACGCACAATATTAGAGCAGTACGACTTGTATCGGGCCCCTAAAGAACAAACTATGGAGCCAAAGTGTAGCACGTTCTTGTCGCTGACCACGCTGAACTTGAGGTTGTAGTGTCCGCCACTCTGGATGATAGCTGGATAGCACATGTCCACCTGGCTTGTGTCGACGCCCGACACGTACTTCTTGTCAGTGATGGCGCTCTCGACGCCTTCCGCCAACTTGATGTGCTTCACTTTCTAGAAGTATCACAAGATGAAAATGTATATATCGTCTACATCAGAGCTCGGCAACAGGTCGATCTTGTGGCAACTTTCATTTGATTGCGTAATAAAACTACATAGTGATTAAAAGTCTATCTTGAGTTTATCAGGGCCCAAAAATGTTGCTAGCCCTGTTAGGTTAACAATCGTGCATCTTAACCATGGGCAAGATGGAGAATAAGCATGAGTGCCGTTAGCTCTGGCGGCAAAATACACAGACTCTTGTTCTACATTTTATTTAATTATATAGACAGTCAATCAGAAATATATTTGGTAGGTATGAAAACTAGACAGCTACGAAACTAGTTTTTTTTAATCAAAGCAAATAATATTTGCGAATTTCGAATGATTATCAAATTAAATCATATCCTGGTTAAATATTATTATTATTATAATTATTATAATTATCATTATCATTATCATCATCATCATCATCATTATTATTTAGCACCGCGTCTTACTACCCGTTCGGGTTATACGCTTAAGTACTAATTACGCTAATGGATTAGGAAACTGGAAGGTTTAATTTAGAGGAAGTGAACCCGCATTTGCATGGAGGGAGAGTGAAAAACCATTTAGGAAAAACCACCCCCAGTTCACCCGACCGAGATTCGAGCCTCGATCTCCCCGTCCTCAGCAGTCGAGCTAACACGACTAGCGCGTTAGCTAACTACGCCACCGAGGCGGGTCTCTATGTTTAGTAAAGAGAGTTACAAATTATTTTTTAAAAACATTAGATTAGTTATGGAAGCTAGTACTATAAGTTATCATATATAAATGTACCTTATAATATTTAAGTGGTAAGGAGCATAATTTGTTGTTGTGATTATCAACTATTTCAATATATCTTCAGCCCTCAAAGTCAATCCCCTTATGAAAATTAACTATTGAAAACCAATAGTATTTTTGGAATACTATTGAATTTTAATAGTATTTTATAATTACTATAGGATTTTAATAGTAATTTATAATTACTATAGGATTTTAATAGTATTTTAAAATAACTATTGGATTTTAATAGTTTTTTTGAAATTACTATAGAGTTTTAATAGTATTTTATAATTACTATTGAACTTTAATAGTATTTTAGAATCACTATTGGATTTTAATAGTATTTTAGGATTACTGCTGGATTTTAATAGTATTTTAAAGTTACTATTGAATTTCAATCGTACTTTAGAATAACTATAGAGCTTTAATAGTATTTTATAATTACTATTAGGTTTTAATAGTATTTTATGAAAACTATTGGTTTTAATAGTATTTTATAATTACTATTAGGTTTTAATAGTATTTTATGAAAACTATTGGTTTTAATAGTATTTTATAATTACTATTGGTTTTAATAGTATTTTACTATTACTACTGAGTTTTGAAGTATTTTTGAAGTAGCTATCAAGTTTTAATAGTATTTTCGATTAACTGTTATGTTTTAATAGTATTTAAGAATTACTATTTAATTTTTATTGTTTTAGAAGGACTATTAAAATTTAATAATAGTTTATAATAACTATTAAATTGTCAATGGTAGAAATAAAAACTAATAATTTACTTAGAGGTAAACAATATTGTTAATATTCTATTTACTGAGATAAATATAGTATTTGAGGTAATAATAGAAAAAATAAAATCTACAGTAAGATAATTTGTTAATTTCAAATAAAGTTTTAAATAGTAATATTTATGATTTCTGTACTAACTAATGAGATAAGTTTAGGTAGGTGTGGAATAGCTACTATTTTTGTAATTTTGTCTTTAGTGCATACTATTGAGAATTCAACAGCAAAAATATTGTATGTAAATATTTAAAATGAAACACAATAGTGAAAATAGTTGGCAAAAGATTTGATTCTTGTAGAATTTGTAGAAAAAAATACTCTCGAATTTTAGGTTACCGGTACCTACTTTACATAAATAACAAAACAATCAAAATAAAGGTTTCAAAGTGCAGACTGCAGTCGAAGGTGAAATGTAAGTCAAAACCTATTCCACGTACTAAACCAAAAATCGGATAAGTTACTACAAATAATAAAAACAATACTGACCACTTGTGATAGTATTACTAATATATTATTTAGATGGTTTTAAAATCATAAATATTTAAATAATATCAATAAAAACATAAAATGGACAGAAATATATATTTTAGTACTAATTTGTATCACGTTGTTGAGATTTCCGGCCGCCATTTATTATTCTGTGCGTGGTTTAAAAACGTTTTGCCGGTTCTATTATTTTCTCTTTCATTTTGTTTTATATGGAATTTAATTACGAAAAATGTTGTATTTTTGAATTTTCTAATGAGGCTAATTGTTTTTCGGTTGGATATTTGAAGTTTATTAGAAACAAACAAGCTACGACTATTTTCAAACCATGGAATGAAATATTTAAACTTAGCTGGCACATGTGCTCCATTAAATCTCCTCAACAAATGCTCAAGATGAAAAATGTGGACTACAAATCAGTCCCTGCAAAGATCATAGCGGTTGGAAGTAAGTACTGTAGGCCCTATTTATTATGCCTATAACCACAGGCAGTAGCCTATACGATTAATGAATTTAAAAAAATAAGAACTTAGGCATAGGCTTATAAACAAGGCATCCTGCCCATGTATTATTTAAAAAAATCTCTTCAGACATATCCATTTAGTTGTATTAATCGGCTTATAACTAGGCCCTACTGTGTTATAAAATACATTGATTGACTATTATTAGAGGAAAAATAAATAGGCCTCTTAAAGAGAGAAAGAAATAGGTAAGCTGGATTTGATAAGACATATTTAGGTCTAATCAATTAAACATTGAACACCAAAGTTTAATATTTTTATGAAAAATAAAGCTAATAAGCCTAACCTATTTTTAGCAGGGAGGGTTGGGGGTACTGTCAACTAAAACAGATTGGTGATAATGCCCTATATTTTAACAAAATTAAACTCCTAGCCTAATTTACATTTTGATTATTTCACAAATGTAAGGCTAGGTTAATTTGGTTGGGAAAGTTAAATTAAAATTATAAACAGTATTATTTAACTATAGCAACTTGCCTTAGAGGTCGAGTGGTCCAAACTTGTCAGTTTTATGTTAGACTAGGCCTCAAAAGACAGGGAGACCGAGGTTCAGTTGAACTAGGGATGGTTTTCAACTATCCCTCCACACAAATGCTGGCTAACTTACTCTAAACTTTAACTTTCAAGTTCTTAGGCTAACCTATTAGCGTAATTAGGCCTACTTAGGCAGGCCTAAATAGTACCCAAACATATAACCTATAGGCCTAATTAACTTTGTGCTAAAATAAAAAAATTGTGAATTAAAAACATCGTGTAATGCTGTTCTTACATGGTGGCTACAGACAGGGAAAACCTGGAAAAGCTAGGGAATTTTTGGATTGCAGGGAAAAAGGGGAAATGTCATGGAACTTAACTAAAAATAAGGAAAAGTCAGGAATTAAAAAATATGTCTGAAATAGCCCATTAATTTTGCATCCAAACACTAAAACAAAAGTTAATAGTACCTAAATAAAATAAAATTTTAATTTCTAAAATAACCGATAAAACTGTTGATGTTTAGTAGATACAAACTTTTTTTAATATCTGACCAATCATAAATAAAACAAAAGTCATTGTCCACCATTAAAACTGGCAAAAAGTAGTCAAGGAAAATTGGAAAATGTTGCCTGGAAAACCTGGAAAAGTAAGGGAATCTTATAAAATATGTTTTATAGCCACCCTGTGTTCAAATGTTAAGACACAAAGTTTTGCATACTTAGTATCGGCCATAACACCCTTCATAGGCATAAGCCTAACCTAAACATAAGATTTAGGCCTAAGTTACTTAAATCAAGTTTCATATGGTGCACTCGTTTAGTCGCAAATAAGACACTTTGAAATAGCTAAATTGCATTAAAATAAATTCTAAATGTTTACTGAATTATAATTTAGACCTAGGCTATTTAGTCTTATGAGCTACCATAGAGCAGTGAGGTGACAAAAAAGCTAATCTAAGACTATGGCTGTATTCGAATAGTCCAAGGCTCCCTAGTCGGACCCTTGAGTTTAAGACTTGATGCAGTCTTGATAATTTGATACTTCTCACAGCTGTGTTGCCAACTCAGTCATGTGAAAAGTCTCTAAATGCTGTGCAAAAAGTCTTCATTTTCAAGTAAAATACCCCTAGTTTGAAATAAATAAATAATCTATAATTCTTGCGCTCGCTTCAGTAACCAACAGGAGTGGAGCTACGTACCCGCAGCACACTTGGGAAGGGGGTTGAAGAGGATCTTGGGGGTGCTAGTTCTCAGGGTGCACAATGCTTTAAGCAGTGGGGGAGCGCAACTATACCAGGCTCCACCACTGGTGGCCAAGTGGTATAATACTTTACTCTCGTGTTAGACTGGCCCGCTGAGGACGGGGGAGATCGTGGTTCGAACCCGATCGGGTGCAATGAGGGTGATTTTCTTAAACGTTTTTCCACTCTCACTCCACGCAAATGCAGGTGCACTTCCTCTAATGTCCTCCAACGACATGTCAATATAAAGCTTTTTTTAACTACAATGCCTGACTTAGTTTGTTTTTTAAACCCTTTTTTTTTCAGTAGGCTATAAGGTAGATTTTATAATATTGAGTCAGCTTTACAATTGTTCCTGTGCCTTGTAACCTCCCACTCGGCTAAATACAAGGGTGCAGAATATGTCCGAACACGTCAAACAAGGTTTGGGGGAAATTAAATCAGTCCTGGGGAAATTTGGTGCGGGGAGAAATCCAATATTGTGTAGACGATTTTAGTACATTCTGGTTCTGAAAACGCTAGTTTCATTGAGTTAAAAACAGTTGCCGACAACACTTAATCCCTCTGGGCCTCCATAAAATATTAAATGTTTTATTTTGTGTGCTATGGTTTTCAGGGAAATTTTGTATAAACATTTTAAGTTCTGGGGAAATATTGGGTCCATGAACATATTTTGCACCCCTGGCTTAATATTTTGTTGTTGTTTGCTGATGCTCCGGATCTTTGATTTCTTCCATTCTCTGTCTAGCGTCCTAATAGTACTTTGGCTTAGTATTAGTTGTTAAAATACAGTACATATATACATAATAGATAGATATTGTATACCTTATGTTTGTTTCTCATTGGTCCAATTTTTTAATGTTCCAATTTTTTAATGTTGCACTTTATAAACATAGCACTTTGTCAATACAAAACTCAAAAATAACCCAAGACATAAAATGAAAACCAAAATAGCCTACCATCTGGGTCTATACCAGAACAAACCTGTGCATACAAAGTAGCTTAAATATTGGTTCAGGCACAACCCCAGATGGGTCTCTTGGAATCTAGTTTGCTAATCCAGCTGTTCTTAGTATTCAAAATGTTTACAAATGTTACTATATACATTTCTTGGTAATTTATTTAACTTTTTTAATTGTCTATTGTAGGTTGGTAAAGTAAAGGCCAAAATTTTAAACATATTGTCTTACGTAGCAATTAGGAAATGTGATCACAAAAGGCCCTCCAAACTCTTAAATGATTTGCTCACCGGTGTTTTTTCAAATGACTGGTCGGAAATCTAATGCCAAGCTAAATAGCACTCTAAAGCTACAGCTTGATCCATTAAAGGTTAAGGCAATATTCGTTAAGTATATTGCAGATACTAATTTGTATTTGACTTTGTAATTCTGTTAGTATTCAATATTTTTATTGAATTTATAACATCAGTGTCTTTTTTAGAATTTATTGTTATTAAATATTTGTTTCAGACTACATACATTCCATCTTCCCGGAGAATCTTGAGAGCAAGAAGACTAAGCTAGAAAAGATTGCTCGAATTAAATTAAATAATTAATCAAAAAGAAAATCTTAAATGGAGTCTGGCCTCCTATCTAACTCGACACCTATATTTTTGCTACTTCTCTCAAGATACTGATTAGAAAGAGCTTTAACTTAATTTTAATTTCAAAGAACAGGCACAAATGGGAATTAAAAAAATTAAATCAAAAAAACTTTCCTGATCAATACTTTTTGAAATCCATATATTAGAGGAACTAGTAAATTAGACCATTAATATAATGTACATATTTGGTTAGTGCAATTCTATGGTAACTAAGAAAACCTATATCAACGTTAGAAAAAGACGTGACCTATAAGGAAATAATTAAAACACATGTTTTAATTAGCACCAATGACAGATTCTAGTTTAGTATTATCCAACACTGTAGGGAGAGTCTTTAGTGTCTATTAATTCCGCAAACAAGTTTACAAGATTCCTTTTCTTCTAAGTGTCATCCTTGATATCATAATAGGTGAAATGATACCTCGCCTACTTTGAACATAAGTTTTGTGGTCACTTTGATTGTACAAATTGTTTTTGAAATATATATTATTTAAAATGTGTTGACCTCATAGTTAAATGTTCCTATGTAAAATAGATGCCATAGCTATCCTAATTAAATAGTTGGTTTTAATATTGAATTGAAACACTTTTTCCAAAGATTAATCATATCGTCAAACACAAATGTATATAATATAGCGTAGTGTCTATTTTATGAATAACCAAAATTAAATTAAATTGTGTACAATTTTTGTAACAGAAAATCTGTCAAACAAATATACATTTAATTAAATAATTAGTTTATTTTTATTTAGGTTAAAGGGTAATTAAAATAATATAATTGTTCATATATATATAAGAAAGTCCATGAAATCTGCCTGCAAGAGTAGCACTTTTGTCCCCTTTTTTAAGCACCTATTCTTATTACCTGTTTGAGTTACACATACCCATTTAAAAAAATATTGAGGCACAGGGTCATCTTTTTAATTTAATTGATTTTGATTATCAATAGTTGTGATATAATTCTAAAATACACTAATAGAATATATGTTTGGAAGAAATTACAGGAAAAAGTGATGGAAACATACAAAAGAAAACTTAAAACCTTAAAAGGGTGAATCAACATTTGTTAACAATTTGCACTGGCATATAAACTAATTTTTTTACATTGGTATACATTTTATTTATAATTAATTTTTTTACTAAACAAACCTTTTAATATATTTCTTAGCAACATGTTTTACCATCTATTTAGCTTATACACTTATTTACTAACTACTCTAAAGTGATCTGAAATAGGAAGGTTGGATTCAGAGGAAGTGTACCCACATTTATGTGGAGGCAGAGTGGAAAATCATTTAGGAAAAGCCACTCTCGGTACATCCGACCAAGATTCGAACCTCGACTTCCATGTCATCGGCAGTCTAGTCAACGATGAGAACAACACCTTAAACTGCGGCAGGTAAAATTGCAACTAATTAGAAATGCCAAATAATTTCATTAACTTGGAATGTGGCTTTAGGTCCATATTATATCATTCGAATAAAACAAACATACTATGGCATCACTCTTTGGTGAGTTATATTATAAATTTGTGTACGTTCAATTCAATGTCATCTTGTCCCACTAAGATTATTAAAATTATCCTTTACTTCACTTTGAAATTGTGTGCCATCAAAAATGCCTTCAGCTGAGTGAACAAGTGTAAATCACTCAGCCCCAAGTCTGAACTGATGACCCAAAAATTGGACAAGTTTCTGCTTGTTTGGTAACAGCAGGTGGATGTGCATTCACAAATTGTTCACTTGGCTAAATGCATTTTTTGGTGGCACACAATTTTAAAGTGGAGGCATGTTGTCAAATGGTTAGATGGACTGGCGGAAGATTATTATTTATTTTCACATGAATCTCGCTAATCTTATTTGAGCTGATGGTTTATGAGAGTACATAATTTTGTGCTTATATAAGATTAACATCTACATAACAGTACAATAATTTAATAAGGATCTTTATAATATATATATATATATATATATATATATATATATATATATATAATAAGTTTGAATAGTTATTTAAATCGATCCTAAATTCAACTTTTTCACTTATTTTTGTTTGGGGGTGTTTTTTTCTATAGTTTTTTCAATAATAAATTACTAAAGTTGTTCTCTATAGTAAATTTTAATAGTTTTTTCCAGAGGTAAATTTCTAAAGTTTTTCTCAATAGTAATATTTAATAGTTTTTCTCAATAGTAAATTTCTAAAGTTTTGACTAATAGTATTTGTCCAAATTTACCCATTGAAAATTTCAATAGTTTTTTTTAATAGTTTTTTGTATAAATTTTCATAAGGGTCCATTTGTTATGTATTATAGGGTACACGAAAGTTTTAGGAAGGCTCTTTTGATAAAACAAAAAGGCGGCTTCAATCTTCTCTGGTCAGTATGGTAAAAAATAATAATTATTTACTTTACCTTTCAAGAATTGTTATTAAATACGTATTAACATATTTTAGGCACATTGTTGGATTTCCAACGGCCTAAAACCTTGTCGAGTTTTTTTATTATTATTTGGATTGATTCAAGTAATCGAATTATGTAAAATTTGAATCGATATCAATAATATCAGCGCTTCGCAGACCCCTGATGAAAATGTATATGACTTGTATATAGAATTAAAAATATTAAATGTACATACTTTTGTACAATAGGTGGCTGAATAAACCATGGATATAACATTCCTTGACTTTTCCAGAAAACATTTTTCAATTTTCCCTCATAGGCCTAACCTGTTTTTAGTTTATCTTGGTGAATAACAATTTTTACATTAATAATACTGATAATTTTTTTTAATGCCCAAGAAGCTTCTCTAATAATATTAATATTTTTACAAACTAATTATCTATTCTACCTAATATGTTTTAGATGTTTTTTGTGTGCTTGTGTAAATCACTGTTTCCAGCCTGTGGCCGGGTCAATTTAGTAAAATGCCTTCAACTGCCTCTATCCTTCTACCATTCTTCTCCTCTCACTTGCACACTTTTGGTTATCTGCTCCTGCCGTTTCTTTATTGGCCTCCCTTGCGGTATTTTTCCTACATACTTCATTTCCAGAATTTTATTTGTAAATGTGGTATAAAAACAAACACTCTACAACAATCTCATGAGAGCATTTTGTTAAATATGCGAAAAACAAAATATCTCACTTTTATTTCTAATGTTTATGACTGCAAAAAAATTTTAGTAAGGTATAAATGCCCTAATTTTCCTTAGTTTTAATTATATTCCCGAAAATTTCTTAACTTCCTAAAAGAGGAAATTAAAAAACAAAAGGGAAAAAAGGTAAGATGGTAAAGAATGAAAGGAAACTTAGATAGGAGATTTAAAAGGAACAAATAAAATAAAGGAAAAACACACTTTTCCTCCAAATATAGCAAAATACCTCAAAAAGTGGAATGAGGTTTTCCTTAAAGAGATAAATATTACTATTATTATTAGCACCGCGGTTTACTACCCGTTCGGGTTATACGCACAATAATATACAAATCTCAGGATATGAAGGTTGATGATTTTAAACAAAATTACAAAATTCAGAACTATAATATTTTTTAATGTGATCATTATTAGTTTTGTTGATGTCATTTACGTACCGGTAAATTGTAAATGTACTCAACATGAGTTTTGTGCTATAATGTTCTTACACAGATTGAACATGAACATGTTAAGTGGTTTTAGCGATTACATTTGCAAATTGTTCTTACATTACTGTGCGAAAAAGGTTATTGTGGTTAAGTCATGTGATGAGGATGGAGAAGGACAGAATGCCTAAGAAAGCCTTACAAAACAAAGAGAAGGGTATTAGAAGACCACGGACAAGATGGATGGAGCAAGCGCAGAAGGACATGGGGGCTAAAGGAGTGGACTGGAGATGTTTGGCTGAGGGAGAAGTTCCGAGAGATTGACAGGAATGGAAGAGGATCTGCCATATGATCCGCAGAAGTGGAAATGTCGAATGATGATGATGATGATGATGATATTACTACATGATAAATAAATAAATAAGATAGTAGTCCTATATTTTAAATTTTAGGTTGGACGCATAGAAAAAGATATAAACTGTAAATGTTGATAATCGGAATTGATAATAACAAAATCAAGGTTTACATATTAGAATCAAAATCGAGAAAAAGAAGAATTAAGGTGTTTATTAGTAAAATTTGTGTACAGTTTGAACGAACCCTCCTACCTTGTCAGAGTCGATAATCTCCATTATTTGGTCTTTGAGGTACTTGTTAAAAACATCAACCGAGACAAGGCAAGCCTTCTTGGTTGTCAAGATTTCACTGTCCTCCTTGGGCGCCATGATGTACGCAATCGCTGCACTTATATCAAGCTGTTGACAAAACATGTTGTTACTTCAAGACTTGAACATTCAAGATTCTTATAACACATTCATTAGACGTTTAAGATTTATATTTAAGGTCATTCGACAATTAAAATTTTATTGAACAATTTTAATTAGTGTATAATTATAAAAAGTGATTCAATGATTTCAAATCAATACAGTTCATAAGAGCTAAAACTTGAAATTTTATTATTTTTCCATACAATAGTTAAGGTAAGGTAATTAATGTATGGGACTGAAATTTAGTATAGCTTAACATTCATATTAGGTCTACAATATTAAATATTTATATTATTTAAAGGTTTGCAAAGCTTCAAAACTTCGGCTTGGCTTCGAACCAAACAGCAGCTTCAACTTCGCTTTGAAAAAAGCTTTGGCTTCGAAGCTTCACCAATAAAAATATTGACAGATAAAATACACAATTTAAGTTCAATTATTGCCATTCTGGGCTGTTTCATACATTATAAATTAATAGTTGTACAGACAAAATTTCTTAAGCAAATGAATTGCATGTTGTGATAGTAGGTTGAGTTATCAGATTGAAACAAATTATCACAAAAAAACTGTGCAATAAAACATTTTCCAAATAATTTTAATACGCAAAGTAATTTAAATAATCAAAATATATTTTTTAAGTGTAAAACTAACAAAAAATATTCAAACTTCGATTCAAATTGAAAAAGTGGACTTTGCACACTAATATTATTAATGCTATTATTATACATATCTTATTGTTTACACCTCATATTAATGTCTAGCTATTTTAAATTTCAGCCCCATACATTAATTACTTTACCTTAACTTTTGTAATCAAAAAAGAATAAAATAGCAAGTATGACCCCTTATAACTAGAGACATGCAAAAGGTGAGGTTATTTTTTTGGGGAAAAATGGTGTTATTTTTCTTAAAAAGTGATGATATTATAAGCTGAAAGTGATATTATTTACGTAAATATGAGTCGAATTAGTGTTCGTTAAAAAAAACTATGATAAAACTGTCTAAATTTTTCGTTCATATTGTGTATTTAACTATTTATTAACATATTCAGAGAAAAATCAAATATAAATACGCACAAAATATTTCAGGCTAAGTAAGATCAAACTTGATATATCAATATCACTACCTTCGAGTCTTACAAATAGCAATATCGAAATTATCGATTATCAACTTAGGTTTAGACCAAATAATAACAACACCGAAACATGTCATCATAGAAGACTAAACTACTATCAAATAAGGAGGAGGGGATAAGAAGATACAATTTTGCCAAACATGACCGCCTGTAGCAAGGTCCATATTATATTAATGTCCTTGCTTGGACATAACATGAAAGCTTTTAAAGGCTGTAAACATAGAATCGATCAACCAAAATTTAGGTATTGTAATGTGTAAAATAAGAAATTGTGATTTTTAATGCTGACTCAGATAAAAATAAAACTTTAAATATTCTGAAAACACTCATTTTTCCTGTGATCCATTTTATACTTATAACATACGTAAAAACGGATACTATTCATATAAACAGCAGCACTGGTATAGTGCTATCACCAGAGTAACCGTGTTGAAAATTATATTTCATTATATGGTATTAGTCAAATTACAAATAAATTGTGTTTATTTAGAAAAAAAAGCTTGAATTTGTGTTATTCATATGAAATCAGTAGAATTCGTGTAAAAATTTGTTTTATCCCGAATGCGAATTTTGCATGTCCCTACTTATAACTCGTGAACTGTGATGATATGAAATCATTGAATCACTATTTATACTTTATAACTACACAGTTGTTAAAATCTTATAGTAAAATGTTGATAGTCAAATGACCTTAAGGTGGGGATGTAGAATATGTGAGAAAAGGTGTGTTTTTGCAGTTTTTATAATATCAAAACATATTTTGGTCAAAATAAATAAAATATTTCTTCTGTACATACATTAAGAGTATAATTTTCTTCACATGGTAATATCAACAATTGTTGAATATCTGTAAAGGGTGTCCTAGAATTTAATGACAACTTTTTCTCTTCATTTAAAAAGCTTCTCATCTAATGCCACTATGCTCATAACAGATATTCAACAATTGTTGATATCACCATGTGAAGAAAATTAAACTACATGTTTCTACTAAAGCGCGTTCCCTACATCCACACATCAATAATGTTTTAACGACACAACTCAACACAGATCAACATGTGTGTGCTAAATTCAGAGAGTTGTGTCAACTCGCATTAGACTACTTAACGCACCTGTAAGGACAGAGTAGGGTTGTTTAAATCTCTTTTTTTATTTAAAACAAAACTAACCCGTAGTTTGAATATATTTTATTGTTTCATGTTACAAATAAAATTATAGTGTGCTTATTTATTATTATTAGCACCGCGTCTTACTACCCGTTCGGGTTATACGCACCTACGCTAATGTGTAATGGTAGGGTGATTGTGAGATGAAATGGAGGACCTACAGTTTAACGTGGGATCCAAACCACGGTGGAGGCCTGGCATCCCGCACATTCACAAGTTGTGATTAATACACGTCTTGTCAGAGGGTGAAGGAAGGGTTTGGTAATCAGATAAGTCTGTGTCGGGACTGAGGATTGAACCCCAAACCCCCAGCACGAAAGTCCGACACCTTACCGCTAGACCGCCAGGTCACCTAGTGTGCTTATTTAAACAACTTTCTGGATGAGATAATCTTTTAATATACAATTGCAAAAAAACAATAATTTATTATGAAAATATTTAGAATCAAATCCAAATTGAATAGTTAAATAATTTCTCAGGTCAAGTCAGTTAATTATTTAAATTAATAAGCTATAAAAGGTTATGATGAAATTGTTGATAATATATTAAGAATGGATCAATGTCAATTTCCATTTTTCTTTAAAAATTTAATGATTTTAGTTTTTAATTAAATTTTAGCTAGTCCTAAGCTCAAAACTGATTTAATCCTAAACTTAGCTCCAATTTGAGTCTTTCAAATTTTAAAATTGTGGTACACATGGTACAGGAAAGAGAGATGGAAACAAATAAAAGGGGACGAACATGATATGGCTTTTACAATAAAAGGCAGAACAAAGTTCACACTTTAGGGTGATGCCACTGGATTTAATACTTTGACATTTCGAACCCCCCGCTTATATTTACGCCATCCAAGTGGTGAAAGGACTCACATTTTCAAATTCCTCTTTCTTCAATGCAGATCTCCATGCCACCATGAACTGACCAGGATAATTGTCCTTGGTAAAGAGACCCAGGGTTTTGCCCTTTTTGCTTCCCTTGATGGCATCTATCAGGGCCTTAAAATTGGCCTTATCATCATCACTCTGAAAATAAAAGTGAAAATTTTAATAAAAAGACACCAAACAAACCATAATACATTTATATCTAATTAGTAGAAAAAAATATGTTGTTGGTACTAAATAGATTTTTTTACATCTTCTGTTTTAATAAAACAGTTATTAATATAACAAGTCATCAAAATATTACCCCGCACATTCTTTTTGCATTTCCAGTGACTGGAAGGTCAGAGTTCAAATCTTGTCCAGGTGTAATGAGTGTGGTTTACCACTCTACCTTCCCGCAAATGGGAGTACATTTCCTCTAAATTCTAAATTATGACAAGCCTGGGGGGAGGGGGGGACCACACACCTGAAGAAACTTGTTCTGATAACCAATACGTCACCTTGGCACAGTCAGTAACATGGCTGTCTACTAATCTAACGGTCGGGTGAACTGAAGGTGGTTTTCCCTAAATGGTTTTCCACTCTCCATCCACTCAAATGCGGGTTCACTTCCTCTAAATTCAGCCCTCCCAATTCCTAATCCATTAGCATAATTAGTACTTAAGTGTATAACCCGAACAGGTAGTAATACGCGGTGCTAAATAATATTATTATTATTACTAATCTAAGGGTCCTGGGTTGGTTCGATTCCCGGCATGGCTAAAAAATTTTATCATTTGTGAAATGTGGGTTACCCTTTCACAGTGATGAATCAACGGCCGAGGACTGGATGATGTGTCTGTCCTAGTCTTAAGTTATGAGGCATATGAACCTAAAACAGTCCTAGCAAGCCGGTAGTGGAAAATATATGACTTGAATAAAAAAGTGACCCAGTCCAGAGGCTGGAAACAGTAACGGATGTAAGAAAAAATTGAAATAAGGCTCCCTCCGTCATACTGTAATGATAACTCGACACAGATTGATTTGCTAAGTTGTATGACTAAGTAGCCTAGCATGAAATACTGGTGAGAATATTTGCTGCCATGGCATAAAACACGCTCCCTTTTTCGAGCAAGTCGTCGGCGCTGAGCAGTTGTCACCTTGTAGGGCCATCCTTAAAACAAGGCTTGTGTACCGGTTGCGGTGTTTTTCCACAGTTACCAACTCGCAAGTGTAAAGCAGGAGAAAGGCATTATACAGAGTAAATGTGCAAATAATTGAGTGGTAGGATAATGGGGGTGGGTCGGTAATTTAATAGAAGCACACGGAGTTGAGATTCAAACCTCAACTTCCCAGTCAGCGCCAATCCAATCCATTGCGAGAGTAATACCTTGAACCGTATGACCACTGTTGAAGGCACAGCAATAGAGTAAGGCTTGATTCACAAGTTCGCCGAAAATAGGAAACAGAATCTGCCTCAGTGGCGCAGCAATTCACACACTGTATACAGATCCATGATGCATTGTAGTGCTAACTTAAAACAGCTGGTTATCAACATATTTTATTTTCTAGTGGATAAAGATATATTTTAGATCATTCTCCCGATGTATGTTTTCAAAGTATAACGCTGTGTCGTGGCACAATCCACCACATTGTGTAATGATATGGAATTATACATCCCAGTAATTTATTGTTCACATTTGTATTCAAAATTATGATATTATAAATGAGAGCGAGTAGTATGATATATTTATGTTAAGTTGTTAAGTTGCAAGGTGTGGCGACATCTTTCTATGTCTCTGTTTGAAAAGCCAACTCAGTTTTGTAAACAGAAACGCACCTGAATGACCACACCCTTTTTCTTTTGGGAAGTTTCGAGAAGGAAATGTCGCTAGATATACCTCTTCAAGGTACGCATCTCTTCACTTGCCTTCCTGACGAGGAGCCGTGTAGGTTGAGTCTATGACTTATTATCTATATTCTAATTTCACGTGTCAGGAATTATCATGCATATAATGCAATAGTCGGACTCTTATTAAAATCTACAACGTGTGAGATATCTATCAAAAAACTATTTATCTACTAAAAATAAAAACTATAAAACACCAGAACTTTTGTTTTATAAAATAAGACATTATCCCTTTTTAATTATTATAATACAGAATAACAAACTTGAAACCAATTCAATAATTATATAAAATATCACACTAATTGTGGCGAACAAACAAATAATATATCAGGCTAGCTTTTTTATATGTTACAATTGATACACACACTTTACATTAATGGATTATTTCAAAATCTCCTTATAAAGGCCAACGAAGCTGTCTTGTTTGCTTTTGGCTGTAGAGTGAATGTGTTGTCAAATATGCATGCGCACTAATTTGAGATGGTTGGTTCTGAGATTTGATTGGTTCTCCTGTGCCCAACATCTCGGGTAGAGCGGACAAAGAAATGAGTTGAACTTTAGCGGAACATCTCATGCTGATTAGGTGGAAATGTTGTGATTGGCTTGGAGCTAATCACGTAACCATGTTTCTGTTCTGTGCTAGTTTTTCAGCGAACATGTGAATCTACAGTAAGGATGACACTTACCCCTAGAGTAAAAAATAAGTTTTCCTATTAGATTGTTATAGTATAAAGATTTAAAAAAAACTCACTCTATCTCGAACATGAAGCACCACCGGTGGAACATCATTTTCATCTTTGTTAGTCTCAATTTGACGCAGAAACTCTATCTTCTTTTTGCTTGCCAGAAAATGTATGGCATCCACCGTCAATAACATGATGGTATCTGTGAGTTCGTAACCCAGCAGCCATGTCTGAAAAACCAACACGAGTGTATATTTATAAACATGTTTTAACAGGAATAATACCTATCTCATGGTGTCTACTCAACTTGACCAATGAAATTCCCGACCTTTTCCCTGATTTTCCCTATCATTTCCTAAAATTCCCGACTAAAAAGTATGTCTTTAACCCCCCCCTTCCCCCCTCCCTTTCCCGCGCTTTTCTGAATAATATAAAAAGTTTTCAAAATCTAAATAAATAAACATGTTATTTTAAATTGTTATTAACATTGTTTACTAGAAATTATAAAATATATTACACAGCTAAAACAAAAAAAACACAATTTGAATCACATTATAATTTACTAATTTAGTGATTACTATAATATTTAATATTTCGAGTAAAACCACATTTTCCCGGATTGTAATTGTAATCTACCAAATTCCCTACTTATTCCCGTTTTTTCCCTAGCACTTCAAATTCCCGGCTAATTCCGTGTTCCCTGATTTTCCCTGATGGTAGACACCCTGTATCTTGAGAGTATTTTATTATGTGTTAAATAGGAACCACCGCCATAAGAGATATAAGAATACATTTTATATGATCAATGATATTTTTTAAAATTACGGTTTACACATCTGATTAGTACCCAATTTATAAAACATTAAAAAAAACTTTTAGGGCCTAGAGCAGGGGTTACTAAACTTTTTGAGACTGCACCACCTTCACATGTCAAGATTTTCTGTGTGACGCCCCTGTACCCAATATTATACAAAAAAAAATTGCCCAAATTTGATTTGGTGACTTTTTTAAAATGAAACTTGTCATTTACATTACTAGCTTGTATTCTTTAAATGTAAAAATACAAAGTTAGAACAAAATTATAGAAATGAAATAAGAAGGAAATAGAGTAGACATGTGTTTTCTTATATGATTTATTCCAGTCTTTAAAATATGCAAGAGTATACATATGAAAATTTGCACTATACATTATAAGTTTTTAATTTTCCTTTTAGCCGCGACGCCCGGACCAAGACTAGTGACGGCTCGGGCGTCGCGATGCACAGTTTGAGAACCCCTGGGCAAGAGATAAAAGTATTCAGAAATATTGTTTCAGAATTTTTTAGTTGGAAATTAATTACAAAAATTTTGTAATGACTAAGTAATAATAAAATTAACAGAATAAATATTGAGGCAAATTGAAATAGTGTAGTTGAAAAAATTAAGTATTGGAATGTAACTTACTTTTACTTTTAAGGGCCGATCTTATGACTACCGTATAAATATTGTTATTGGGAGGTTAAAGTTATCTACCAGATAAAAGTTATCAACACTTCAAAGTTTTACGAATCTTATGATCTAAATTTATCTGTATCTGTAGGTTAGATATATTTTTATCCAGAACATGCAAGGTTGGTACTGTTTTTACTGGTGCATGCATGTGTATAAGCCCTGCTGATAGCGCTACAACCTAGCAAGTAGTGAGAACGCTCAACACTTGTTAAATAATGGCGGCTAAACGAGTGCAAGGAAACAGTGGCGTCACATGGGTGTAGAACTGAGATGTTGTGTAGTACTAATTTCGGTGTCTGTCAAAATGTGGGCAATAGTTGGGTACAACATTTACAAAATTTCATTTATGTACTCACATTTTGATAATTTGTTTTATATAAATATAACTCTACAAATAGCTTGTCAGTTTATATATAAAGTGTGAATTAAATGTTCTAACTTTATATAGTTAAGAGCCTGGGCCTGTGCTTACTAAACAAGCAACCAAGATTTTAACCTAAAAACAAATTCTGATTGTGAAACCTCAATAAAAACAACGCGTCACTATGGCAACAACAATTTTAACTTCCAGATAAAAGTTATCAGGCACTTAAACCTCCCAATAAAAATGTGATGGATAAATACATTTTATCTGGAAGATAGATGCTATCTGGCAGTCATAGGACTCACTTTTAACTTAACCACAGATAGAAATATTTATCTACCAGATTAATATATATCCAGGAGTCATAAGACCGGCCCTAGAGCAAGTTAAATATAGGCCTAGAGAGCTTTATTAGGTTACATGATAAAAAATACTGGAGTAAAGTTACAGACATCAAAATTTAATAGTGATTACAATCCAGTTAGAAAATTTGTTTACAGTTCACCTTCAATTATTCATGGATCACAAAAGCTGTTAGAAGTGGCAACCATCGAACAAGATGAATAAAGACAAATTGTTATTGTTATGTAAAATAGTCTCCCAATACCAGTTTTCAACCAAATCGCTAAAGCCATTTTTTTAATATTCACATTTAAAAATTAACAGTCATCAGTAAGCTACCCATAACCAAATTTTCACCACAAAACAAGTAGCCTATCCTATGTATATTTCTGTTGTCAACATCCCTTTTTCTCAACTAATACAAATCTACAGCGATGGAAAAGGTATCAGTGGATAGATTTTTACAACTTCTGACAAGATAAACTCATTTTATGTTCAAAACATATTGTTTATTAAAAATTATGTTAAAAGCAAAACCTATATAATTATTTCCAAAGTCAAGTGTCTTAAGTTTGTAAAGTCACATTCATTTACAATATATTGTATATATACATACATATATATTGAATTGATTTACAAATTAAGAACTGCTTTGGGTAAATTAATATAATATAGTATATGATTAGGACTAATGCATTAAGAAGTTACATTGTCAAAGTAAAGCTTAGACTAGAAGCACTAGTCAATTGTATTTGATAGAATTACATACTATCAATATGTCAGTAGACAGTTGTATGAATAGACAAAATTTAATGCTGTAAAATCTGTATACACAAAACAACCTAAGCCAATCCATGTTTACTTTTAAGATTGGCCTAGTTGCACTACTATATTTATGAAAGTTTGGGACGTGTTTTAAAAGAACCCTGGCTAATACCTGAAGACTTGTTGATTTGCTGTACACAACTTCTTCGTCCACACCCACCGCAGCAGAAATAGCATCGACTTTTGTCAAGCCATCTTCGTTTGAATTATCAGCTTCCTAAAAACACAGATTATAATAATCAGGTGGGTCCTTTATACCACGCATTTCACTACACATTCAGGCTAAACACATATACACTAATATCAACATAAAGGTTGCAGCCAATAATTGTGATTATAGACCGTATGGTATGTATATTTATAGAAATTCTCATTAATTACAAGCCAGTGTTGTATATTTGGCAACATAACAGCCATGACTGTCGTATCTGATAGATCGCAATACTATTGGTCGCTCATACATATGTAGCTGACGGTTTCTACAAGTCCATCACAAACTCATTCATGACACGGAAATCAAACCCGGGACCTTTGGATTAGAGCATCAACGCCCTAACACTGAGCTATCCAGGGATCGTCTCCCACTTAAGGTCATTCTTCACTCATATTTTAAGAGTGTCTCTGATGGATGTACAATGTATTTCTAGGCCCTTATAGGTATTGTCAGCGTAAAGCCACAGCCGAGTCGCCGATGATTGTGATATTAATGATATCTTATAGTAGCTGATGATATCCACACATCCATCACAGACTTTGCCTCAAACTACGAGTAAAGAATTACTCAAAGTATTGGACAATCCCTGAATAGTTCAGTGGTAGAACTATTTTTGTAAAGATTTAAAAAATAAAGCTAAGTTTAAATATTAATTAGACCTATAAGTTAAATACAGTGAATATTTTTTAAAGTGTGTTGGAGGAAATAACAGCTCTGTTACTGTTATTTTTATAAAATAGAAAGTATTAAATAGTAAGTATTTATAAAATAGAAAGAGTATTCTATGAGTTTCCACCTGACCTTAAAATAATCACACAATCTACAGTCCAATTTTCATAGAAAGGACCTTATTTGACAGCTAGAGAAGTTAATTTACTAGATCTACATTAACGTTTTCATGTGTTAATTCATGTGATCTGCAGCTGTCACTTTAAATAGATACTATCAATTCCTATAGAATAACTCTAATAAAATCATAAAATATTGTTAATTAGCCTATAACCACAAAGGAATGAATATGTATTTTCTAAAAGGTCATTTCTATGAAAATTATACTGTATTTAAGGAACATAGGTTATTTCTAAACATTTCAATTTTCATTACAGTGATGAATTTGCAATTTTGGTTTCCTACGAAAGGTGTAAAACTTTATTTACTGTGATAAATGGTTGCAAATTCAAAAAATTTCACCTGCAAAGTAATTAAATGGTAGTAAGGTTCCAACACTATGCTAGATTACTTTTGTTTTTATCGCCGCGACCCGCCTCGGTGGCGTAGTTAGCTAACGCGCCAGTCGTGTTGAGCTCGACCGCCGAGGACGGGGAGATTGAGGTTCGAATCTCGGTCGGGTGAACTGAGGGTGGTTTTTCCTAAATGGTTTTCTACTTTTCCTCCACGCAAATGCGGGTTCACTTCCTCTAAATTCAACCTTCCCAACTCCTAACCCATTAGTGTAATTAGTACTTAAGCGTATAACCCGAACGGGTAATAAGACGCGGTGCTAAATATTATTATTTATCGCCGCGTATTACTACCTGTTCAGGTTGTAAACATATATACTAATTACACTGAGTTAGGGATGATAAAGGTTGAATTTAGAGGAAGTGTATCCACATTTGTGGAGTGAAAGAGTGGAAAACCATCTAGGGATAACCACCCTAAGTACACCAGAGAGAGATTTGAACTCTGATCACCATCATCGGCAGTCCAGTCTAACATGAGACCTGGAACCATTCAGCAACCAGAGCAGGTTGACCTGGTGATAATATTAAAAGCAATAGATCAGGTCACATGACGTTAGATATGGATAGTCATGAAAGTGGATTCATAGTAGCTGACATCTAGCAAAAGTTACCAGATCTACAGTAGCCCCATGGCTTCTTTGGTGCTGACTGACAGCTGACGGCTTTGAAAAGCTACCAGACCAAATTATGTATCCCTACGCCGAACCATATGATCTGCAAAAAACATGTGTTTAGCAACTGTCACTTCTGACGGTCAACATTTAGGTATATACCTAAATGTTGACTATCAGAAGTCAGCTGTGAGCTGTCAGTCAGCACCAAAGAAGCCGTGGGGCTACTGTACTTTCATTTATCCATTCATCAAACCACATGATCTGCAAGACCATATGTTGAGTTATTGTTACTTTTTGTTTTCAGACCTCTCCCAACAAACCATTAGTTTTTAATTGTGTTTTTCTTTTAATTGTTTTTACACCGTCTCCTAACTGTCAATCAATTAACACTACTCATATGATGAATGGACACTAGTACCATAACGTTTTCTTACGTCAGATAGGTCCATGTGATTGTCATGACAGAAGGACCTTTGTGAGTACGCACTTTTATTTTCCTACGACGTTTAAGGTTATAAAGGAAAAAGAGCACACGAGTTACTTATTTTGGAAAAAATAGTTTACAGTGGCAATCACTGTTAAACGGCATTATTAACCATATGCTATAAAATAGTCATTAAAGCAATTTGATGTATTAATTCTAATACGATTAAGGATGGGACCCTCAAATCCTTAATGATACTTTATATTAAGGATTTGAGAAAATTTCTGATTCGAGACTCAAACCCTTTTTAAAAAAATGTATTTTTCAAGTGGCAAGTTGTTTTGGGGGTATAATATTGCTTATTGGTGGTTCAAAACTGATTTTATTATCGGAGAAACTTAACGCAGACCAGTAATTTAACATTTTAAAACTGAATGTATGACTGTTATTTAAATAATGTATTAGGCCAATAAGAATTATGTTAACATTTAGTTGAGCTATTTGTATTTTCTATTGTTCTATTACGCTTTATTTATATTTTCTATCATGTTCTTATATTTTTTTCTAGGATTCAGATTCGGGATTCGAAGGTAAAGTTGAGATTCGAATTCGAAAAAGAGTGGATTCAACCCATTCTAACTATGATTATTGTGTTCTTGGATTAGACATATAATGCCATGTTGAGTAATACTACCCTCCGCATTGGTTTATTGGACAATGTTGCAGAAAACAACTAACGCTCCTGAATGTTAATTACCGAACCCTGCTTAAATTAACCTTTAAGTGTTCCAAGACAAGAAATGTTTAGTTTATAATTCATAACAAACATTAAATGTTTTTTAATTATGAAATTAAGTAGACCTTTTGAAGGCCCATTAGAGTTTTTTAAGTAACCCCTATGTTTTAAACTAATAAAGATTTAATTTTGTTCCATTGTGTTCTAGGTAGGCCTATTCTAGTCGTGACTAGACAATATGGTAGTCCCATCTGGTTATCTGGTCTTGATTTCTGCCATAGCCGAAAAACTATCATTAGTAACGAATTAACAGCTTGGTGGCATATATGTTCTATATTTATAATCAGTCTGTTCTGAAAGTTAATGTTAAATACCTATAAAACAAAAAATAGTATATGAATGAATATAAGATTTTTTGTTATATAGGTAGGCCCCTATTTAAAGTTAGCTTTCAGAACAGACTGATTATAAATATAGAAGAGATATGCCAACAAGCCGTTAATTCATTACTAATTATAGTTTTCCGAACTTGGCAGGAATAAAACCAGATACCTTAGATGAGAATACAGGCACACTACCATATTGACCGAGCTAAGGTGTCAGACTTATTAATGTCACAAGAAGATGTTCCGAGGGTTTAGGTGGGTGGAATTTATTATAGTTCAGAGGTCAAAGTGTTTCAGGTAACATTTAAGAACATAGTAACACTATCCAGAAGGCCCTAGAAGAACACAGTAATCGGTGTATTGACACATCAAGTGCTTAAATATGGTTTGTAGCGCTCAGTATTTGATCGTATTTTTATCATTTAATACCCATTTTTACACCCAAAAAAAATGTGCTTTTCAACCATACAAAAATTCCATTAATAAATTATTTATAGTGATGTTCAGATTAGGCCTATGACCCTTGGAAAAAAAATTTCAACACATTAGAAAACGGTGAGATGGCTTTTGGGTTTAGTGAACTATATTTTAGTTTAAAAAGGTTATTTAAATAGCTGTACACCAGTTTCAAGAAACTCCCTGCCACCGTTTGAAAGAATCTTCTCGACTTTTAAAGGATTATTTATTAAATTTAATTCTATAGATTATCAATTCGCTATTAATTATATCTTGCTTAGCAGTATATTAAAGACATGTTATTTGAAGTAAGATTGGATCCAGCCGTGAGTTGCGTAATGAAATCTAAAGTAATAATAATTTTCTGATGTTTAGACAAAGCAATTAACTAACCTAAGCACTAGCTTTAAAAATAATAAAAACCTACCTTCCATCCAGCATAAAGTCGTTTCATGCGTCTGAAGAAAGCATCTTTGTCCAAGTTGATATTAGACATATTTCTTAATATCCAACAAATAATACTTCAAAATTATAGATGCACATTTAACATTTCGGAACACTTATAGGTAAAAAGCTTTAACCGCCATTTCTCTCATTATTTTGGGTATAAAAGGCCTTTGAAAGATGTTCACATAGTAAGCAAAAAATACAGATTATAAAACGTTCATTATAAAGGTGGTGGCAGACAATATATATATAAAATCAAGGTTTGTATATTGAAAACTAGCTATCATGTAAGAAGCCATTATGGCTTACATCCTAAATTATTTACTCAAGAAATTGAACCCCAAAAGTATTGTAAGAAAACTTAGGAACATTATTGCATGTATTAAAATAAAATCTATAAATTTAGGTCTGTATGACACATAAACATGCTTAATTGTATGTACAGCACTATTCAAAAGTTTCTATACTTAGGGAATAATTTTATAATTGCTGTTCTAACATATCTCTGTTTAAAGAAGTGCAAATAGAAATCATCATTCTAGCTGTCACAAAGTTTTAGAGGAAATCAACATAAAACACACCCCCATCAAGTACAATTAAGGCCGTAGCCAGGGGGAGGTTTTGGGAGTTCAAACCCCCCTGAAATTTTATGAACAAAATATATATGGCTTTGTTTATGATTCAAACAATATCAACATTAAGATTCAATTACAATTTAGGGGGCTTTGTTGCCATAAAAAAAACACTTCAGATAGCTTCTAGAACTGTTTATCATCTAGAATTTTTTCTAGCTTCCAGATAATTGGGGGATGTGCCCACCAAACCCCCCCTGAAATTATTGGCTAGCTACGGCCTTGCTCATGACTGTTTTTTTTTCTTACCACACACGAATTCCTCTTAACTGGGTGACATTTTCCTAAAATTAATAATATTTTTAGTTATTAACAACAGAAATCGCGGGGAAAATCTCATAATAAAAGACTGATGTATACATGAAATCAGGCCTGCCATAAAATAATGACAAATATTCCATACTTTCTTGTAAGGGAATAACTGTGTTAGATATTATGCTCATTCTCCATCTTTCAAAAATTTCAACAGGCAGATATACTATCTTCAAGTGGGAGTATGTGTGTTCTTTCTGCATAGTTTGTAGAGTTACGCTCCAGCTACCGAATGATTAAAAAAAATGTTAGATATGCCGTTTTTATAACTTGTAATTACAGTTATCGCTATAGCTTCATCTAAATATCATATTTATTGAAAAATGAATTAAAACTCTACTAACGAAGCCAAAGGTCCCAGGTTCAATTCCCGTGTCCAGTTTTCAGATGACATATCCATATTATTTATAAGGGGATACCTTAGATTTGTTCACATAAATATTTTTGAGTTTTTTCCCATTAATTTTGTTAAAAACAATTTGGATTGGGTTATGGAATAACATGTTCTTTTCAAGGTGAATAAAATGCGTTTGTACTCCTTTATGAACCTTTTTAAAGATGGATAATGGAAATGAAGACGAACGTCTGTGGATAGAAGGTGGACCATATCTTCGTATGCACACAACTTAACTTTGCAAGTGATTTCATCCAGAGACGCTAACCAATCTATTTTATTTGTTACATCCCCCAAACAATACTATATATACATTTTTACTGTCTTGAGTTAATTCTTATTCTGACTTTGTTACGCCCTCTCTTTTACCTCGTAGTTTAAGGCCACCGTAAACAACATAACGAGGATAGAGGGGCATAAGCTATGTGAAACATAACATAAATAAATAAGGAAATAAACAGAGATTTTAAAGTAAATAGTCATTTAATAAGCATAATAAGTATTTTCAACAACATCAACATTGTGGCCTCGACAATCCTAGCAGCGAAAGTATTTGCGAACATAGATTATAGGAAAACATTCTTTGGTAATACACCCTAAACATTATTATTATTTATTAATAATGGTTTAGTAAAAGAAAACCTAAGTTTTACTATGGAAAATTTTCTGGTTACAACAATAAGAACTGGATTAATACCAATGATAAATGATAACTGCATTTCAAGCTATTCACACAAGATATATGCAAACGTAAATCTGACTATTCATGAAATCAAGTAAATACATAATATGATTCTACACAGTATAAGGTAAATTACGTTAAGTCTCTCAACAATAATATTTAAATAGTCCAATAAACAACGTCAACTCCTTTAGTTGACACATCCAATATTTTAGTTTCAAAAATATATAATAACATAAGACATGTTCTCATTACCGAGTCAATTGTTGCTATTTCTCCTCGATAGAGATGAGTCCACATTTTCACGCGATGTTGGTGAAAATCCACGTGGACGACGACAGGAGCAGTGGTTGTTGGCAGCGATAGAGATAGAGCACAAGCGTTCAGTTAGGCGAGACATTATACGTCTTCTTATTCACGACGCAGTATAGTGTTGCACTTCTATATAGATATAGTCTATCCATTGCCTTCGGTAGTCGCACTTCGGACCGTATGACCACCAGTGCCGGTCATCAGTCAACATAACAGTTTAAACGCACATTCAGATCTAATTACGTGAATACGGAATAATTCTCGTACTGAATCAATCCCGTCGACTCTGGACTCTTCATGTACATAATTATATAGCGAACCGAACATTTAAAGAACATATAACTGCTAATTCTTCTTTGCTCTTACTCGTACAGCACAATGACCACACGGGTCACTTGTAGAACTCCGAATACCTTTTCACAATAATGGACATAGGTTATATACAGTGCTAGTTGCGTATCATCCAAAAGGAGGGGTGGTAACCTTCCAGTTGGCCGGTGACGTTGTTGGGCAGGTGGAAGTCTCGCCATCTCTTGGGAGTTCAGCATGCAGGTCTATGATTGGATGAACCGCTCGGTCCAACGGATTTGGTGTCTTGATTTTCAAATCCTCCCCGGACGATTGGCTTGCTACGTATAGTGGTCTGTAGTTAGCCCCGGCGAGGTCAGGTGACGTCATCTTGTCTTGATAGAATTATTATCATGAATTTGCGCCCGCTAGTATCCAACTAGACGGTCAGCTGTAAGCATCAATTGAGGGTACTCTCGGTACCTTTGCCCCACTCGCCGAATTAGGACGTTTATTTAACTTGCGAGCAATCTTCGTGTCTCGGACAGCAGATCCAGGCGGTAAGTAATAGAATGGAATTATTATTTGAAATTGAATTGTGGTTGTTGAAGGAGTATAGGGCAGAAAGAGACGTATTAATTAAAGAACTGTATTAGGACTGGATTTTCAATAGTGAAGATTACTATTGTTTTGTTGCTATTCTTGGTTGTTTCTTGGAGCGGGTAGTAAGATTGATCAGGTGGAAATAGCTGAGGCGGGTAAATGTAACATAACAATGTTACAACTTTAAAAGGTGGTTGTAATATTACTTATTTAATTTAATAATAAAGATTTACCTAAAGAGACATTTGTTTACAAACAGAAATGTTCTTGTTTGCGTTCATAAGATATTGGGCTTAGATTATTAAGTTAATCTTTGTTATCACTAAATATAAGAATATATTTATTCAAATCTGTCGTTCAAAAATCAAAATACGCGTAGTATGGAACTTTTTTTTTTTTCCTTTTCATTATTATGTAGCAACACATTTCAAATGCTATTAATCTTTTCCTTTCGGTTGGACCAATGGTTAGTTTTTCACATTCATAAAGCGCAACGCTCCAAAAATAATTAGGCCTTAGGGTCCTTCGTTCACCGAGAAAACCAACGCAACGCGATACATTGCGTGCACCTGGTCACTTAATATAAGAAACCTATTTTCTATCAGTTGCTAGAATGTCATCGTCTGATGTGGACCTGGTTGTTGGCTATATGTTCTTAAAAGCTCGTAAAAAGGCCCAAAAACAATTTTGGTATCATCAGGATTTGGGGAAAAAAAAAGGTTGTTTAACATTGGGGTGATAAGGAGACCAAACATGTTGATCGCCAGGTTCTTAGTTGTCTGTTAGTGAGTGAATTGATCTGTGAATGATAGACTCTGTAGGTAATGTGATCTGTGGTCTCTACTCTCTGTACAAGATGGTGATGGATCGAACCAGCTCGTTGACGCGAGCTAGCTCACATAAGCTCACTCAATCAAAAGAGTTGTTCATGAAGAGTCGTTCATATGAGTCATATCGTTTAACGCATGGCTGGCTCGCTCCCAACCCTCCACCCCATTCACCACCATAACTTGACGAGCAAGCGCTAACTAGCTCTCACAATTCCCGTTCCGAGCGTGCAAATCTCTCCCTTCCCTTTCAACTTATGAACGATTTAGGATTTATGTGTAACTTATCCGAAGCCTATTGCGTTTGATTCTTTAATTTTATAGCTTACACATATTACTTATAATAATTAATCTTAGCATATAGCCTTTAGTGTCTAATTCACAGAATTATGGCTATTGCTGTTAAGAAAAATAGTTAGTTTAATATTGTAGGCAGTGCTGCAGTCTAGTAACGATAGCAAGCATCTATAGTTGATTTTTTCGTAGTAACGAACGAATAACGACAGAAGAGTCGTGATTGACAAACACTCCTTACTCTTTCCAGAACGAATGAACGAGAGAGAAAAAGGAGTTGTGAGTGACAAAACTCCTGACTCTTTCCAGAATGAATGAACGAGAGCGAAAAGAAAGTCATGAATGACGATAACTCTCTAAGCTTAGCGAAAAAGGGCGGTTGGAAATAGTGCAGAAGCGATGCGTTGATAGCCAAGACTAGCTAAATCAAACCGAACATTGAACGAAAACGCAAAGCGAGTAGGCAGAGTTAATGATAGCGTATGAGTGAAACGAAGAGATGTAAAGAAACATCAAATTAATGCATGATGCCTTCCGTAATTACATTGATCTAAGTTCTTGATTTAAATGTACAACTGACATGCATACGTTTATTTTGTACAAATAATAATAGAAATGTGTAGTAAAAACTGTTGGCCTATTGTCAATGTATCAAACGTGTGATGTAGTGTGTAATGGCGGTGTAAACGACTCGCTCGCGAAGCGAGAGATGTTCGTCCACAGCTCTCGTTCAAGAGTCGTTCAATTTGAATGACTCACTCATGAGCGAACCATCACTAGTACAAGAAATATTTCTTGATCTGTGATTTTTTCAATTTTTAATAACATTTTTATATTGTTTTAGAAATTAAAATTTTAAACTGTATTATTATTTATTTATAATTTTATATGTAATCTACGAAAATGTAAATATCAAGAATATATCTTAGTGTAATTTTTAAATCGTCTATTAATTACAAACAAAGAAAATAAGACAAACTACCCACAGGAGCTATACAACTTCTAACAATAAGGTTCCTAGTAATTGTTGTTTAATTATTTTAAGAGAAAGGTGATCAAGAATGGCTGAAGGCACCATTATTCACTGGTTTCGTAAAGGTCTGCGAATTCATGACAACCCTGCACTTCTTGCAGCCATTGAGAAAGTGAGTTAAATATCTATTTTAAGAAGTAACCACAAAAGTTGTTTAGAGGATTAATTGAAGTTACGGAATAGTATGTAAAGAGGACAAGATTTTTTTTTTTCAAAGTTATAGCATTGTGAATAATTCTGTTTACCATCCATACATTCAGCAACAAAAGTAAATTTCAATTGTTAGCAAAATAAAAAATTGTTAAATAATAATTCGTAGATAAGTCAGGCCATAATTAGTTTAAAATAAATTAAGAGACGGTATTTTACTGCAAGACATTTCAGGATCCAAAAATTTTAGGAAAAATATGTTCATTTCTTGATTATTAGGTTTTGTTGGTTGACCTGGTGGTCTAGGAGTAAGGGCACAGATTTATCTTATTTCCAAACCCTTCCTTCACCTCTGACAAGATGTGTATTAATATCAACTTTTGAATGTGAGGAATGCTAGGCCTCCACCGTGGTTCGGATTCCACGTTAAACTTTGGTCCTCCATTTCATCTCACAATCACCATACCATTGAACATTAGCGTGTGTACAACTCAAACGAATAGTAAGACGCGGTGCTAATAATAATAATAATTAGGTTTTGTTCATTTGGGTTATAGTAGGCCTAATCAAAACGTTTACTATTTCGTCAAAATAATTTTGGTAGCCATAAGTTACCATGTTTTGACATGCTTTTAAATATTCATACTATAAATACTAACGTTCCTCTGGGCTTAGGCTACAGTACAGTAAGTTTTATATATTTTTTAAATTACCTTTACTTAATTGGATTTGTGTCCACAAATTATGGGGACTTAATTTTCATAGGCCCGCTTCGGTGGTGTGGTTAGCTAACACACAAGTTTCGTGTTGAGCTAGACTGCTGAGGATGGGGAGATTGAGGTTTGAATCTTGCTCGGGTGAATTGGGGGTGGTTTTTCCTAAATGGTTTTCTACTCTCCCTCCACACAAATATAGGTTCACTTCCTCTATATTCAACCTTCCTTATTCCTAACACACTAGAGTAATTTGTAGGCCTACTTAAGTGTAAGACCCAAATGGGTAGTAAGACGTATTTATATATTTAATTTTCATAGGCATTCACTTTTATAGCCTAATTATTTCACAACGAAATAATTTCTAAACTATCAGTCAACAATGGGGGCCAAGTTTCAACATTAAATTTGTTAATGGTTCCATAAAGAAAGGAAATTTTACTAAACGTGAACTTTCTAAAAATATTAGTTAGGCCCCTAAATGCTTGTGGTATTGTAATTAGCCATAAAATTTAATAAAGTACAAATATGAAAACTTGTATAGGCCCTAAGCTTTTTATATAGTTTTGCACAAAAAACTAATTTTTACATAAAATGCTAAAAAATAGTATTAAAAAATGTTAACTCTCTTAAATACCTTTTCCTAATTGAAAAAATTAATAAATTAGAAGCTAAGTTTATTTTAAGATTTATTCTATAAACTGTGACTTAAGTCCTCAAAACACTTAGTTTAGCTGTTGATACAATCACTCACCTTTAACTATCAAGCCTTTTCGCTGAGTGATTGCATGCTACCTGCCTCGGTGGCGTGGTTAGCTAACGTGCTAGTTTCATGTTGAGCTAGACTGCCGAGGACGGAAAGATCGAGGTTCAAATCTTGATCTGTCGAGGACGGGGAGATCGAGGTTCAAATCTTGATCTGTCGAGGACGGGGAGATCGAGGTTCAAATCTTGATCTGTCGAGGACGGGTAGATCGAGGTTCAAATCTCGATCTGTCGAGGACGGGGAGATCGAGGTTCAAATCTTGATCTGTCGAGGACGGGGAGATCGAGGTTCAAATCTCGATGGGGTGAACTGGGAGGGGTTTTTCCTGAATGGTTTTCCACTCTCCCTCCACACAAATGTGAGTTCACTCGCTCTAAATTCAACCTTCCCAATTCCTTACCCATCAGCGTAATTAGTACTTAAGTGCATAACCCGAACAGGTTGTAAGACCCCGGTGCTATAATTTTATATTTTTGATTGCATGCCGCAGTAAATTCGGAAAAGATTAATTCACATTAAGAATGATAGAGATGACGCACCTATGTAGGGAGACCAATAAAGAGAGCAGGGGGATCTGATAGCAGAAAGTGTGCAAGTGAGAGGAGAAGAGGATAATTAAAGGAGTAAGAGTGATGGGGATATTTTACTAAACCGACCCGCCACAGGCTGGAAACTTATTGTTGTTGTTGATGATGTTTGTTTGGAGCATTACCTATTCTCGTCACTCTCAATGGAAACAAACCGAACTAACTACTTTTATGTATTAAGGGGTGTTGGAAATAATTTTTTAAAAAAATTGGGCTTTATATATTCATTGCAAATGTCCACTTTTACATTATTTTTTATTTTAAAAATCAGGCCTAAATTAGTTGAAAAATGGCACCTGGACATTGGAATAGAACCAAGGACCTTTGGCATAGGTCGCCATTCATCTACCACTGAGCCAACCAGAATTTGTTCTGTGCTCAGGGTCGTTCTTCACTCATAGTTTAAGGCCGAGTCTGTGATGGACATGTGGGAATTGTCAGTTACACATGAGCAATCAATTAATATACTGAGCTATCGAATACCACAACCACCTGTGACTCGGGAGGGCTCTTATGTTCATTTCCCATGTCCATTTCATCCAATAAGAGAGAGGGGGAAAATAGAGAGATGCTGGTTGGACACTTAAGAGGTTGGCTTGGTAAATGATGGTCAAAGGAGATGAGAGGTGATTAGTTTGGGTGAATAGGGACTTTAAGAGGTTTAAATAGCTTATTTTTCCACACGAGTGCCTCAAGGTCGGATCCTTGGTGTTGTATAGATAATCCTAGTATTAGAGGAGAGAGCAACCAGAGAGAAAGGTGCCTACCTTGAATTTTGTGGTAGTTACTGAGGGTCATGGGTGAACTGCCAAGAGGGTGATTGGTGAAACATCGGTCTCGGGAGATCACCCAGAAGGGCACTTGGTGAAACATCTGTATCAGGAGATCACCCAGAAGGGAACTTGGTGAAACATATGTATTATCAGGAGATCACCCAGAAGGGCACTTGGTGAAACATCTGTATCAGGAGATCATCCAGAAGGGAACATGGTGAAACATATGTATTATCAGGAGATCACCAGAAGGGCACTTGGTGAAACATCTGTATCAGGAGATCATCCAGAAGGGAACTTGGTGAAACATCTGTATCAGGAGATCATCCAGAAGGGAACTTGGTGAAACATATGTATTATCAGGAGATCACCCAGAAGGGCACTTGGTGAAACATCTGTATCAGGAGATCATCCAGAAGGGAACATGGTGAAACATATGTATTATCAGGAGATCACCCAGAAGGGCACTTGGTGAAACATCTGTATCAGGAGATCATCCAGAAGGGAACTTGGTGAAACATCTGTATCAGGAGATCACCCAGAAGGGAACTTGGTGAAACATATGTATTATCAGGAGATCACCCAGAAGGGCACTTGGTGAAACATCTGTATCAGGAGATCATCCAGAAGGGAACTTGGTGAAACATCTGTATCAGGAGATCACCCAGAAGGGAACTTGGTGAAACATCTGTATCAGGAGATCACCCAGAAGGGAACTTGGTGAAACATATGTATTATCAGGAGATCACCCAGAAGGGCACTTGGTGAAACATCTGTATCAGGAGATCATCCAGAAGGGAACTTGGTGAAACATCTGTATCAGGAGATCATCCAGAAGGGAACATGGTGAAACATATGTATTATCAGGAGATCACCCAGAAGGGCACTTGGTGAAACATCATTCTCAGGAGGGTAGTCAAAAGGACACTTGGTGAAACATTGGTTTTAGGAGGGCAGCCTGAAGGGCGCTTGGGAAAACGTCTGTCTTAAGAGGGTAGCCAGAAGAGTACTTATCAAGCAAGGCGGGAAGAATAAGCAAGCCAGCCAAAACGCGCTTATACTAAATATTGAGAGTAGTCATCATGATATTTTCATGGTTTATTTTTCTTACTTTGATACATTTTAGTTTTAATTTCTACCTATTTATTAAGTTATATTTTAGTGAAAGTAAGAGATATTTAGATAAAATACTACATGGACAAAATAATACTACTCCATAGCGTCAACCCGCAATTGTGATATACTGACCAAGCTGCCGCCACTGTTAGAGATGACAGTGCCAACATTTTCTAATAGAGGGTGTCATGTGGTCAGCACAACAAACACTCTGGCCGTTAATCTCAGTTTTCTAGACTGAAGCCACTACTTTTCATTCAAGTAACTCCTGAGGCTGAGCTGGCCTCGTTCTAGAGCCACTGCTCCACAGAAAAATCTGGATGTGCCGAGGATCGAACCCGGGACATCTGTATCTGTACGTAGCTAGGAGCTCTAACCACTAGACCACAGAGGCGGTTAACATTACTATTATAGATACAAGATTGATATACACGGTAGTCCTAAGGTGTGTTAAGGTAGAGGAGGGAGTGCGCTAGAGTGAGTCGAAAAACGACCGGCCTTAAAATATTAGTAGTTTAGTTTAGTAAAAAAAATAGTGGGATGTAATAAATTGTATCCAACTAATGGCGCACTAAGGCATTTACTTTTGGAGAAGCGTATATTATATTGAAGCAAGCATTTCCTTACAAGTTTTAATACCTTTTTAATTCAAAGTCCAAGGAATATCCTAAATTCAAATGAACCATTTGTATGAGTACAGTAGCCCCATGACTTCTTTGGTGCTGACTGACAGTTCACAGCTGACTTCTGACAGTCAACATTTAGGTATATACCTAAATGTTGACTGTCAGAAGTGACAGCTGCTAAACACATGTTTTTTGCAGATCATATGGTTCGGCATAGAAATACATAATTTGGTCCGGTAGCTTTTCAAAGCCGTCAGCTGTGAGCTGTCAGTCAGCACCAAAGAAGTCATGGGGTACTGTATCTATGAAGCTGCTACACAATAAATGAATAACCTCAAATATGCTACATATAAACACACACATATTATATATGCTATATATTAACACATACACAGTCCATACATACATACATGAAAAAAAACCAGAAAAATATAAACACAAAATATAAAAACTTGGGAAAAATTAACATACGAAAAATTGCAGACTTAAATTAAGTCAGTCACCTGCTTTGGTGGCTACATAATCTAAGGTGTCACTCTCGTATAAGATTAGACTGCCAATGATAGGAATATCGGGGCCTGAATCCCGGTTGAATGTACTGAGGTTAATTTATCCTAAATGGTTTTCCACTCTTGCTCCAAACCTTCTTCATCCTTAACTCATTAGCATAATTATACATGCATATAACCTAAAGAGGTAGTAAGTAGCGTTGCTAAACATTAAAAAAAGAATCAGTCAGTCAGCCATCACATGGTTACATTGTCACACAGAAGCGATGAAAGCCGAATAAAGACATTCCCTATTCTTGGAAACCTACGCGCCACAGGTTTAGAATAATTCCCCACTCTCTCTTTTACTACGCTAATGCTTTATTTTACATTCTTGACATATGGGGTGATTTAATAAAGATCATTAGGTTAGGCTTGAAATGAATAAAAACTAAATAAAAAAATATCAATGAATAGGGTTCAAACTATTCAAATATTTCGTTCTAAAATTCAAATTAAATATTAACTTTATAGAGTTAATTTAAATAGGAATTTCATGGAGAACCCTTGTGGGTTCGAATTATCCGATATCTCGAACTAACCAATGTCGAATTCGCCAAATCCTACTGTAATTGGGAATTTTAAGGACACTTTTATTGTGAACATATACAAACCTTCATATAAATTTGTAAACAGTTCTTAAAATTCAGCCTACGCATTCAACACATCTATTATATATTTGTAAATTTGAAAATGGCAGCCGGACATGGGAATTTAACCCAGGACCATTAGCTAAATCAACCAATTCTCTACCACTGAGCTATCCTGGATTGGTCCCATGCTCAGGGTCATTATTCACTCATTGTCTTAAGGCAGAGTTTGTGATGGATGTGTGGAATTTGTCATCTACGCATGAGTGATTAATTGAAATCGCAAGACATAAGATACCACAGCCATCTGCGACTAGGGGGGACCTTTATGCTGTCAAGTACAGTAAAACCTTGGATTGCGAGTAACTTGGTTTGCGAGTGTTTTGTAAGACGAGCAAAAATTTTCAATAAATTTTAACTTGATAAACGAGCGATATCTCTCAATATGAGTAGTACTATGGTTACGCTTTGTCTGCCGAGCAGTGTCATTGGATAGGTTCTTTGTTAAAGTCGCACAAAAAGAAAAATATTCGAGTGAGCCAACATTTGCGGTGATTCCGTTACTGACAGTGAAAGTCGTCCTATACAATAACACACCTCCTCCTCTCATCTCTCTCGTCCACCTCACACCAGCCACCATTAAATTTAATAAATAAATTTGATTACAGTACATTTACATTTAAATAACGAAAATAAAAAAGGTATTCATTTTTAGATTACATATTTTTGGGTTGTGGGACGAATCATCTGAGTTTCCATTATTTTTTATGGGGGAAATTCACTTTGATATACGAGTGCTTTGTATTACGAACACGTTTACGAAATGAATTATGCTCGCAATCCAAGGTTTTACTGTATACAACAATCTGACACCTTAGCTCAGTCGGTAGCGTGTCTGTCTACTGAGCTAAGCGTCCTGGGTTTTATTCCCCGCATGGCCGAAACATTTATCATTGGTGAAATGTGTGTTCACCCTTTCATGAAGCTACGACAGTCCTAGCAAGCTGGTAGTGGAAAATATATGGCTTGAATAAAAAAACTGACCACAGGCTGGAAACAGTAAGGGATGTAAAAAAAAGTATAAAACACAAGACAGTAACTAAAACCAATTTTAATGAATATCAATACTCATGTTGCAATCATTGTAATCAATGAAATGTCCAGATGAAGGAGTGTCCAGGTGTCATTTTTCGTCTTATTTAAATTAATTGGAATGTGGTCTCCTCCGTACAGTTATCTCCATATAAACAATGATTTGCAACCTGTTTGTTTGGATTCACTTCCAAGCTTTGATGTTGATGTAAGATTAATTGTACGAATGTTGGTTTTTATTAAACTTATTTGCAACCTTAAATGGGGCAGAAGGAGGTGGTAAGAGGGGTGGGGGGGATACCCTGCTTGCTTCACTCTGAGTGCACCACTGTTGCTAACTGTAATTTATAATAATCTGTATGTGATACATTTTATTACAAGTCTTATCCAATTATATGACAATCTTTATGCCAAATAGGCTGTATAGTTAACCAAATACCGCACAACACCTGGCCACATATTATATTGGCAATATTTTCAGATTGACGGAATCCATTATGAGCTGAGACCCGTATTTGTCTTGGACCCATGGATCGTGAAGAAGCTCCGCGTGGGCCCCAACAGATGGAGGTTCCTGCAACAAGCTCTCACAGACCTTGATAACAACCTCCACAGCATAGGCTCTAGGTAACAGGACCTGTCGGGGTATCTATACCACTTTACGCTAAATCTATTTATGTTACTAACTCTTGCTGTATTTTACAATATAATTTGTAAAAATTATATTTAGTGTTCAGTTAAATTTAAAATGAATATGAAGGAAGAGTCCCGACTGGGATTCAAAGACCGTTCTCCCAGTCATCGTCAATCCAGTCTAATACAAAACTACCACCTTAGTCCATGCAACTTCCATCGGAGGTTTTTGGTTGGCTCACAAGCCAGGGCTTTACCAAGGAGGAATGCTTTAGGGATTCGAACCCTGTACCACAAAATTACTATTAATAAATAATAAAGAATTAAGATATTTCTCACTAATGTCTAGACAAGTAGTTTATTGGAGACTTGTTGTAAAATTCATAGTATTTACAAACATAATTATGTTTTTTTTTAAACTTTAAATGACTATAAGAAAAATTTAATGCAAATACAAGTTTTGGCCGCATCTTTCATTTCGAGCCGCCACACATAGAAAATCGTTCCCCCTCCCCCCTAGCTAGGCTATCATGTGACTGGTGCTGGAAGCTCATTGCGATGGGATGTGTCTAAACCCTTATGACGACCGCATCAGTTATCTGCCCACCCCACCGCGATGGGATGCTTTTGGTACACTTGTTTGAGCTATGTTACTGTAAGTAGAGGTAGATAATGTGCCTCCTTGGGGTGAGCTCCTGGCCAAAAACCCCTTGGACTGGTCAGCCTCGCACTAAGCTGAGTCCTTGTGGTTTAATCTGTTTCGGGCCGAGAGAAGGTGACAAGTGCTATCTCTGTTCCCTTGTCTGCAGCACTCTTAAGGGATTGGTAAGTTCGGCCAGAGATAGCGAGCATGTCCAGACATAGTACTCGAGGCTGTCCTTAGGAAACTTATGGCAACTCTTCGTCAATTCCTAAGGTTAAGTCTCGGACATACTCCGTAACGCTGGCCCCTACATATGGAGCGGCCAACTCCTCCCGCCTCTTAAGCCAGGTTTTGATGAAAGGGGAGAGGGGAGGTCTGAGCTATTCTGTGATGGTTATCCCGAGAAAATGACCAGGGTGGTGGACCCTAGAACGGAGGGGACTATCACCCTCAGTGGGTGCCAGAAGTTCTGCCGATTATGTCAATTAGTGGTTTACCTGTTAAAAAATCTGCGGCTCATATAAGAGGATAGTGCTAGAAAGATACTTCCTGGACCAGAAATTTGGGGAGACTGATAGAAAGGCTGTCCCTGTCTACCAGAAAGGGGAACTTATGCTCTCCTCCCACTCAAATACTATTTTTGGAAACGGTGTGCATTTAGTTTACCTGTAAAGGTAGTGAGCTTACCTTGCTTAGTTCCAGTATGGTGTCAGCTTATAAGATAGGACCATAGTGTAATCCTCCAAGGTAAAATGAGTGTACATTTCTGCAGGTGCCACTTTATCGTGCGATATTACTTAGATGGGTGGTCATGCTGTGTGTCTGCACAGGTTATGCAACTTGACCCCTCCAATTCTCAGTACCAACATAACTATTTGCCTGCAGGTTGTACGTCCTGCGAGGGAAACCAGAAGAGGTGTTCCCGCGGGTCTTCTCGGAATGGCGTGTGAGGAAGTTGACGTTTGAGTCGGACACTGAGCCATACGCTCTGGAGCGTGATGCGTCTGTGGAGAAGTTGGCCCGCTCTGCAGGGGTGTCTGTGATCCGGAAAGTCTCGCACACGCTCTACAACCCAGAGAGGTGAGAAGGTTAGGTCATATCAGAGAAGTTCCTTTGAATGAACCGAGGGAGAGAACATCGCTGCTTGGCGTGAGCTTTGTTTCTTAGATCAGGGCACAGTCAGATAAAATACGGAAAGACTTGGGAAATTTGTGTCATACCCTTTCAAGCTGATTCCACTTTTATAGTGAATTTACCAAAAAGTGCTAAAAATATCTTTATTTTTTATTATTATTATTATTTATTATTATTATTATATATTATATATATTATTATTATCATCATATTATTATACCATATCATTATATATTATTAGCACCGCGTCTTACTACCCTTCGGGTTATACGCTTAAGTACTAATTACGTTAATGGATTAGGAATTGGGAAGGTTGAATAGAGGAAGTGAACCCGCATTTGCGTGGAGGGAGAGTGGAAAACATTTAGGAAAAACCACCCCTAGTTCACCGACCGAGATTCGAACCTCGATCTCCCCATCCTCGGTGGTCGGGCTCAACACGACTAGCGCGTTAGCCAACTACGCCACCGAGGCGGGTAAAAATATCTTTCTTTGACTTCTGATGTCACAGGCACTTTTATAATGTATAGTAACCATGTGTGATAAATTGCTTTTAGGTACTTCACGTGTTTCTTCTTGTTGAGGCTATTTACACTAATACACAAGTGTCGCAAGATCTTAATTATTTTGTGGGGATGAGGGGATGGGGTGGAAAAACCCACTTTCACTTTGAATTAAAGAATAAAAAAAAACAAATCAAATAATACAAAAGATATGATAGCTGAATTAATACATTAAGTCCTGTTATAATGCTGATTATTACAACCTTGTTTGTTTACAACATTGTAAATAGTATGTGACTTTTTTTTTTACTTAACATTGTCTTCAACTGGCTAGAGCGTTGTCTTTCAGCCGCTTGAATTGCCAGCCAACCACCAAGATCTGCTGTGCTATGCAATGAGTCATGCACGCCACGTCTTTCACACACCCTTCTCCTAATCCTTGGCAGTCGTTGTTAAGCGTGTTGTTGCCCGCTCGGTGGTATGCTAACCGTAGTCTTTGCTCACCAGACGGTAGTCGAGGTTCGAATCGGTTGAACGGGTGGTTTTCCTAAAACGTTTTCACTTCCTTCACGCAAATGCGGTTACTTCCTCTAATTCAACTTCCCATACTATCCATTAGCAATTCTTAGTGTATACCGTAGTAGACGCGTCTAATTTATATGTGTTATTGTAAGCTTTTCTGTCAGTTCTATGCTCAGTTTACTTGTGTTTATTTTCCTAGCATCTTATAATGGTTTCACTATCTGTCACTATACGTATTTGGCGTCTAAACTCTCCTTGTTCATCAACATCTGTGGTCGCAAAGAAAAGCAGACAATCAATTAGCGAAGCTGTGAAAATGTACATTATATAGCGTCTCAAATCCAGTCAGCATAGTGTAGACATTGCTGCGGCTTTGGGCCTGACTTCCGCTACTTTTCGCACCATCGGTACAAATGCTGTCAAAATAAAGTGCAGCATGAAACTTTTTTTTTGGGTCTAAGTGCAATGAAGGTAAAGCACACAAGAAACAAGCACGTTTAGATAATGGAAGAAATTCTTGGGTTTTGAATTGAATCTCAAAAACCAGCGTGTCGCTCCGTTTACTTTAGCCGCTCTTCAATCAAAGCTAAAACAGCCAACTCTTCACACTTCCTTTCGACAAGCGGCCGCCGAATTGACACATGTGAAGAGCATGAGCACTGAGCAGTCCTATCCATGTCCTGAAACTATGTCTTGTAGGTTTGTAGGTATTTTGGGAGGGCTTGGAATCCTAACGCCTAGACTTTATCATTGATTCTTATAGTAAAACTTAACTTTTATAATGTTTTATCTAAAGTTGCATTTTTCAATAACATAACTCAACATTATATCAGGACTTAAAGTAAAATACTATAAGTTACAACTGTTACATAAAATTGATACATGAACTATTCATGCATTGTTCCACACGAAGATTTATTTTTTCAATAAAAAAAAAAATGTTTCTTTTACGGTACTAAAAGTATCCGATTTGAGCAGATTATTGGGAGTACGTGAGGGTGAGAATGAGAAAAATATAATATTAGAGGCATTGCAACTGTATTTGCATGGAACGAGAGTTTGAAATTATTTATGAAAAACAACAACTTCAGTACATGCAGGTGGCATTCTAATCAGCACCGTATAGTATGAGACTGACACCTTAACCTGTGAGTCCAACAATCATCATCATGATCATTATGAACAGTTTTCAGCCAGTGCCCAGGTCTGTTTGTAACACAAGCCTCTCCAACATATCATTTCCACCCACCACCTCTCCTCCTCCACCATGATCCAGTCTCCTCCACACTCCTCTGCCCTCCACCATGATCCAGTCTCCTCCACACTCCTCTGCCCTCCACCATGATCCAGTATTATCCTCTCTCCTCCACACTCCTCTGCCCTCCACCATGATCCAGTATTATCCTCTCTCCTCCACACTCCTCTGCCCTCCACCATGATCCAGTCTCCTCCACACTCCTCTGCCCTCCACCATGATCCAGTATTATCCTCTCTCCTCCACACTCCTCTGCCCTCCACCATGATACAGTCTTCTCCTCTCTCCTCCACATTCCTCTGCACTCCACCATGATACAGTCTTCTCCTCTCTCCTCCACATTCCTCTGCACTCCACCATGATACAGTCTTCTCCTCTCTCCTCCACACTCCTCTGCCCTCCACCATGATCCAGTCTCCTCCACACTCCTCTGCCCTCCACCATGATACAGTCTTCTCCTCTCTCCTCCACACTCCTCTGCACTCCACCATGACCCAGTATTATCCTCTCTCCTCCACACTCCTCTGCCCTCCACCATGATCCAGTCTCCTCCACACTCCTCTGCCCTCCACCATGATCCAGTATTATCCTCTCTCCTCCACACTCCTCTGCCCTCCACCATGATACAGTCTTCTCCTCTCTCCTCCACATTCCTCTGCACTCCACCATGATACAGTCTTCTCCTCTCTCCTCCACACTCCTCTGCCCTCCACCATGATCCAGTCTCCTCCACACTCCTCTGCCCTCCACCATGATCCAGTATTATCCTCTCTCCTCCACACTCCTCTGCACTCCACCATGACCCAGTCTTCTCCTCTCTCCTCCACACTCCTCTGCACTCTATTCAACCACCTTTCCCTCGGTCTTCCTCTTGGCCTCCTGTCTCCCACTTCACTATCCATCTTCTCCATTCTCCTCACCTGACTCTACCACCCTATTATTTCTCATTCTTTCCATTCTTGTTACTCCTATAGTAATTCTCAGATATTTGATTTCACAGGATTAAATTCTGCTTTCATCCTGCTCTTTCATTGTTCATGTTTCCTCTGTGGATGTTAATATTGGTACAAAGTATGTCCTGTAGATCACTCCTATACACTTCCTCAGCACACCCCTGCTTCAAATTATACTTATCACACTTTTGAAAAAGGTCTATGCTTGCCTCCTTCACAGATTTCACCTCTGTTTCCTCCACTTTGCTCTATCACACTCCCCAGATATTTAAAGCTTTCCACTTCTTCAACTGCTCCCCTCCTACTGTCACACCAGTCGTGCGCCTGTCTCTCTCTTCCTCGTTGTAATCACCATCTCTCTCTTCCTTATATTAAACACCATTTCATATGCCTCCACCATGCTTCGTCCCAAGCATCAAACTGCTCCATGCCAGGCCTCCACCGTGGTTCGGATCCCACGTTAAACTGTAGGTCCTCCATTTTATCTCACAATCACCCTACCATCACACATTAGTGTAAGTGCGTATAACCAGAACGGGTAGTAAGACGCGGTGGTAATAGTAAAAATAATAATAATAATGACTATTCTTTCTTAATTTAATCCATCACTACAATGAACAGTAGCGGTGAAAGCGCACTTCCTTGTTACAGGCCATTTCTAAACTCAAACCCCTCTGCCCAACAATGCAGCTGATAAATTAATTGGTCTCATGTAATCCTCACCTTCACGGCCAACTCTTGGGTTTTTCATTTCCGCACTTGTTGGAATAAATGCTCTCCATATTCCCTCCTCTGAATGACAACCAGCCAAGTCTCCCATTACACTCATCACACCACCTCCAATGTTCCTGGAAACACCCTATAAATTACACACGAGGAATACATTCTGTGGCATCAGTTGGTTCTTTTATAATTGAACATTCTTTGAATAGTGCCGATAATATGCTCCGTCCCCTGCTAATATAACTTTGTAAGGAGGTAGACTCTCGAGACATTCAATGCAACTAACAACCCTAGACAGTAAATTCTATTTTCTCAAACCTGAATCCTAGAAAACATAAGCTTAAGTGTTTAAACGTTTCCATATTGGTATGATCCATTGTCCCCTTAAATTCTGTTTATTTTTTTCCCACAAGTGTTAACTTAAGGGTTTGGGACTGGTTGTCAGATTTGTACTATAAATTATGTTAGGCTAAACCAAGTTAGTAATAACTCCAAAATTATAGTTTTGATTCCAAATTTAAAAACAAAAAACCACGTGTTTTGAATCCTTGAATCTCAACTATTCTTAAGGATTTGAGAGATTAAACGAACCTATCTCTAACGATAAACTTAATCTCATTGCAGTGTACTGTGCGCCAACCTTGGGAAGCCCCCCCTCACGTACCAGAAAATGCTGAGTGTGTTAGACAGCTTGGGGCCTCCAGTGTGTCCCGTGGCAACACCTAAAGACCTTCCCCAAGCTTGCCTGCCCTCTAGATGCGCCCCTGGGGACAACACACTGATTGTGCCGACCTTGGAGGAGCTTGGTGTAGAAGGGACCAGCTGGGACCTTGCCTGTTCCCCGGGGGAGAGACCCATGCTCTGCAACGCATGAGAGATTGTCTCAAAAACAAGGTCAGTGAAATAACTCCTATCAAAACCTCTTTTCTCTCACGTATCTTTTATTTAAGCTTACCTTCTTTCATACGAACCTTAAATAGGTAAAAGAGGCTCTCCCTAAAATATATCCCTATATATTCACATCCAGCAGAAATGCGAGTAATGGAGGAACCCGCTTCGGTGACCGTGTGATCTAAAACATTACTTTTGTGTTGAACTAGACTGCCGAAGACGAGAAGATCGGAGTTTGATCCCGGTTGGGACTGAGGGCCGTTTTTACCTAAATGGTTTTCCACTCTCCCTTCACACAATTGGGACCTTCTTAATCCCTAACCCATTAGTACAATTAGTACTTAGGCGTATAACCTGAACGAATAGTAAAACGCGGTGCCAAAAAAAAGTATGAAGGAGCAGGATGGAAGCAGAAGTCAAGCCTGTGAAATGAAACTTCCGAGAACTACTACGGGAGTGATAATAATGAATAAAATGAGAGTGAAAGAGGAATAAGTGCAGGACAGGAGAGAGAAGGCATGACTAAGGTGGTATGGCCATGGAGGAGAAAGGAGGAGTAGAACATATTACAGGGGGATGGGAGGGGAGGTAGGAAGCCAAGATGAAGACCAAGGGACAGTTGGTTGAAGTGAGTGTGGAGGAGGAGGAGAGGTGGTTGGAGGGAAGGAAGTGACAGAGAGGCTTGTGTTACAAACAGACCCGGCCAGTGGCTGATCATGATTATCATCCAATTTGCCCATTTTCTTTCTTCCTCATCATTTCATCATGACATTATGTTTCCAGCCTGTTGACAGGTGAGTTTGAAGTAGATCTGAGAAAAGTACAGAGAGTAAAGTATCTTGTAAGCGTGATTGAGGCAAAGAGTCAGCGTAGAGAGGATTAATGAGAAGAGGAGAGCAGGGAGAGTTGTTCTATAGGTGTGTAAGATACCTCTATGGAGAGTTGTTCTATAGGTGTGTAGAGACCTGCTATGGAGAGTTGTTCTATAGGTGTGTAAGATACCCTTCTATGGAGAGTTGTTCTATAGGTGTGTAAGAGACCTGCTATGGAGAGTTGTTCTATAGGTGTGTAAATGATACCTTGCTATGGAGATGTTGTTCTATAAGGTGTGTAAGAGACCTGCTATGGAGAAGAGTAAGTGCCTATGAGAACTGTAGGAGAGTGGGTTTATAGGTGTGTAAGAGAAGTGTAAGGGAAGAAGATGGGATGGTGTGGGCATGAATTAAGGAAGGAAAGGGATATTAAGGGAGTGCACTAAGATAGTAGAGAAAAGACCATAATGAGCGAATAAATAAAGGAAATTGGGTGAGCAGAAATGGCGGAAAAAAGGCAAGAATGGCGAAGAGAGTGGAGTGAGGGAGAATGGTGTAAGGACACAAGCTGGAAACATCATGATGATACATTTCTTTTATCTTCCATTGTAAAATATATAGCAAGTTTTATGTATAAGGTCATGTTTATGACATTCATTCTAAATTAAATATAAACTGTATCGTCCTACGCGAAATTAAAAATGGTTAATATGTTCACTAGTTTAGTGCGTGGACAGGCCGGCGGGCACAGACTCCACGCTTGCCAACTCCTGCCGTCATGCTCTAGTAAACACTAAGTAGTTGTTTCTTTTATCCTTAGACAAAGAGCTTGGGGGTAGTGGAAAAGAACCAGCACAGGTGATACGGACAGGAGATATGACTGGAGGGATGCGATGAGGGTATGTGTGTTAAGTTATCAAGGTCAACAAGCTTTGTGAGCAACAGACCCTGGAGAGGGGGATTGAAGGGGTGCCAAAACTAGTGAGAGTGCAGGGGTGTCAAAGTAAAATACATATAGTAGTGATTAACTAAGATACATATACAGTGGAGCGTCGTTAATCCGGAACGATCGGGACCAGGACCCATCCGGATTACTGAATTGTCCGGATTTTCAAATGTGCTTTTACTAACTGTATACATACGTAATGTATTGATAGAGGATACATGACGCTCGGGAGTCTACTGTATTGTAAAATAGAGGCTGAAGGCTTCGAAAAATACAGTACACAAAATACTTTAATAAAGTATATTGAATAAGAACATGTACATTATGTAATTTAGATTAGTAGCTCTACAATACTTTTTAGAAAAAAAACAACACAAGAATCTACAGTAATTAATGGAAACTTACTGGGTAAAAAAGTCCTTAATGGTTTTTTGTACAAGACTTGACCTGCTCTCACCGCCGATCCGGATTTGCGACGCTCCGGATTTTTGACGTCCGGATTTCCGACGCTCTACTGTACTTAATTCATTTTATTTATCAGTTAATATTTTTGAAATCGATTATGTCATTTACTATTATTGTTTGGTTTCAAACAAAAGAAAAGTGGTGCCAAACGTCTCTATTAAAATAAACATTGAAAGAAGGATGGAAGGGCAAGGCCTACAAATTTACCAGAAATCTGTAGACCTCAAAGTTCACAACTAAAACACATAATTATATAATTTTCGGGGTACATCAGTTCCCTTCTTCGACAAAAGAGTAAAACACAGCATGGCCACTTAGTTGGTTTTTAGTAACGTTATTTAAATTATAGATAAGTGAAATTGTTAGTTTACTTTAAATAGCAATTCATAGAACACCAAAATATAAGTATTTAAACTAAAAACACTTAAACAAAAAATATAATCATGTGAATGTTGATTGTTTTTATAGAATCGGCAGAAATTGTTTTATTTTAATGAATTTGATTGGACAAAGTATTATGCTTTCTCATTGGATGGCACAACATCAGCTTAAAAGTATTTAGATGAAATTTTATTATTCCAGCTATGAGGGTTCCATTTTGAAACACCCAACACATCTTCCAACATAGATTGACAAGAGCATAATGAGAGTGTGTTATTGTTCCAGGCATGGGTGTGCAAGTTTGAAAAGCCCAACACGTCTCCTAACATAGATTGACAAGATCATAATGAGAGAGTGTTATTGTTCCAGCTATGAGTGTTCCATTTTGAAACACCCAACACATCTCCTAACATAGATTGACAAGATCATAATGAGAGAGTGTTATTGTTCCAGGCGTGGGTGTGCAAGTTTGAAAAGCAACGCCCAACACAGTCATGTCCCAACACCCAGATTGACAAGAGCATAATGAGAGTGTGTTATTGTTCCAGGCGTGGGTGTGCAAGTTTGAAACAGCCCAACACATCTCCCAACATAGATTGACAAGAGCATAATGAGAATGTGTTATTGTTCCAGGCGTGGGTGTGCAAGTTTGAAAAGCCCAACACGTCTCCCAACAGTCTAGAGCCCAGCACGACAGTACTTAGCCCGTATCTCAAGTTTGGCTGCCTCTCCGCCCGCACATTCTACCACCAGCTCAAACAGGTCAGATGGGATCTCCTTGCCGACACTTGACTGACAGGCACAATTAGATGAGCGCTATCATGCTTGACTCACTGGTACTCGATAGGCCAAGGTTTTGTCCCTCTAACAAATTATCTTTTTGCTTTGTCACCGCATTCGCTACTGTTCGGTTATTGCATGTGTACTAATATTCTATTGTGTTAGGGATGAAGAAGGCTGGATTTGAGGACGTATACCTGCATTTATGTGGAGAGAGAAAGAAAAAGCATTAAAAAACCACTTAGTACACACTAACAGGTTCGAACCCTGATCTCCCAATCATTGGCAGTCCAATCTTTTGCAAAAGTGACGCTTAAGGGGTGTTTAGACCATGCCTCTTTTATGCAACATGTTGAATGCAACTAAGGTGCACAGGAGATGCACATAGAGCATGCACCTGCGTATGCCTCAAAGTAGTTGCGCGCCTAGCCGCAAAGAGGCGCAATTGCTCCCCATAATATTTGGAGCACGTTACAACACTCTTGCCTTACATTCCCTTGAACATGTTGGAAGGTGGTGTTGCTGGTTTTGACGTGAATAGTCTTTAAATTTGCTACCATAGGGGGCAATCCAAAAAACCTAATGATAAGCAAAATCGGGGGATACAGTTTGTGTTGTAGTTTCGAGTCTTTCCTCTACATCCAAAATTAAATTATACCACTGGATAGCTAAAGGATCAAAGAATTCATTACGATAAGCGAGAACAGTGACGCATCGCGCGCGGTGGAGGGGGAAGCGCCGCCATTTTGAGGTTATTTTGCTGCGTATCGAGATTTGCAATTAGTATAACTTTTGACTCGGAGAAGCTACGATGTTCGTTTAAGTTTTAATTGTCAGCTGTCATCAAAAGCTATCGATTGTATATAAAACATTAGTTTAAAGTAGTGACAGTGAGTATAATAAGGTGTTAGAATAAAAAAATATTATATAAAAATACAGTTTGGCGTTGTAGTTTAAAAAATATAACCTGTTTACATAAACTATTCACGTACAACACACGGCCGTGTCCATGAAACAGCCACACTTATTTTTTATAGTTGCTGTGTAGTTGTTGTTTTTTAGTGATTGAATGGTTTGCCGAAAAAACAATTGAAATCAATGATTATCAGAGACATCCATTGTTGTGGTGGAAATCACCAACGAACGTGGTTCTAGAAACTGACTCATCCAGAACTCACGACGCTTCTGTTTCTTTCACGCCGAAAATGACGATAGCTGCAGCGACTTCAGCAGCAGGTATTTCTAAAGATGACTTCTCTAAGCACACTGACGCATAGCCTCAGTGTGCACAAAATGTTCAAGCATGAAATAAGGCATAAGTCTTAATGACACCTTAAGACCATTCGAACATCGGAGCAGGTCGTGTTAAAGTTACTGAATAAAATTATCAATTTCATGAATTATTTTTACATTTAAATTATTCTGATTAAAATCATAATGTAATTTTTTTAAATTAGACCAATTTGGAAAATTTAACATCTTAGGCTTATCATGTTTTCTAGGATTTGGATTCAGATTCAAAGATTCAAGATTTGTAGGTGGATTTGACGCAATTATAAATTTTACTTATAATTTCAGTGTTAGTAAACACCTATAAAACTGGGAAAATATAGGACATTGACAAATAAAACTAGTAAAAATACTGGAATATATGTTAATTTGGTACACTAAGTGGAAGCTTTAAATACATTTTTATAGAAGAAAAGTGAACTAAAGACTTTTCTTTAAAACATCCATTACTGCTTACAACTTGTGACCTGGGTCATTATTTTATTCAAGCTATATCTTTTCCACTACCGGCTTGGCTCTGTCATAGCTTCATATGCCTTATAATATAACTTAAAACTAGGACAGGCACAACATCCAGTCCTCAGATGTTAATTTATCACTCTGAAAGGATAAACCCACATTTCACCAATGATAAAAATTTTCGGCCATGCCGAGAATTGAATCTGGGACACTTAGCTCAGTAGACAAACACGCTACCAACAGAGCTAAGGTGTCGGACGAACTAAAGAATTAAGGGTACTTATTCTTACACATGTCTTATCCTCCCTTTTGAAACATTGGGTTGCAGAACGACTCCATATATTTCTTCATCAAACTAAAATCATTCCGCCATTATCACCAATTACATAACTTCACCCTAGCCACTTTATTGAAAAATGAAATTTAAATCTAAGTTTTTAGGAAAAAATGGAAATTTGATCTGGAAAATACAGAGAATTTTACAGTTAAAAATTAGTGGCGGCCCTGAATATCCTTAGATGTGCTATCTCCTGCAAAAATGTTGCCGAGATGTTACAAGATTGTTGGTTGTTCTCAGACAATCGGTAATGCCTCTCACTCGAAGCCGCCTGTGTCTCTGATTGGCCAGCTGATGTGGCGAGAGTTCTACTACGTTGTCGCCGCCGGGACCCCTAATTTTGACAAGATGGCGGGTAACCCTGTTTGCTGTCAGGTACCATGGGACACCAACCCAAAATATCTGGAGGCCTGGACAAAGGTAATCTATTGTGTTTAAAGGTCACAGTCATCTTGTAAATATAAATATAGACTCAAATGGTTATGGTACATTTGGCTATATATGGAAGAAGGCACAGGAAAGATGGATAGAAACGTATAAAAGGGAACTAACACACTTTGTTTAAGGTGTGGTAGAAGGGAGCGCAAGTTTTTTTTACAGTTTTTATAGAATATAATTTTTTTTGCAAAAATAAATTGAATATATCTCCAGTAACAACATAGAGTTTAGTTTTCTGCACATGTTAATATCAACAGATCTTGAATATCTGTCAAGGGTGTCCTGGAATTTTGTCAAAACTTTTTAAATAAAGAGAAAAAGTTTTGACGAAATTCCAGGACACCCTTGACAGATATTCAAGATCTGTTGATATTAACATGTGCAGAAAACTAAACTCTATGTTGTTATTGGAGATATATTCGATTTATTTTGACCAAAAAAATGTAATGCTATAAAAACTAAAATTAATCGCGCTCCCTTCTGCTGCACCTTAAGGTATAAAAGTGTTTGTTTAATGAGAAGGTACACTGACTAAATTATTTTATAATAATATAAATGGATACAAATTAAGAAAAAGGAATAATAAACTAATAAATGTAAATTTAATGACGAAAGACCACAGAGGGAAAGAGGAGAAATGTGGGAAGTACCCAATGTACAAAGGTCACTTTTTCCTTTCTTCTGTCTCCTATAGTAGAAGTTGTCACCAGCCGATATCCTGGGTCACTTTTTAATTGAAAGCCGAATATTTTCCACTACCGGCTTGCTAGGCCTGTCGGAGTTTCATATGGCTTATAATTTAACTTAAGACTAGAACATGCACAACATCCAGTCCCTGGCCATTAATTTATCAATCTGAAATGGTAAACTCACATTTCAACGATAACATTTTCAGCCATGTCAGGGATCGAACCCAAGACCCTTAACTCAGTAGACAATTATGTTACCGACTGAGCTAAGGTGTTAGATACAAATTATTTCCGACCACTTTAAATATATTTTGATAATCAGTTAAGTTATAGTTGAAATATTACACTTGTGATTTCAAATGTTAAGAAAATCATGTTTTCTCGGAAGTGCTGATGCACTTCTTGTATTGAGTTACAAGAAGTATAATAGGAGCTCAATAAGGTGGATGGATGTGTTTCAGGGCCAAACGGGGTACCCCTTCATTGACTCAATCATGACACAGCTGAGACGGGAGGGGTGGATCCACCACCTTGCTCGTCACGCTGTGGCCTGCTTCCTGACTCGAGGGGACCTGTGGATCTCCTGGGAAGAAGGTCAGAAGGTGAGACACAAGAAACAACTAGGACTCCATCCAGCATAGGACACAACTTGGGGATATAAACCCTAGAAAATGGTTCATTTTACTTTTTCATTACTTCATCATATCATGTAACTTAATTACATTGTTCCTGTATCTAATGGGACCAGATTATAATAACTGTGAGTTTGTTCATTTGCTCTTTTAAATATAATTTCACTATTACTAGAGATAGCTTTGTGGTAGATAAATGAATTGATTTTTTTACTTAATAATTGTAAAAAAATATGGTAAATTATCATTTTAACATTTAAAATATTTGACTTTGGTCACAAATGCAATTGGAACTCTTTTTTTCTGGTGATTTCAGGCAAAAAAAAAGAGGCAAAGCACAATGCCTTCTGCTGTTTAGTAAAAATATTTATTATTCTAATACTTTTAAATCTTATTAAAATCAACATAAATGGCCATAATTCGCATACAAAAGGTCAAGTAAGTCAACTTCCTCAAAAGATCCAAATTTATTTTATTTCGCTTGTGTAAAATACATTTAAAAAAGCTACAATGAACTTTAAAACTATTTTGAAATTAGGTTTTTAGTAAAAGTATGTAAAAACATGTCTCACGATTTTTCAGGGTCTTTTTCTTTTTGACAACACCTAGAGTTTTTTTTATAAAAGCGCCCTTATCTGACAACTAGAAAAGCTATTAGATTTACGTTCACATATTAATACATCAAGTCATGTGAACTTTAGCTGTCACTTCTGATAAATAATATCAATACCTATAAAATATCATTGTTGGCCACAGATATATGTTTTTTTTATTTAATGGTGATGGTAGATGATGTAAATGATATCCAGGGCTATCCAATTGTCGGGTCACATTCGGCCTGCCAAGCTCCACAGATTGGCCCACAGATTGTAAGTCCAACTATTGTATCACTAGATACGTGTCGTATAGTTCAGACGGAATGTAGAGGTGCCTGACCTTGAACGGCAAGAGAGATCTTCAGTCTCTTATCAGTGGTGGGGGAAGCTGCAAGCCGATGTTACTCGGTCCTTGGCGCCACCAACATCGTGTGTTTGCAAGGGAGTGTGAGCTTAGCCTCCAGCGGCGTGCGTCACCCAATCTAGACCCGGTATCTTTTCCTCCAAGCGCCACCATGTAACAGCTGAGCTATTTAACATATTCTTGCTTTTGACCTTGAACAATGCAGGGTGGCTGAGTGTGACACATCTCTTTTCTCCTCCACCCAACAGCAGCCGGTGTCTCGCCAGTTGATAATTGCCTGGATTATTGTTCGTGCATTATTTATAGTAAAAGTGAAGTGCTTTGCTCGCAATTAGTCTTATTGTATTTTCCCCATTAATGGTATAAATTTTAATAATGTTTATTTATGTTTAAATGATTTTGAACTGATATAATTTGTCATATTTACTAGGCCTAGTTCTATTCTAACTTTTACATTTTTTTAAAAATTTTGCTAAAATATATCAATAATATATCTAGATCAAATTATGTTTTACTCCCTCTCCCACCCCCATTTTAAATTACAAAAGTATAATCTAATAGCATTCCAAATTACTGTCAGATTGAATTAAATGTCTGGCCCGCCAAATATAATGATTTTTGTAGTGGCCCTCTTTCATAATTAATTGAATAGCCCTGATGTAGATGTTGTAGCATCATAAGTAAACTATTTGTATCATTACAAACCACACAGTGTTTCTACTTTAAGGTATATTTGTAACACACAATTCACATTTTTAGCACATTATGTAACAGGTATTTGAGGAACTACTACTCGACGCGGACTGGGCGCTTAATGCCGGCAACTGGATGTGGTTGTCAGCGTCTGCGTTCTTCCATCAGTTCTTCAGGGTGTACAGCCCTGTGGCGTTTGGCAAGAAGACTGACAAGTTTGGAGACTATATCAAGTGAGTCTGATGAATGTTGTTTGGTTTCTTAACTACCAGATGATTCTGTTGTGAGCCAGCAACTGCCTGTTGAGGACTTCACCTTAGATACAATCACAGGGAACTATGGCTTGTTGTGCGAATACTAGAAAATTCGAGTTCAAGTCGAGTTTTAGTAGCTGCTCAAACTAGACTCTGAGATTATTTTACAAAACTAAAAAAAAAATTGAGTACTTGGAATTTCTAGTTTGTCTAATTTTATTCAATTTTTAGATATGTCATAGCAAATAGAGTTGCTCAATATTTCCTTCTGTATAGTTTAAAAAAAATTGTATGGATATATTAAATTTATCTTTTATATTTGGAAGACAGTACTGTAAAGGTGGATAGAAAACATATTAAGGATGGGTGAAGCATTGAAACTTTTGACTTGGCTTCAAAACAAACATTAGCTTCAACATCACTTTGAAACAAATTCTGGCTTTTAAGCTTCGCCAGTAAAAACATAGTCAGCTAAAACACTCAATTTATGTTCAATTATAACCATTTAGAGCTGTTTTGTACATTACAAATTACTATTCATATGGAAAAGATCTGAAGAAATTGAATTGCATGTTCTGATAATAATTTGATTTGTTAAAGTAACATGAAATATCACAAACAATTGTGCAATAAAACATTTTACAAGTAATTTTAGTGCATAAAGTAATATGAATAACCACAATATAAAATTTTTTCAATCATAAAACAAATAAAAGAAAATATTTGAACTTGATTCAGTTTTAAGAATATTTCATATATTCGATTCGAATTTGCTTCGAATTGAAAAAAATGGACTTCACACACCCCTAGAATGAACACAATGTGACCTTTACAATGAAAAGAAAAACACAATTCATGCTCTATATATTGCTGTGGTAGAGATTGAGTTTCTTCAAGAAGCAGCCATTACTTCTTTGTCCAAGGGCAGTGATGTAAAGTGTGAACGGTGTTATCCTTTTTATTGTCTTTGTTCCTTTGTTTCTATCCAAATTTCATGTCTTCTTCGAAATATAATACAATTAACTCATAAAGTGAAAAGAAGTTTTTCTTATAGAATTGTATTAAATTTATTTAAAAATTTGAATTTGTGTGATTATAAATATTTTACTCGCTTTCCCAGCAGTCACGGGAAATAGATGTGTGACAGTCGCACCAACTTGGCTTTTATCATAAATGATACAAAGGCATTAATGATTCAGAATAAGTTAACCACAAATAAGTATTTCAACATATAAACTAAATTAATAAATGTAATATTCACATTTTACATGTCACGTTGGTAGGATACATAGCTACCTGATGCCAGAACACAAGACATTATAATCCTGGGTTCACTAATATTAAACACACAGTTGGCAGTTTGCACCCAGTCACTCGACTTAGGAGAGTCGTGCCGACAAGAGGGTACTCTCCCGCCTCGGGCCATAAGTTGGAGGAGACGACCTGTTGGTGGCCTTGCGGGAAGAAAGGCAATTTGTTGTTGTAGCAATAAACAACCCTGAAAGCACTCAAGTATCATTTGTGTCTTTCCTTGATAATCTCTGCAGCTGATCAGTGCGGAAGCACAAAGATAGGCTGAGGGGGTTCGTCGAACCAGGTGTTGCACCTGGGACCCTGCAGTCCAGGGGTTGGGTACACTTAAAGAGAGACAATGAAGGATAAGAAATATTCCATGCCTTCTATGTATAATTTAGTGTAGCTCAAAGACTGAAAAGAGATTTTCCTGAAATATTTGTCCTTTGTATTATTTTTCATGTCATATTCTTTATGAATTCCTCTCCCTCATTTTTGTAATTTTTTGTTTCCTCTTTTAGGAAGTTTTGTTGAGCGTTTCACACTCCTCCCTGATGAGTTCTGATAGAATGAAACCTAGGTTGGGGGATTGAGCGGTGACAATCAATTTTATTAAGAGTCCGCCATTAACTCTTTGTCTAATGGCAGTAATGTTAAGTGTGAATTGTGTTCTTCTTTTTATTGCAAAAACCATCTTGTATTCATTCCCTGTTATGTGTGTATATGCATCTTTCTTGTAACTACTTCCAAATATAACCAAACTTACCTCAAAAAGCAAAAAGTTGATTATTCCTTAAAGAGATGAATAATAAATAATAATTTGTCAATGACACTTACTCCGACTGGACTTGGGTCCAAAATCAAAATTCATGATGAACAGGGAAATTCACCATCGTACAGTCAACGTTTTAGTTTTTTTACTCACAAATTAATAATCAAGCATGAAAAAAAAAATTACCCTCATTTTTAAACCCGAGAAGTTTAGAGCTCAGCTATATTCCTTGTCAACAGGAAATACTTGCCCGTACTTAGGAAGATGCCACCAGAGTATATCTACGAGCCGTGGAAGGCCCCTCTGTCCGTCCAGCAAAAGGCAGGATGCGTCGTTGGTACAGATTATCCTCGCAGGATAGTTTTACACGAAGATGTTTACAAGAAGAATATCGCCAGGATGTCGCAGGCCTACAAGGATAACAAGACAGGTCAGGATACATCAACATCACACAATAAACAGATAAACTGTTGGCGCTTATCATGGTTGGCTTAGTGCCTGCTACGGTCCATTTTTTTCCATTTATTTTGGGAAGAATCTTAACATTTAGTTATTATTTGTATTTTATTTTATTCCATAACATTTATATTTCCTCCTATATTCATATTTTTTCCCTAGATTTGGATCCGTAAAATAGTGGATTCGACCTAACTCTAGGATTTACTAATTCAAATTTTGTAAAAAATTAACATAGGAGAAAATATAAAACTAAATGTTCCGATTTTTTTTTGTTTGTCTTCATCATTCAAAACTTGAAAAAAATATTTCTAACAACGCATGCTTGGTGTCCCAGCAGGTACTACCGACTCATCACTGCTATCACTTTTGTAGCAAGCTGGTGGAGAGGGAGGGGTATCTGGTAGCTCAAATACTATTAAGTAAACTGTGTGTGTGTGTGTGTGTGTGTGTGTGTGCGCGCGCGTGCGTGTGCGCGTGCGTGCGTGTGTGTGTGTGTGTAAAGATAGGGGTATCTTTACATGGTTAACTACAAGGTCAACGACTTGTGAGCAAACAGTTATCTGAACAATGATTGAAGTTTATCTTTAGTCTGAAATGGTTTCTGCACCCCAATTGCCTCAGCCTACTCAAAAAGATAACTCATTTTAGCTGACAATTGGTACAAAATATTAATAAATAAATATTATTAGGACAATTCTGGGCAGCATGACCCAAATAAACGTTGCGCCTATAAATTTTCAATGTTTATCAGTTTTTCTGATCTCATTCACCACCTAGCTCACAGTTGAAATAGCATTATAAATAAACTTCGTAACTCCACAAGGAACAATCTCTATTATCCTAATATATCACACTAGTTACAGACTAAAAGGTATTAATTCAATGAAAGGAATGCTTTACGAACAAATATGGTAAACAGAAAGTCGCAACTATGACTAGGTTTTGTTTTTTAAGTAATATAATAATTTGTTATAGTTAGGGATAGGCGGGAACTTCTTTTTTATTTCGGGATGGGAGATGAGTCAAAATATCAAGACTCGGGACGGGAAATTTTAAAATTTTGCTTTAGAAAAATTTTAGATTAAAAATATATATGGATTTCTAAACTAATACGGTAAGACTTTTAAAAGTTATAATATTACTAAAACCTGCTTCGGTGGCTGCATGGTCTAAGGCATCACTCTTGCAATAGATTAGACTGCCGTTGACGGGGAGATTGTAGTTCGATCCTGGCCGGGTGTACTAAGGGTGGTTTCTCCTAAATGGTTTCCCACTATCCACGCAAATGTGGGTACACCGCCTCTAAACTCAATCTTTCTCATTCATAGCACAATAGTCACTAGTAAATAGGCGTATAACTGAAATGGGTTTTAAGACGCAGTCTTGAAAAAAAATTGCTAGAGGTAATCTAAATATTAAAAATAAAATAAAGAGAGGTTTGCGAATAGCATTTCTTATCAAATCAAATAACATTTTGAATTGATATCAAATAATACAAATCAAATAGTTGGTTTTAATAAATTTTGTATGGAAATTACTAGTTAATTTCTTTTAAAAATCATGTTTTATATTTAATTGTTTGCAGAGCGCAAAAAATACTAGAAAACATAATGTTTGGCACCTCTTCAATGTGCTCTGAGTATAAAACTGTAAAATATTATTTAAGTTTGAAACCTCGTAAAACTTAGGTTTATTAAACCCCCTTAAATGTTATCTAAGTTCTATTACACCTTAAAGGTGCTTGTTTAACACCCCTTATACTCTACCCGACTGGTTTGCTAACAACAGACAACGCTGATCTCTCATAAATGGTTGACCTTGACAAGCTACTTCCTTCCCCCCTTCCTTTCATTTCCACACCCCAAAAATAGTATAATATATCTCTGTCCCTCTATAAATCTTTCAAGCTCTTTCACTTTCTAAACAAAATAACTGTTGATAGAGAGCACAATAAACCATGCATCCCCAACTTGTTTGTATCTCTACAAGGGTAAAATAACCCCCTCCCCATCCAGCCACCAAGTTTGATAAATAATAAAGAAGAAGACTGTCTATCAGAGAGATTAACCCTTTCACTGTCATGTATATTTTGCATATACAAGCCCACTCTGTCGGGTTTTTTTTTAACTGAAAAAAGCAATTTTTGGAAAAACGGTTGTGTTATCAATATTTTAAGCAAAATGTAATTAAAATTATGTAAAAAACATCCCTCATCCAAAAAATAATTTTCTGAGTCACTGTCCACTATGAATCCTTCAATTTCGTCATCCCGCAATGTTGTTTGATTTCCTCACCATGCCATCTTGACTGTAGTGAGTGAGCTCAAGAAAGTAGATATTTCACTCGTAAATATAAACTAAAAATTATAGATGAACCTTGGAACCAGTGCAGTATTTTTTCTTTACAACATCTTTGCACTTTAGCGCGCGCAATTCAATTAGCTCTAAGGCTCCACATATATGTACGGGTTTGACAAAGTGAGCCCTGCACAAAAACGTATATTTACGGGTTTGACAACACCGGCATGTGTCACACAACGTTATTACGGTTTGACAGTGAAAGGTTAATAGTGATGAGTCAGCAGTAACTGCTAGAACATGAGCGCCGCCTCGCAGCACGCCCTTTGTTTTATTTACCGCCGGAACTTTCGGGGAAAGGGTCATTCCCGCTCGACCAACGGGAATTGATAAATTCCCGACCTTTTCCCGAGGGTTAGGGATCCTCGGCCCCCCCTAGTTATAATCATAACAATTTCATATAGCAAGGTAAACAAAAGATTCCAAGGAAGTTGAAGTTAAGTGAAAGAGGTACCTCCCAATATAGTAGAGTAAATATAAATGAAATTGCAACTAAGTGCAAATAAAAAAATCATCACAATAATCCATATGCCGGGAAAGGCTGGCAGGGCGTTGTTTTACAACTAATTGTCCAGAAGCTTGGAACAAAACATCATAATAACCTGAACATTCAAAACAAAACAAAAAAACACCTCAATACCATATAAACTAAGGGAAGAACCGTTACATACATGCACGTCGTCTTCAATCAATATAGAAAAAATACGAAAACTAAAAATACAATAAATGACTAACGCTAGGGTCGCACCAGCCAAGCGAGCCTTCCGCTAAATTAATACAAAATTTAAACATACATCCTAAGGGGACTTTTTGGCCTTTTTGATGCATAACTATTGCAACAGAGGACCAACTCTGTTCGATAAATACCTTTCCATGAAACTCTAAAACAAAAGGTCATAGCAGGCTTCACAAAACATGAAGTCGCCTTACTTCTTAACTAATCCTAGTTATATCCACCCACATCGAGTTAAATAGATTAAGATATATATATAATATATATATATTAATACCAGAAAGGACCTTCAGTCCACAAATAACAGAATTACTAAAAATAAATGAAGTTACTGGTAATTAGTTTGTTTCTTTATTAGCTATCCTAAACCCTGGACAAGAAACAACCATAATCCTCATTTAATAACAAGGCAACAAATAGTCACCACAAACACTATCCTCATTTGAAACATACCAATTCACAGCCATCCTAATCTCAAATAACTTTCTGGTAAACTATCCATTTAACACGGAATATAAATAGTAGCCTAGGGCTCACACAAAATAAATTAAGTGTTCTGTATGTATATAAACCTCTTGAGAACAAGGAGTGTTACATTTTTATAGACTGAAGAGAATTCTGACAATATTTTAAAACCAAAATGTGAAATTTGCTTTTATGACAAGTACGTCCTCCTTCAAAGTGATTTGCCTTCCGAGAGTTCTTTCGCCACATATCGAGTGTTGTATAACTTTTCTTACAGGGGAAGAGGTAGACTCGCGCGGTACTATTACATAGTTCAACCCATCAATGTTATTTTTTATTCTTGGAGATAGCTGCACATGCGCAAACCTCCCCTGAATTACACTTTATTTGGGGTTAAAGAGAAGAAATGCCTCTCTCTCTTTTTCACTTTTTTTAAATGTTGATGCCAAGTGTTCTACCGAGGCCTATTCGACATGATGTTTGTCACGTTGTTTAAGGGTGGTGATGGTGTGTAGGGCGTTGTACCGTTCCACACGATACATTTCTAAAGTGTCATTTTTGTGATTTCCCTTTCCAGAGCTTAGTATTTTGACTCATTTCCTGTTCTATTCCTGTCCATTCCCGTCTAGTAATAATAACCAAGGAAATATTTATTATAAATTTCATAAATAAAATTAATACATATATTTATGGAATAGTACATCATGCTGGCTAAGACCAAACTTAAGTTTGATAAAACGGATATTATTCAGGATATTGCTAAATGCACAAGATGCCCCAAGTTTTTATTTGTTCAGTTTCTACCCTTAAATACACAAGAAAGGAAGAAGATGTCACCTTTTGCATTAAATTCTTCCCGCATTTTTTCCTCTTTCTTTAGGCTACCCATTTTTCACTCACTTTTCACATAAGCAATGATATGTGGGTGTCAAATTACTTATAATGTGTGTTCATCCCCAAAGTTTGACGTCAGTCATAGGCTCATGAATATGTCCAAGTAATAGAACATCACTATCACATACTTAATTTTACTTTACATTCATTACTGTTTCCATTCTGTGGCTTGGATCAGTGTTTCATTCAAGCCATATATTTTCCACTACCGGCTTGCTAGGCCTGTCGTAACTTTATATGCCTTATAATATAACTTAAGACTAGGACAGGCACAACATCCAGTCCCCAGCCGTTAATTCGTCATCGTGAAAGGGTAAACCCACATTTCACCAATGATAAATTTTTTGGCCATGCTGGGAATCGAACTCGGGATCCTTAGTTCAGTGGACTGATTGATATTCTATTGATTGACCAAAAGTGTCACATACTTACTGTTGATATCCAAGGTGCAAGGGTGGAATCAACAATAAAACACATGTTTACTCACAATTGCTTGTATGTTTGTTGTTCTGTGCAGACTCGGGAGTAGCCAGCAAGAGACCAGCTGATAAGACGACAGCAAGGACCAAGACAAAGAAATGACACTTTTTGTTTGGTCCAAACTTGGAAATACACCCATATTTTCAGGGAATAACTTATTGCTTAGTGATATTTTTCTCTCACAATTTTCCAAAAGTCTTCTACTCGCCAACTTTCTTCAACCAATTGAAGACACTCTCTCAATACTTTCTCAGCTATAGTCTGATTCAGATAGGGAGTCACTTCTTTTGATAGTTACAAGATTTACTAAACCTTGCAAGCCTACCAAAAAAAACACTTTGGGGGTCAAATGACCTAAGACAGCACTCTTGCAATAGATGGACAGCTTATGTGGCATTCAGGGTTTGAATCTCATTCGAGTGTATTAAAGATGGTTTTCCCTAAATTATTTTTCACTCAATCCACGCCACTATGGATACACTTCCTTTAAATTCAACCTTCCTCATTCATAATACATTATTGTAATTAGTTAATATGTGTAAAACCCGAACAGGTAGTATAGTAAGACACGTCAAGAAAAAACTTTGAAAAACAGTTTACTCCTAGAACCTAGAAGCTACCTGTGAACTGTAAGCTCAACTTTAAAAATGTGTTTTTCTTAGTGTTTTATCCAAATACTTACACTCTAGTATTATTCACCTAAGTGTGATGGCTATCCCTCCTAATTTAAACCATGACTTAGCCTAGTTCTCTATTACAAATAAAATTTACTAAAACAGTTTTATTATATCTATTAGTATTTATAATGATTTTTGTATGTTAACTTTTGACCACACTAAAGACGCCATGCGGCGTTAAAATATTGGAAGTGTTTGTAAATGTTTGTTAGTGTTTTTACTTTTATTTTTGAATAATTTTATACAAATATACTATTTTTATTTAACACATACATGCTTAAGGAATTTTATTTCAATATTTCCCCACCCTCTTCGTTAATTTCATGTGTATGTTCTTTATGTTAATCATTTCTATTTATATGTTCATCTCTATGTGACCTTTCATTATTTACCAAATTCCTTTGCTACCGTTTTTGTTTGCTCTTTTACCCGCCTCGATGGCTTAGTTGGCTAACGCTAGGCTTGCCAGATTTTTGAAATATTCAACCGGGACACCGGAAGGCCGAAATTTAAACATTTTATTTCTTACATGTTAATATTTATATATAAGTTACTTAAGTAAGAAGAAACACTTTTAATGAGGAGTAAAAATTTGAACTATATTTACATGTACTTTTCATTGGCTAGGACTTTTTTTAGAACGTCTTTTTTGGTTTTAATCTTGTTGTAAAAATCTTCACAAGCTAATCCGATATTAATTTTACATGTCATCAAGCCTTGAACCGTAGATTCCTTCATTAAACCCCTATCATCAGTCCATGCGTTGTTCATCAACGAAAATACTCTCTCAACTGGTGCTGATATCCCAGGTAATCAGAAGGCATACTCAACTATCTTGATAAGATTGGGGGCTTCTATGTGATTCTCCTTGAATTGACCAAACAGCCTGAGCCATTTTTCTTCACTTGAAATAATCACATCTCTGGTTGTCTCTTCTTGCTTCCACTGTTCCCAATTTGACTACAAATACTCCTTAGCAAGCACAAGTTCGTCAAACAGCTGATCATTGTTTATTTTCATATTGGGTACATCAAGACTGTTATTAATAATTTCAGCAGAAGTTTCGGCGTCTTCCCAATCAACAGCATTTGTTTTTGTCAGATTGACCCATAACAACTGTTTAACGTTTCCAAAACTATTCTCCTAGAGGTCCAAGTATGCAATGCATCTTTCATTAAAGCCATCAAATTCTTCTTTCACTCTGTTACGGACTTGCTCATATAGATTCCTGTAGATGTTCTTTGCGCCCATAGGGATAAAGTTTGAAGCCTTTCTTTCTGTCGGGTTTATTTTGAGATCTTTATGAGCTTCAGCAACCTCAAAATTATCTTTTTCCATTCCCAGGATGGCCTTGTTAAACAGTGCAAGCTGTCCGTGGACTAACAACAAGTAGAGCTCACCCATTGAATCAATAAACAACTTTTTTATTGTTGATGGGCACATTTCTTAGTCTAAAAAAAACTCTTTCAGACCTTCAAAAATCTGTAAAATTCTTTCCAGAGCAGGCATCATTGATAGAAACCGGGTGTTCCCGTGTTGAATGAGTTTACGGTACTGTATCTTGTCATATACACAAAATTCTTTTAGTTTAGTTACACGGACTGTGTATATGTGGAAGTATTTATAAATCTTCATCAGTAAGGCCTCAATATCGATTGGGAGACTGTCTACTGCAGTTTGCACACAGTTGTGCACAATGTGTGCTCCACATCCGATGCCATTGATTTCCCGTCCTAGGCTATTCTTGAGTCGATGGAAAACATTGTTTTCCCCTGCTCTTTTCACATCACCGAAGTTAGTGTTGCAGTTATCTACACAAAAGCCAACTACTTTGTTGTTCAAATCGTTTTGCAACAGGACAGAGCATAAGTGATTTGTAAGAATTTCAGATGTTTCACCCGCCACAGATTTGAAAGCTAACAACTTTACTTGCACACCTGAATTAGGATTAAAGTTGGCACAATTGGCACCAGTTTTATATTCTTTCTGTTTGATGCATCCATACTTACAGATACGTAGTTTGACTTGGTCAAGTCTTCTTTAAGCTCTTCTTGAGCTAAAGGAGTTATGACATTTAAAAATATTGCCTCACACTTAGTTTTCCGAGTGAGAATTTAGGTTCAAAAAACTTAGAAATTAGTTTTGATGAACAAGAAGTCGAATTGAAACTTAGGCTATGGTTTGCTGTGTGGTAAGCAAATGTCACCTCTTTCGCTGCTAAGTCTAAGTTATTGTCATTAGAACTCGCAGTCTTAAAAAAACTGGTCAGTTTTGATGAGCTAGCAGCACATGCTAAACTCTTTTGGTGTTTACTCGACTGCAAATGATCTTTTATATCGGATCGACCACCGTGAGCAACCGAAAACTCAGAATTACAATGTGAACATTTAACTCTATCATCTTGATGTTGATTACCAGTACCAGTACATACCTTCTTCAAAAAAGGGAATTCATTCTGTAAATCCTCAGTGAATTTACACGACCGTTTTGGCATTTTAACAGAGAACGCATAAACATTCACTTAACACATAAATAAAACAGCGCTAGCTCACTAACACAACAGTCACCGCCGACGGGGCCTGACAACTGACTAACTTATCTCAATCGCAAGCGGCTAGCGCTGAAGTGGGCGAGTCCAACGTTATTGCACACGAGGGGGTGTAGCGTGCAGCGAAATCTCTTCTGGCGCTAAAGCTACACCCTTAAGTGCCCAATATTGGACTCACCCGGAGAGCGGGATGGCGAGACAAGACGATACGATGACAATATTATTGGCAGACCATCACTCTTCCACAACTTTCACTTTTCATACAGTACAGTGAAATAAATGACAAATTATTTATCCTAAATAATCCTTCACAGTTAATTATTTTTAAACTTTTTGATCATCTATTACAAGAACTATAATAAAATTTAATTTTTACCGGGACGTAAAGTAAACCGGCCGGGACACCGGGACTTTGTCTGAAAACCGGGACTGTCCCGGTCAAACCGGGACGTCTGGCAAGCCTAGCTAACGCGCTAGTCGTGTTAAGCTCGACCGCCAAGGACGGTGAGATCGAGGTTCGAATCTCGGTCGGGTGAACTGGGGGTGGTTTTTCCTAAATGGTTTTCCACTCTCCCTCCAAGCAAATGCGGGTTCACTTCCTCTAAATTCATCCCTCCCAATTCCTAATCCATTAGCGTAATTAGTACTTAAGCGTATAACCCAAATGGGTAGTAAGACGCGGTGCTAAATATTATGTTTCCTCTTTTAGGAAGTAGTGTTCCACACTCCCTACTGACGAGTTTTCGAAAGAATGAAACTTAGTCTTCAAAAGGCAGCTGTTATCTTTTGTGCAGTAGCGACAATGTTAGGTGTGAATTGTGTTCCTCTTTTGGTTGTACTAGCCATGTGTTTTTTTTTTTATTTCTAGAGATGGGTCGAATCTGCTTTTTCTCGTTTACAAATCTTTATTTTATCTACAAACTTTATATCGTTTGAATGGAAAAATGACACCCGGCATGGGACAATTCCTGTGTCCTGGTGTCATTTTTCAATTTAAAGACTATGATATATTTAGATATGGCTATAACTGCAACTAGCGAATATATTAGCTTGGTTATTTAATACTACAAACTTTTCACATCTGGAGTGTATGTAGAAAAGAAAAGAAAAAAAAATGCCGCGGCCATGTGCATGAGAATATATGCTATTGAATATGCTTTGGTGTTTGTATCTGCAAGCCGATAGCGCCAAAGCGTATTCGAAATACCAAGAAACAAAGAGTTAGTGCTTAGCTTGCGTTTTCAAAACCAAAGAGATTGGGAACCTTTTGGCATTGAAAGGCTGCATATCTTCATCAATTTCCAGCCATTGGCCGGGTCTGTTTGGCCTATAAGCCTCTCAACCGACTCTCCTCTCCTCCACACTTCCCTTGCTATCCTCTCTTCTTCCATTCTCCTCGCATGGCTGTACCACCTTACTCATGACTTCTCTATATTATCTCATCACTTCACAAACTACTTATAAGGCTGCTGTCTTAATATATATACAACACATTTTGCCAAAATATGGTAGTGCCTGAATGGTAGATATAAAAGTATACTAATAAGAGCAGTTAATTTTTCAACATTATGCTTTAATTTTAATTTTAATTTTAATCAACTAAAAATGCCGTTTGAAGACATATAATTTACAAACGATGAAGAGAGATATTTGATAAAATATGCAAACAACCATATTAAACATCTCTATTATTATTAATGTGATCACATGTCCAATAAATGTAATGTGTGTTTTATTTAATCTCTGGTGATCTTCGCCTAGTAAATAAAGATCACTACCCCGCTTCTGTGGCTGCATGGTCTAAGGCGCTATTCTCGCAGTAGACTGACTGGGAGATTGAGGTTCGAATCTCTGTCGGGTGTACTGAGGGCAGTTTTCTGCTCTCCCTCCATGTAAACTTGAGTACACTTCCTCAAAATTCAACCTTCCTCATCACCAACACATTACAGTAGCCCCATGGCTTCTTTGGTGCTGACTGACAGTTCACAGCTGACTTTTGACAGTCAACATTTAGATATATACCTAAATTTTGACTGTCAGAAGTGACAACTGCTTAAGACATGTTTTTTGCAGATCATATGGTTTGGCGTAGGGATACATAATTTGGTCTGGTAGCTTTTCAAAGCTGTCAGCTGTGAGCTGTCAGTCAGCACCACAGAAGCTAAAACTGAGGTATAGCTTGAGTAGTACATAAGCGTTACTCGAATGAGTAGTAAGACATGCTTAGAAAACAAAAGAGGGTAATTAATTTTGAAAGAGAAATTAAATAAATGGTGGGGGAAAAAAACCTATCATAAAAATTACTTTTGACTTTTAAAGGCTTGACCTGCATTGGTGGGCATGCTGTCAGGTTTGTATGGTTTGCTTGCGACATCAGGGTTTGAGTTTCAGTCGAGTGTACAGGGGGATGTTTTTTTGTCCAAATTGAGATGTGGTGCCCATTCTGGGTCTACCCCTGGCTGTTGGCAATATCGGTCGATTTACTTTGGGTCAGATGAAAAGAGGAAAGATAAGCTTATTGGTAATATGCTCTCCCAAACTCTTTGGGCATGGAATATGTACATTATTTATTAGAGTTGAGTTGAATCCAAATCTCAAATCTTAATTTTGGAATAAATATGAATATAGTAGAATAATATAAAATGAAATGGTAACTAAATGTTAACATTATTTCTTATAAGTTATAATCCATTTATTATAACATTCATACATTCAGTTAAGTGTTAAATTACTGGTCTGGGGTCTGGTTGTTAAGTTCATCATATAATAAATGGTTCTGAATAACCAATAAGCAGTATTAGAGCTCTAAAACAAATCTCACTTAAAAAAATTATAAGAATTTAAGTTTTGAATCAGAAATTTTCCCAAATATCCTTGAGGATTTTAGGGGCAGGGCCCATCCTTAGTATTTATTAATAAGGATTTGGGATTAACAACATTAGAACTAAGAAAAAATGGTGCCAAAGCCTGTAATTAATAAACAGTGAAAGGAAGATAGAAGGCCTATTCGCCAGAAAACTGTAGGCTTCAAAGCTCACAATTAAAAACACAACAGAGTATTATACTACAGTAATTTACAGGAACATAAGACGACCTTAAGCAGAAGAGAATAAAACATTGACGGACTATGGCCAGAGGTTGATCACAGTTGCTCAGATTCTGCAGTAGCCTGTTCTTGAACAGACAAATTTTTTTGGTCTCAATTCAGAGTCTTGAATTCTAACCTCAATTTTTTAATTGAGTCATCCATGTATTTAACCTCACATTAAAAACATGTTGCCTTAAACCAGTGGTTCTTTAACTTTTGAAAGTCAAAAAACACTTTTGACGATAAGAAAAATTTGCGGAACACTTGTTTTCCAGGTGTCATTTTTCAATTTAAAGAATATGATATTCTATTGATTTAGAAGTCAACAGGCGTAGAGCAGTCTTCAGTTATTAGAATCATAGTAGCCAATATCACTGAGAACTGTTATGTGACATATTTCACCGGCGGAACACTTTGTAACTAGTTCACGGAACAAAAGTGTTCTAGGGAACACTGGTTAAAACCGCTGCCTTAAACCATGCAGTCACCGAAGCAGGTATCACTCTCACAACAGACTAAGCTGCCAATAACAAATAGATAAGGGTTCGAATCTCGATCGGATGAAGTAAGGGTGGATTATCCTTAAAAAAAAAAATCCTCTCCCTTCATGCAAATGTGGGTACCCTTTATATGAAACCTTAATCTCTAATACATTAGTGTAATTAGTCGAGACGGTTGAAACCACTATTTTAATGAATTCGAATCTCCAATTTAATTTGAATTTCATCTGAATTCTTGAATAAATTATGAACACTAGAGTAAATGTATATCCTATTATTATTATCACATCGCTCTTACTACCCGTTTGGGTTATACGCACTTACGTTAATGTGTGATGGTAGGGTGATTGTGAGATGAAATGGAGGACCTACAGTTTTAACGTGAATCCGAACCACGGTGGAGGCCTGGAATTCCACACATTCACAAGTTGTAATTAATACACGTCTTGTCAAGGTGAAGGAAGGGTTTGGCAATCAGATAAATCTCTGCCGGGACCGAGGATTGAACCCCAGACCTTCAGCACAGAAGTCTGACACCTTACCCCTAGACCACCAGGTCACCTTATGTATATAATAGAATAATAGTAAATACTAAAGGTTAAATCATTAGTCTGCGGCCTGGTTAAGTTTATACTATTATATTATTGGTTCTGACCCACCAATAAGCAGTATTAAGACCTGTAAACCAATTTCACTTGCAAAATAAAAAAAGTTTCGAGTTTGGTTGGAAGAACGGTTTAGAAAACTCAAAACATATTTCTTTGCTGCCAACATAGATTAACATTTTACTATATTGACAATGTTATTTTAAAAGTATTGATATTATATATCAAAAGTGACATCTGCATATAACATGACTTGATGTAAGAATATATTAAAAATTGTTTTAGTAACTTTAGTAAAGACCAGATACTGTTCTTTTTACCAAACTCAATGAATAGGATTGTATCCCTAATGGCTAGTAAGATGAGATGTTAAAAATAATAGATAAAAATGTTGATAGTAAAAAAAAAAGTTTTATTTGGGCAAGATCAATAGAACACAAACGTCATCTAGAGTGCATTTAAAATTTGGGAGTATTAAGTTGAAACGGAGGGGGGACAAACTAATAATGGCTATAATAGAAAACTACCCAATTTTGAATATTGATTGGCATTTGCTTTAGATTCCAAAATTTTCATTTAATGGGATTTGAACACTAAAAATCAAGGGATAGAAAATCATGTTTTATAGATCAATTCTTGATTATTTCGATGTCAATAATAAGTGAGGGTGTTGAAGGTATAAACAACAATAAAAACCACATACTTTTGAAAATGTGATTATATATTATTTTATTGCACATATATATATATGTATAAATTTAAATATAAAAATAAATTACACAATAAATTATTGTTTGACATATAACTAGAAAAAACATTTTATTGATCTTCAAGACCCCACAGCCTTCACACAGTAAAATGTGCAAAACAAACACTTTATAATATAATATATATATTAGTGAATAAAACAAAATGTCACAGTGTGTGATCAGCTTTCATACTTTTAAGTGATTGGATATTTGATATTTGAACTTATCAGTGTCATAATCATCCTTCCAAGGACAACGGGTTCCTAACTTGAACCTCAAATAGGCAATTGCTACCACTTTGATTCAAAATATATTTATTTATAGTAAAAAAGATTCAGGTTGTTCCTAAATCTCTGAGTCGGTATAGAAATAAAGCCATCTATCTTGAATAGGGTTCGCTGACTACAATCTCAATCCGCTACACTGAGTATTTTTCCATTACCATACCAGACAAATGTCGGTGAATATCCTTTAACTCAACCTCTTTCTGATTATGTTAATAATATTAACGTTAGTGTTGGAAATAAGTTTAATCTACTATTTTACAAATTCTAAATCAAAATTTTAGAAAATGACAAGCTGGACCCAAGAATTGAAACTGGGACCTTTGGAACACAGCCATCCTAGTTCGTCTCTTATACCGAGCCTCCTTTCACTATTTGTCCTGGGTTTTATTCCTGTGTCCAAGTTGTCATTTTTCACATACTTCGGTTGTATTACATTCAGCCATCACGACTGATCTTGTGGACAATCATCATGTATTAGTTTGTGATACACATGAATTAAAATATAGATTTAAATTTTAAATGTGTTGCGACACTAAGATGATCATTTTATCAACAATGCCGAAATATTACTTAATTTGTGTTTAAATGTGTATCTGACTACTTCTTCTATAAAAGACAGAAGAAAGGAAGATGTCACCTTTGTGCTTTGGATTCTTACCACATTTTCCCTCTTTCCCTAAGATGGCTTATTACATTAAATTTACTCTTATTAGTTTATTATTCCTTTTTCTTTATTTTTTTCAATTTCCATTATTATAAAACTATAAATTACCTAATCTGTTATTCTACTGCTCTACATATTTTATAGGCTTGTGCGAGTATTCAAAAATTCGAGTTTTAGTAGCTGATCAAACTCAATTCAGATTTTTACAAAACTTAAAAAATCTGAGTACCTACTCAGAATTTTCAATCTTTTTATCAAAAATTTCTAGTTTAATTTATTTTAATCAATTTTATAATTTCATAGCAAATAAGAGTTCCTCAATATTTCCTTTTGTCTAGTTTAAAAAAATTGTACAATTATATTTATTTATTTAACCGAATTAGTGTGATTATAAATTTAAAAAAAATATCCTTGTACTTATTTATGGTTTATAAATGGATGTATTGCAGAAAAAAAACTTGAAATATTTCTTGTACAAATATTGCTTTATATTACTCTTACTCTAAACTAACTATCATGTTTTAATTCAAACTCGACGCGAAGTTAAAAATGCCTAATAGTACACCCCTCATATTGTACACATATTACATGATTATTTTTAATCATATCAAATTAATTTTATTAAAATTATAACATGATTATATTTCTTAACTATTCTTATTAAAAAAAAATAGTCAACTTTCATTACTCTTTGGCAATGTTTTATTGATTTGGCTTTGAATATAAAAAGTGGACTTTCCCCACCCCTATATTTTTTATTATTTATAAATATATTATATTTCATCTAAAGAACAAATAATTAACAATATAAAAATTCAACACACACATTATTCATAAAGTATACAAATAAGAATTTTGTGGTATGAAAGCAGAATCATGCAACAGGACATTTCATTTTTAACATGTTATTTTTATAAACTATACATAATTATGTACTAAAATGCTAACCATCTTAATTGTGCTTTATAAAATGATATTCAAATCTTTGAATTGTCTTGTGCTAGATAAATTTTATCGACATAAAAACAAATTTTCATAACATATTTAATAACTTTTAAAGATTGTGTTAAAATCACAATAAAATACATATATTTGATGTCAAAAGAACTATTATTGATTATGATAAGTAATTGAATGTTTCAATTATCTCTCCTTATAATTGACTAGTAACTAACTTTAAATCAGAATAAGTTTCAAAGCTAGTTGGAAAACTTTGAGGACATTTCTAAATTTGGAGGAAACAATACACTTCTTTAAAGGAAACCTATTTAAATTTTTTAGGAAGGTTTTGTTAAAAATGGACCGCCAATGCCTCCTACTTCAGCCCCCAGAATTTTATTCTTACCTTTTAATCATTCCATGATTGAATCCTCCTCCTTCCTAAGCTCCTCTTTCCTTCTATGACGTCGTGCAGAAGAAAGTTCCTCCTAAGGATGTGTCCAATACAGTTTGCTTTGCATCGAAGAATCACATTCAAAATGGATGGATCTCTTCTTACCCACTCTTCTTAGGAGCAAACACGAATTTATAAATTGTAAAAGGGGGCAGGGAGGAGGAGGGGAGAGCAAAGATATATTGAATGGAGAAACATTTGCGTGAGTTGGTAGGCATATTTTTCCTTGACATGCGTCCTTCTTGCCAATTGCCTTGCCCAGTGCCCAACCCTATCACCTCCACTACCCTTGCCCACACTTCCATTAGTCTAAAAAAAATCGAATATTCTACCTGAAGGGGTGGGGGGCACATGCCCCCTGTGGCCTCCCCCCCCTTAAATTAGGGCTTGTTCATTAGTAGCCCTGTCTTTCCACTTGATCTTCTCAAGCTTCACATTTCAAAGTTCTCAGGTGTTTCTTTGCCATCTCCTTAAGAGTCCAAGTCACTGTTTCATACAGTGCGATGCTCGAAATGTGGCATTTTATCAGTTTCTTCCTCAGTTCCAAACTCAACTTGTTAGTCAGCAATAACCTCTTCTTCAAGGCCGTAGCCAGGGGGAGGTTTTGGGGGTTTAAACCCCCCCTGAAATTTTATTTAAAAAATATACGGCTTTATTTATGGCTCAAACAATATCAAAATTAAGATAAAAGTACAATTTGGGCTGCTTTGTTACCATAAAAAGCATTTCAGATAACTTCTAGAGGTGTTTAATATTTGGAAATTTTCATATTCTTCGTAGCTAGGGGGCTATGTTGCCATAAAAACACTTCAAATATCTTCTAGAACTCTTTATCATATTTAATTTTTTTCTAGCTTCCGGCAATTGGGGGATGTGCCCAACAAACCCCCCCCCTGAAATTATTGGCTGGCTACGGCCTTGCTCTTCTTGTTGATATATTGATATAGAATATATAAATAAAGTTATTTCAAACATATTTAGAGTATTATAGATAGTTTTAAATAAACTTCCAAAATAGTATAAATAATTATAATAAATAGAGTATTTTAAAAATATAGCCCATCAAACACACAAGGATATAGACTAGAGAAGAAATGGTTACTTCTTTCCTTTATGAAAACTCAAAGAACAAAGATAACATTATGATGGCATAAATATGCAGACTTTCTCATTTGGCCTGTATTAGTTTGTGACAAAATTTTCAAAAATAAGTCCTCGGTAAACTATTCTTAATTTGAGGGTAAGAATCTAGAGTTAAGAAAAAAGAAATTGCCCCAAGGTATGAACCAAATTTCCGTCAAACCATTTTGGCTGTAGCACCAAGGTAACTTTCATAAGACCCACTTTTTTGAGCGCGGGGACAAAAAAAAAAAAAATGTTATAGTTAAAATACTTTTTTTTATATGAAAAAGTAAATAAACAATGCAGGCATCTTAGGTTGTGTGGTCACATGGTAAAGAAGGAAGGAAAATCTCATTAATCCTTATGTGGGGGTAACGGGGGGACTGAAAATCATGAAAAAAGCCTTATTTAATTTAAGGATGGCCCCTAACTAAGTGTTGACATTTTTTCATTGAAATAAATTCACTATAGTAGTTATGTGTACACTCAATTAATAAAGGTTTGGTTTGTGATCTGGTTATTAAATTTGTCCTAGAATCATGTAATAAAGTTCTTAAAAATAAATTTTGAAAACCCATTAAAAAAAAGACCCCTAATTCCTCTCCAGTCTGTATCTATCTTTGGTGAAAAAACCAGAAAATAATCAAAATTGGTTAATATTACCATTAATTGTATACAGTACAATTTTTATAAGAAGGTTCTTATCTGATAGAAATGTAGTAAACCCTGATTTTTATAGGAAGTCCACTTTCAAGCACCAACAATGATTGAAAGTCAATAAAAGTTGCCATTCTCAAAATATATATTATTTAATTTGTTAATTATAAAGTTCATCTAAACCAGTGTGGTCCAACTGGCAGCCTGCAGGCCAAATGTGGCCCTCACAGTATCAGGAGGAAAATTAAAGGGAAACCCTCGGTAGTAGATGTGAAATAGTTTATGAGTAAAATAAAAACATTTATTTAAAAAGGTTTTACATTTTATAATGCATTTATTTAATTAATAAAAAATATATATTTATAATAGGGGTCTGTGAAGCTTCGATAATATCAACATCGATTCAAATTTTATAATATTTGATTTGATATCTCAAATTAAACCAAACTAGTAAGAAATTGAGTTTTAGGCCGCTGCAAAATCTCATAATCTACTTAAAATATATTAATACAATCAACTCTGGTTATAATGAACCTCTACGGACTCAGATATTTTGTTCACTATGTCCGAAGTTCACTGAAACTGATTTTTTTTTTTAATCTGAAAGTAGTGGGTTAGTGACAAACAAAATAAGAGTTCAAATACAATCGCTCTTTATTTAAATCGGTGACCTGGTGGTCTAGGGGTAAGGTGTCGGACTTCTGTGTTAATGTCTGGGGTTCAATCCTCGGTCCCGGCACAGATTTATCTGATTGCCAAACCCTTCCTTCACCTCTGACAAGACGTGTATTAATCACAATTTGTGAATGTGAGGAATTCCAGGCCTCCACCGTGGTTCGGATTCCACGTTAAGCTGTAGGTCCTCCATTTCATCTCACAATCACCCTATCATTACACATTAGCGTAAGTGCGTATAACCCGAATGGTTAGTAAGACGCGGTGCTATTAATAATAATAATAATTTATTGAAATCTATTAATTAATCTTAAAAAAATCGGTCATATGCTGCTGTTTACTGGATACTGTTTTAGTTAATATTTTTTCCAGATCCTTCTCTAGAGTCTGTGCGTTTTTCCACACTTAATTCCACACTATCCATGCATTCAAAAAAACTAAACTGAGCAGAAACCTCTAGTTTTTTGAGCGTAATGTTAAAGTACCAATTATCGCTGCTGTAAATAGTTGTTTATTTATTTTTTCATTTAACTGAGAATTAATATATTGATCATTTAATTGAGAATCAATAATGTAACAAACAGCAAAGACAAAACTTTTCACTGCCTGGGAATATTTTTATTTGTACTTCAATAAAAAAAATACCTAGAAATACCTTTCGCGGCATTTTTTTCTGTTTTATTGGTTATCATGAAAAGTCTAAAGGTGGAAATATCAGATAATTCTTATTTTTTGAGTATTGTTACTGTACATTGTACTACACTGTAGTATTGGAAAAAAAAAAAAAAACCTAGCTTGGCATAGGTTACCAGCAATATCTACAAAAGGGCTAATCGCCCCAGCCCTATTTATAATCCTTACAACAAATGGTGCTCTTTACCACTTAAATTTGACAAGATGAATTATTGATGCATTAACATGTTGAAGAACTTATAGGGCTAGGGCCCAAAACTAATCTTTTTTTAACATCTTCACTAACAAAGATATGATTCGGTTCACTAATTATTTGAAATTTGCAAATAATATTATGTGCTTCAATTCGAACTAAAAAACCCACTTCATAGATGTCTAATATATAATGCTAAGTTGTTTTGAAAGATTAAACCTAATTTGTTGTAAAATTTTAATTATTTTACCAATCAAAAATACAATTTATATATAAGTAATGAAAATAAACATTTATTAAGTGTTGTTTGTAGGCCTATATTAAGTTTATGGGATAAATAAATATATCTTTGGCCAGCAATGCAAACTGACAAGTCAGAGAAAAAAGGTGGACCACCATGATCTAAATAGTTATAAAACGTTTCTAGTAATACTTCCTTATGGATTACTCTATTATTTATCTTTACATAATTAATTAAACAGACTTGGAATATAAATATAGTTATAAGCATTGTAATACTTTCTCACCCCCACCCCAAAATTGCGGCAACATGAGTTTCCAATTTCAAATAACGGGCTTCCTATGAAAATCAAACATTTAAGTCATGTGATTTGCAGCTGTCACTTTATTAATATAAAGTAACAGTTAAAAAAGTTAGTAGGATAGGAGTGCGCACAGCTCAAAAACCTTTGACTTAGATCTAACAAATATCGGCTTTGACTTAAACTTCCAACAAATATTGACTTTGACTTAGATCTAACAAATATCACCTTTGACTTAGATCTATAAATTATGAGAGGATGCCAAAAAAAATGTTGGAAATTAAGCAAGTAGGATAAAGACCGCAAGGGAGAACAAGAAAGAGATGGGAGGAGCCAATAACAGAAAGTGTGAAAGTGAAAGGAGAAGAATAGAGGAAGGATAGAGGAAGATGGTGGTATTTTACTAAACTGACCCGGCCATAGGCTGGATACTGTTGATGATAATGATGGAAAGAGCTTGACATAATTGAATTGCATACATTAAGTTCAAAATTAGTTTCTCTCGTTTCATTTATTTGACCTATTCAACATATGCTTTCTGAACCGGCTGACTATATCAGCAAACAAAAATGTATATGAGCAAGTGTGAAAGAGGCTACCAATTTTATCTGGAAAGGTATTTTTATATACCTTCCAGGGCTCTTTTTACACGCCACAATCGACATGGGACCAACGGCTTTACTTCCCCTTCGAAGGATGTTGTGCTATGAATTTTTAACGCTCAAGAAAAATTCGTGGATCCCACCTGGGTTTGAACCCACAAACATCGGGTCCAGAGGTGAGCACTTAAGCCCCAAGACCACTGAGGCTGACTTCAAAATTAGTTAGTTATTTAAATTGCCTGACTTTGATTAAGCTTAGAAAGAAACGTTACAAAGAATTGTGCAATAAAATATTTTATAAATAATTCTAGTACATAAAGTTATGTACATAAGCACAATATAATACATTTTCCAGCATCAAAACCATTAACAAAAAATAGTTGAACTTTTATTCGCCTTTAAGATATTTCCTATTTTCCGTTCCGGATCAATGTGTAGTGAAAAATTGAACTTTGCACACCCTTAAAGTAAAATCTTATCAATGTCGACAGCAAAAAAAAATGTCTTATAAACGACTCTTTTTTCTATGAAAATTGGACTGTATTAATAAACTATAAGGTATTTAAATATAAAGTGATGAGAAGGTATCACAGTCAGATAAGGGGAGTGAAATGTTTGTTGATGAACGTTACGACATGATGGCTTGATGAGTGTTTCTCTGGACCGAAGTGTTGGTGTTCGAGACCTGTTGAACCACATCTTGCTCTTCATTTATCTCTTTGTAGCAAGACTCGCCCTCTGGACAACAGAACAACATTCATGGGACACGAGCGGGCACTTTTAAGTTAGCAGAACAACATTCATGGGACACGAGCGGGCACTTTTAAGTTAGCAGGTTTCACCCAATAGCAAACTACCCGGCTACGGTTTTGTTCGTCACTAGATGCATCTGTACTAGTTACACTAATGTGTTAACAATAAACAAGAGTGAATTTAGAGTAAGTGTACCTACATTTACATAGAGGTTGAGTGGAAAACCATTCAGGGAAAACCACCCTAAATAGAGCCGAATGGGACTCGAACCCCGATATCCCTGTCATCAGCTTGCTTGAGTGACGCTTTAGACCATGTGGCCACCAAAGCAGGTCCCAGCAAGAAGTTTAAGTTAAGTGTTAATTAAGGAGTACTTTGTATCCATAGTTACATTTGCAGCATAGACACAGACGTGGGATGCAAAAAAGATGAAGAAAGTGGAGGCCACTGTCACCAGGAGAAACAGGATTAGGATTTTTAAGTTTTTGAGGAGCAGGTTAGCTTCTACCCAAAGAAGCAGGTATTGAATGAAGTTTTTAAGGAGTAGGCTAGCTGCTACCCAGAGAAGCAGGTATTGAATGAAGTTTTTAAGGAGTAGGCTAGCTGCTACCCAGAGAAGCAGGTATTGAATGAAGTTTAAAAGGAGTAGGCTAGCTGCTACCCAGAGAGGCAGGTATTGAATGAAGTTTTTAAGGAGCAGGTTAGCTGCTACCCAGAGAGGCAGGTATTGAATGAAGTTTTTAAGGAGTGGGTTAGCTGCTACCCAGAGAGGCAGGTAATGAATGAAGTTTTTGAGGAGCAGGTTAGCTGCTACCCAGAGAGGCAGGTATTGAATGAAGTTTTTAAGGAGTGGGTTAGCTGCTACCCAGAGAGGCAGGTAATGAATGAAGTTTTTGAGGAGCAGGTTAGCTGCTACCCAGAGAGGCAGGTATTGAATGAAGTTTTTAAGGAGTGGGTTAGCTGCTACCCAGAGAAGCAGGTATCGAATTCCGAAGTTTTTGAGGAGTAGGTTAGCTGCTACCCAGAGAGGCAGGTATTGAATGAAGTTTTAAGGAGTGGGTTAGCTGCTACCCAGAGAGACAAGTAACTAATGAAGTATTTGAGGGGCAAGTTAGCTGCTACCTAGAGAAGCAAGTATCAAATTCGGAAGTTAATAAGGGGCAAGTTTTCTGCTACCCAGAGAAGCAGGTATAGAAATCGAAAGTTTTTGAGGAGACATTTGGCTGCTACCCAGAGAAGCAGGCATCGAATTCTAATGGTGTGCGAAGCTTTGAAAAGTCAAAGTCGAAGGTAAAATCTCCTTCAGCTTCGACTTCGACATCTACAATAACCTTTGCATATTAGAAAAATTTCGAAGGAAGGATAAAACGTTGATAAATCATCAAACGATTTCATTTTATCTTACTAAATATTACATTTTTCAATATTTGATCATTTTAAAACCGTTACTAAACAGAATTTTAACACTGACTAGTAATTTAACTAACACAACGTAAGCATGGATAAAAAATTAGTAAGTAAATGTTATTATATTCACTATCGCCAACATAATTTTGTAAAAAATAAAAATACCTATAAAGAAATAACACCACGGTCACTGGTATGAAGCAGAGAAAGCATTTTAGTGTTGCTATCTCCACAGCTCGCGTCTAATGTTTGATCCTTAATATTCTATCCCTTTGGAATTATCTGTGACAAATTTACAAGTGCATGTTGAAAGAGAAGTTTTTCATAGCTTCTTCGCATTTTCTTTATTATTCAAAATGGCCGATATGGAAAGTAGGAAATGAAAACGGAAATTAATTTATAATTGTTATCAGAGAAATGCAGATAAAAAGACATGAATATGTAACTTTTGCAAAATAATATTATAAACTCCATGATGTAGGCCTAAGTAAAAATTAAAACTTAATTGATAAGTTACTAATCTTATCAGTAAGCCTGTGTGCATTAATCATTAATATATTCCTTAGGTAACAAATAAGGAAATTTTCCTGGCTCTTGTTACTGACAAGATCTAGAAAAATAATTAAATTAAAAGTAGTGTTAAGTGATAACAACAAAAATCCTAGGTAACTTTGACTTTCCTTCGCAAGTTTCAAGATTCACTTTGCATTTAAAAAGTGGCCTTCACACACCCCTATCGAATTCGGAAGTTTTTGAGGGGCAAGTTTGCTGCTACCCAGAGAAGCAAGTATCGAATTCGGAAGTTTTTGAAGGGCAAGTTAGCTGTTACCCAGAGAAGCAGGTATTGAATGAAGTTTTTGAGAAAAGTTTTTGATGAGTGAACAAGTTGCTGTACTGTAGAAACAGGATTAGGAATGAAGTTGTCTGCGCAAGGGTTGAGGTAAAGGGAGTACATGAGATAGTAGAAGATATGTTTATTTTAATTTGCCATATATAGTTATTTCAACAGTACTTGAGTAATATGTATTATGAATACAATGGAACCCGCCGCGGTGGTGTAGTTGGCTAACGCGCCAGTCGTGTTGAGCCAGACCACCGAGGACGGGGAGATCGAGGTTCGAATCTCGGTCGGGTGAACTGGGGGTGGTTTTACCTAAATGGTTTTCCAATCTCCCTCCACGCAAATGTGGGTTCACTTCCTCTAAATTCAACCTTCCCAATTCCTAATCCATTAGTGTAATTAGTATTTAAGCGTATAACCCGAACGGGTAGTAAGACGCGGTGCTAAAAAATAAATAATAATAATAATAACAATAATAATAATAATAATAATAATAATAATAATAATAATAATAATAATAATAATAATAATAATAAAATAATAATAATAAAAAATAATAATAATAAAATAATAATAAAATAATAATAATAATAATAATAATAATAATAATAATAATAATAATAATAATAATAATAATAATAATAATAATAATAAAAATTACAATGGAATTTGTTGAGAAATTTTTTAAATAAAGAGAAAAAGTTTTCATAGAATTCCAGGATGGTGATGACATATATTCAAGAAATGTTAAGATAACTATGCAAAATAAAATAAAATTAACTATATCTTCTGGCAAAATATTTTATTTAATGTCTCAAAAAAATTGTTATTAAAAAAATACCGTTTTTACTTTGTATTACATTCATCATATTTCATTCAAAAATGTTAGTGCAAATGGTAAAATCTAAAACTGTGTTCAGGATACCGACTGGCAGACCCAATGGGAAGAGATCCTTGAGAAGACCCAGACGGGAGGATTTAAAATGCACCTGAGAGAGATAGGGTGTAATGAGGTGGACTGGAGAGAACTAGCTCAAGATAGAGAAAGAGTGTAATGAGGTGGACTGGATAGAACTAGCTCAAGATAGAGAAAGAGTGTAATGAGGTGGACTGGATAGAACTAGCTCAAGATAGGGATAGGGTGTAATGAGGTGGACTGGATAGAACTAGCTCAAGATAGGATAGGGTGTAATGAGGTGGACTGGATAGAACTAGCTCAAGATAGGGATAGGGTGTAATGAGGTGGACTGGATAGAACTAGCTCAAGATAGG